>JAJTUV010000543.1:1175000-1745000 GCA_021653895.1 Mastomys natalensis | reverse complement strand
TGTTTCCTAACTTAGGTTCAGTGAAACATAATGCAAATCCCCCAGGCTTTTTATTCTAAGTAGGGCCAAGCATTTCTCTGCTTGACAGAACTCCAGTTCTGTAACCCACTCTGTTATAGAAGTTTGTTAATTAGCATTTGTTTATAACATTTTAAGTAGCTCTGCTTAATTACTGGGAGCTAGAAATGTGCTGTTTTATGGTCTGCAGAACATTGCTATTTTCACACTTATGAACTAATGGCAGAGAAGGATGCGGATGGACAGTTCTTAAATGATGACCAGATACTGTGTGTATTCTCGGGATACCACAAGTGAGGCTTAAATACAGTAATTCCAAAATGTTAGTAAGAAGTCTATGTTTCTCTTGATGAAAAATATGTTCTCTTTAACTTTTAGCATGTTTGGATTTCCTTATCTATCAAAGGAGACTAACTATATTTACTTGAAATAAGGTAAAACAGGAAAATAACTTTTTAAAAAATGTGTCAGGGAACATCTTAAGCTATTAGAGAAAATGCATGAGGAAATATTACTTATAAACAAAATGTAATTACAAGTTACTAATATGGAATTGCGATATTTTATACAAGTCACAGAGAATATAGAGACCTTAAAACTCCTGATGGATTTCTTATAATTCCTTCTGTGCCCCTCCACATTGTGTGTATACATTTTTTCCCCAAAGCAAAAGTAACTATTATTATTTCAGTATGGCATCTTACAATTCATAATCACTTAGAATGTCTATATAATATAATTAACATAATGTAGTGTGATATAATAAGTACATGTTGTAAAATTGTAAGCGTAAAATACAGGGCTTCATTAGACAATTCTTTAGGGACAGAAAAGTCTAGAATGATAGATTCAAAGAATAAAGCACATTTAAATATTTACTAGTTAAAATGTTTCTATGTCTATTGCCAGCAATGCTCAAATTAGCTCTTAAGGATTAACTTTTCATTTATATCTTGAGAAGCTGAACTTGCTAGCCCACCACCATAAGAAAGCATGCTGGAAATATACTCTTAAGCATGAAATAAAAGCTAACATTTTTTCCTTGTTTTTCATCAGTCCAAATGGTAATAGAGTTATGTAATCCTGTCTTGATAAAACTGCTCTTTATAACCAGCAACATTCTTTAGATCTTTTCTACAAAATTTTGTGACTGAAAAATTCCCACAAGGTTTATGAAGTTCTTCAGGGATTGGTAATAGAATAATAATATTATCAAAACTGATTATCTGAACTTGTCATTTTTCCCTAGAACTTTTGTCAGTACATCCTTACTGGATGTTCAAACTCTGTGTCTAACTTGTACCTTGCTCTGCTAGAGAACAACATTTCCTCAGATAGAGAGGATGATTCAAGGGAAGAATAAATAAATGCTCCAGTACATCGAATATACATGCCAGACTTCATAGGGTGTTTTAAACCTATTAAAGCAGTATCGATGAACAGTATATATCTGAGATTGATTGAGTGCTTCAGTATCCTCAGACTCATAGCACAGATGTTTTACCTAAACACTTTTATGAATCTCTTTTTTAAATAAATTTAAGTGGTTTTCTCATGTGTATGAATGGATCAATTTAATGAGTAAGAAATCACATTTTTAAAATGCAATTTGCTAAGAGTATGAAGAGATCAAGGGAGCTTTTACCCAGTTATAGTTTTAAAAATAACAATACTAAAATAGATGTGTCAATTTTATAGGCAGGCTGATTTTTTTTCTTGGTTTTGTATTTTCATGGACAAAAAACCCTTGAGACAAGAGGTAGGTTATGTTTATAATATAGCAAAAATTCTCAGAGATTTAGTTTTAATTTTTGGATAAGTAGAATGATGTATCTTTACATGGTTAAGACTTATTGTGAAAATAACCCAAAGCACTATTTTCAGGTACCTGTATTTACTAAAACTACAGAGAATTTTTGAAAACAAATATTTATCTAGGTTTGGTTAGTTTATATCAGAGATGATTTCTAACTATGGGTGATTTTCTCTTCAGAAATAATAGGTAATTTTCAAATGTATTATTTTTTAATCACAACTTAAAAAGGATGCAACTAGTATCTAACTTATGAAAGGGATGAATCTAAATGTATTATAATGCATAGTATAGGATTCCAACTGTCAGAATTGCCAATTCTGAGATATAACGTTCTAAGAACTTGTGTGTGACTACATGTAGTGCAGAGAAAAATTTAAATCTCTCTCTATATAGTTATAGATAGTGTATTACTTCTGAAAGAGAATAAAAATACTAAATTCAATAGAAAAGAATTTATAGCTATTTTGTGACACATCAGGAATTCTAAAACTAGGGAGAAAAGGGATATGGAGATTTCAGTTGTGAGGCTAGCCTGGGCAGTAAAATGAATTTAAAGTAAGAATATGAAATACATAGTTAAGTCTTTCTTGAAAAAATCAAGGCCCTGAGATGGATACACTCAAGATTAGAGAGCTCTCAGCATCTTCAAAGCTCTGTGCAGGGTACTCAACTAGTCATGGGGAAGAACAGTAAATAACTTATTTAAAATAGGCTAAGGTTCCATTCTCAGAGGACCTATTCTATGCAGATGCCCTTTGTGAATTTGAAATTAGTAATTGGAAAATAAATGAACACATAAATAGATACATATAGAGTGACAGAAAACTGCACATAAATGATACATTACAAAATGAAGAATATAATCATCAAGTGAAATGTAACCAATGTCAAATATTCCTTTGAAGCCAATCTTCGTTATACTTAGGGCTCTTTTTTGTTCTCTTTCTTCTTCTCCATTAGCTAGGTCATTACACAGTGCTCCTGGCTAAAATTAAGCCTGCATGTATAGACTTACATCCACTTGGAACAACTTTTCTGCTCACCCTTATTCTTTTAAAATTGTTCCTACTCTGTAGAGAAAACTTCCACCAGTCTTATTTAGTTCTCATTTTCAGCTTATGACTCTACCCTTGTGACTTCCTATGTATTATGTATAGCATGTGTTTCAGTTACTTTCCAATGCTCTGATAATGCACCATGACCAAGGCAACCCATAGATGAAAACATTGAATTTTAAGCTTGTGTTTTAGAGGATGAGTGTTTGATGGTGGAGCAAAGGCACAGGAGCAAGAACAGTGAGCACTTAAATCTTGACTTGAAAGTACAAAGCAGAGAGAAAATGGGAGAGAGGGAAAGGGGAAAGAAGACAGAGAGGGAAATGGAAAGGGGAGGAGGGAGGGGACAAGAATTCTTTGAAACCTCAAAGTCCACCTCCTCCAGTAATGCCACAATCCTGGTCCTTTTCTATAAGTTCTACCAACTGGAAGCTAAGTATTCAAATATATGTACCTATAGAAGCCATTCTCATTCAAACCACCACATGTAGTATAGAATGACGTTGCCAAAAGTAAATGTATATAGAGATTTTTTTAGAGTGAAATGTGATTATTTCAGTGACTGAAATCGCTATACATGAGTCTTTTCAACAGCATATGTAAGCAAGGTCTCAGAATGTCATAGATACCTCAGTAGTATCTTATTCTCTACTACTGAAACACATTTTCATTTTTGTATTTAAAATAACCAATTCCTAATAAATACTTTTCTTCAAGCAGTAAAGAAGCCAGCTGTTTAATAAAGATTTTACTTGTTCTGGTCACTAATGGTAGTAGTTTTGCAGCACCACATCAATAGAAAAAGTCAGGGGGTACAAGCCTGAGGTAATGATACCATTTCCTGCTTGAGCTTGCAAAACAGAGCACATGGGTTTTTCAGGGAATGATTGGATAATGAGCATTCTGCCCTCATCATTTGGTCTTCTACTGATGAGTCTGAATGTTACCGGGGACACTGAGATATTATAGAAACTATCCCTCCTGGAAGTTAATCCCTGAGATTGGTTTCTTACAGGATGTATCTCATCCCCTGACCTTCACTTTTTGTCTCCCTATATCTGCTTTCCAAATTACAAGACGTGAAGTGCTTTCTGCCATTACACATATATATTCTTTGCTGTAGTCTTCTATCTTCGAGAGGCCAAAACAATAATACATCTATCCTTGACCATGAGCTGAAATTATTAGTGAAGAGACATGCTTTCTCCTTTTTAGTTGTTTTTGTTTGTTTGCTTGCTTTGATGTTTATTTATTTTAGAGATTTTTTTCTTGTTTGGTATTTTAGCACAGTGATAGATGGCTAGTTCAGAAACAGATGGATCTGAAGACAGATTCTTCACTTACAAATGATGCTCACAGAAAAACAATGTGTTTTTTTGTTTGTTTCTTCCTACTATTTAAAGCCAACTTCCAAAATTCATGATTTCTGTTGACTTCATCATTAGAATTGTGAGATAATCTGAAAAGACAGATATTACAAATGCTTATTTATAGCTCATGAGTAATCAACCAGCATAATCAGTGGATGTGTGAAATCAGAACTGATCTATTCAATCTCTACCCTCATATATATGACATTTTTGTAGAATATAAGAATGTGTATAACTTCAGATCCATAAATGGTCAGTGTAAAATATTTTAAAAGTTTATATACTTTTTAAACAAATGTATTTGAGGGGACAAAATTTCTTATAATTATACTCAGTTTTATAGTATAATAGCATAATAAGCATTTCTATATTAACAAATGCTAGAATTCAAATTCAGTGAATATTAACAAGGTGTGTCAGAATTGCACATTATTAATTTTCTATTTTACTACAGTCAGTTAAAACAACCAAACCAAGATACATTTCTATTTTATAGGGATAACATTTTTTTGTGAATTAATAAATTGGCTAGCTATTGTCTGATTTAAAAAATCTGTTAGTAATATGAATCACAAAGAACTCATTTTTAGCAATCTTCAATTCCATCTCTGTGCCTTGAATTGGGTGATGGACTATTCTGTTCAGCAAAGATATGCCTATATTTTCCTTAAATGAATAAGTAATGAAATTAAACTATGACCAACATTCAGTTCTTTGTAAAATCCAAAATATGATGTTATATGCTTTTAAAAGTCAGTATTACCAAAAAGTGACTAACTTGGAGTTGTGTTATCCAAATATGTATGATAAATATACTTATAATTAAGTCTCCTTAGGAAGCTGATTTGATCTGGAAATAAAGGGAGACAAAGTTGATGCTGCACAACAAGAGCTGTAGACACCCAGATTCATGCACCATACCATATCACCACACAGTAGGGGCAAGGTTGGGGGAGTGTGCTCTGGCCATGTGGCCTACAGCAGGAGCCAGCACAGTGTGAAATTACATGGGACACACTGTGACACACTACAGCTTCCACAACAAGATATTTTTAATGATTTGTTTTGTTTTATATTGCTTATTTTTGATATTTATTTCATTAGGGAGGGAGATTGCAAGGGCAGAAAAGAAGGGAAGGAAGATGAGTGAGTTTGGAGTACATGATGGGAAACACTCAAGGAAACATTAATTTTTATTAAACAGAACTTTTATCTTGTTTCAACACGCACATACCCAGACATACACACACACACAAAGAGAGAGAGAGAGAGAGAGAAAGAGAGGGGGGGAGGGAGGGAGGGAGGGAGGGAGGGAGAGAGAGAGAGAGAGAGAGAGAGAGAGAGAGAGAGAGAGAGAGAGAGAGAAAGTTAATAGAGAAAAGGTGAACAATCTTGAAACTGTCACAATCTGAAAAGGTAGTTGGTGTCCTTCAAAGGTTGCCTGAATGTACTTTGCTCTATAAAGCAAAGGTTCAGGCTTTCAATCAAATATAAATGATACCTGAAGTCATGCCTAGCTCACCATTGGATCTAGGAAATGTTTTAAATAAAGGTCACTACTGATTTCAGTTGTTGTGGTTTCAATTGCATGCAAACAATGTGGCACCAACAAACCAGATTAAAAAACTTAAGGACACAAAATGCATTACTTTTATGATACCACTAAACAGAATATTTACCATAATTTATGTATCTTAATATTACTATTATGATTCATTTATCATTTAAACTTTATCATAAGTATAAATTAATTGGAAGAAGCATGATACAAATAACATTGAGTACTATTCGTGTGATTTCAGAAATTTACTGAAGAACTTGGAAAAATCCAAAGTATAAGAAAAACTAATGAAATTTAAAGGAAAGAAGAGATAGCCAGGCTGGCCTTGAACTCGTGATCTTCCTTTCTCTTCCTCTTTCAGCAAATCCAGCAAAGTTTGGCAACAGTCTGTGCTGTTCAAAGACACACCACCTGAAGAGAACATCAGATCCACAACTGATGATTGTGAGACACCAGGTTGTTGCTGGGAATTGAACTCAGTACTTGTGGAAGAGCAGTCAGTGCTCTTACCTGCTGAGCCATCTCAACAGTGATCACAGGAGTGATCAAGGGACTTTGTTTACTGCCTTGCTTCATCTTTGACTGTGTTTATTGTCTTGCTTGTTCCTTGACTATTTGCACCTATTGTATTTCTAGTTCCTCAATCTAGAATGTAATTCAAATATATTAAAATGTATTGCCATTCTTTAGTTACTCTATCATAATAATAAATACAGAAGCCAACTCCTAAAGAATATCATATAACTCTAGTTAAATTATTACTCCATATGGTATATACCTTTTAAAAAGTGCCCACCAGAGGATGTTGTGTTACATTGAAGTTTATCATTTTGACAAAATTCATGGACCACTGGATTAAGTGAGGGTACCTTTTATGTATTCTGAAATGGGGTGTAGGAATGTGAATAATAGAGTAAGAATAAAAAAATCCAGAGATAGGAGCTAATCAAGATCAGACTGTGACCTACTTGTAAAATTCAGATTAAACTGAAAGTTGATCCAACAACCACAGATAATCCAGGTCCTGTGATTTTTAAAGCAAAATTTAATGCATTTAAAAATAATTATCTCATTTCATATGGATTAGAAAAGCATGTAAATTATATCTGTATATCCAAACCAGAATTGCATAAAAATTTCATACTAGATATTTTCACTAGCAAAAACCACTCTGTGTGTAAATAGATATATGGAATTGGTAAAATAAACATTCACATACAGACAGAGGAATCCTCATCATGTGTGCAATGCCTGACTTTCAGTTGATCTGCAGAACATTTCTATCATGCTAATAATTCAGTTGGAGACTGATAATGAGATTTGGCTAAATAAACATTTCTACAATTCAGATAGAATTGGTCAGACAATATTGAACTAGAAATAATCTTAGCTTAAATAATATGTGATTCAGCTATCATAAATAGAACATTTTGCATTAAAACATTATCATTAGTAGTGTAAGAGTGATAAAGTACTTTACAGATAAGATTTTAGTTATCTAACTTAGCAACTTTAGAAGGATTATGATTGTTAGTGCATTTTCTGCTTCTTCAATAAAATATCTTAGTATGACTACATAGAAAGTCAGGAAGGTATATTTATCAGACTGGTGATCCTACCAAGGTTTCAATATTAAGGTGAGCTTACTTTGAGAATTCATAATGGCAATGCTTCAGAAGTTGCCCACTCTCCCTTTTGCGTTGTAGCAGCAGTTTCCTCACTCACAGCATTCCTGAGCTTGATTGAGTATGAACTTCTACCAGTGACAGTGGAGGACAGTCACTGTCTTGTTGAGGTGAGAACAAAGTAACACTGTACTATACTGTTATGTCAAGTTCAAGCTCCTGAAGAGACACAAAAGGACATGTGTATGGAAACCATGTAACCTTCTCTATCAACTGACTATACACCTGTGGAGGCCAACCATTTAGGAGACATGTTTTTATTTCTGTTCTCAGAAAATCTGTCCTTTTTAATAGTGTCTGCAGTCTCATGAAAAGACCTCAGTAAAATATGTGTGATGGTTAATGATTGTCAGCTTGACTGGATTTAGAATCACCTAGATGACACACCTCTTGCAGAATCTTTGAAGGTATTTCCAGAAAGAATTGATTTAGGATAGAACACTAAGATTGATGACATCATCCTATGGACTAGTACCCAGATTCAACAAAAGGATAAAAACCAACCAAACAAACAAACAAACAAACAAAATGTTCTGAATTGCAGGACTCACTCCTTTCTCTTTGTATTTTATCAAGAAAAGAAGAAAACAAGAATGGTTATGCTTACTTTGGGGGATTTTGTTGGAGCAACCTCCCATATCAACAACTTGAAGAAAGTTTTCACTTGCTTGGAAGCTTTTTTGTTTTGTTTATTGTTATTATTTCTGGTGTTTTGTTGTCTGACAGCCTATGGTTCTTAGGATGCCTAGTCATACAGAATGTTGCAACTCTATTTAATATATTACATATATTAGATATGTATTATAAATATTAAGCAAGCTTATAAAATAAGCTTTATGAGCTTTTCAAAAATCCTTAGATATTTTTTGATTTCTCCTCCCCCACACTCTGTACTGTACTCCCTCCTCACTCTCATGTTAGATACCCCATAGTTTTCTCATTCACACTTCATAGAGACTATGTTATCCTGTCTTCCTGTCTATACTCCTTCTTCTGAACTCTTATTTTGAGACAGAAGAGGGTATTCTAAGAGGAGATGAAGATACTCCATCCTGCAAGGAAAACCACCAAGCTCAGAAAATAACCAAGGCAGTAGCTTCAGAAAGTCATGAAAACTGGCCAGATTCACCAGATTTCTCATTTCTCAAGCAAATTAATGCAGTAAGGATTACTAAGAAACTCTTTCATACAGGCAGAGTTACCAAAAAGAAGAGATCAGTCAAAAGCTCTGGAAGAAAGAGGCTCATACTAACTAAGGTATCTGGACAGAACAGTGCTTAAGCTGTTGAGTAGCCTTTAGCTTGTACATTGATATCCAGTTTTCTAGCTTTCCTGATATCCATTTAAGGATGGGCTTTTGGTGATATAACACTTTGAATATTTTCTGTTCCTGCAAGCTATCCCTCACTCATACTTCTTTAAGAAATCCTAGTAAAGCTCATTGATTCACCAAGTTGGACTTTACAGTATTTAGTGTTGCTCAGTTGTATACTTGATAAGGGATGATCACTTGAGGCTGAAAAACTTTTCAGTGTAGCATGGGCATGAGGGGCACCAGGATACCTAAGGTCCCAGTTAGTATAAGGAGCAGAGAAACCTTGCTCTGGGAAGTGAAGAGGGCTTTTCCTTCTGGCAAGGGCATGGGATGAGGTTTGGGTGATGGATCAAACAGCTATCCAGTCTGAGAAGTAGAACAGAATAGCAGAGTAAGACAGTCGGTTAGCATGGAGATTGGCAGAAGCATGTGGAAGGATTGTGGCAAAGTGGACGCTAGTTGACAGTGGGCTGCAGGGCTTGGACAAATTCAGAAAAAAGTTTCAGTAAATGCATGCTTACAAATCCAGAAAACTAATTTGATTCCAGTCTTTGCAGCCTGTTTATTATGTTTAGTAGGAAACTTCTTTCTAGAAAACGAAATATTTCTCCACCCACTCGAACTCTCTTCCCTTTCTTTCTTCTTTTTTTTTTTTTTTTTTTTTTTTTTTTTTTTGGTTTTTCGAGACAGGGTTTCTCTGTGTAGCTCGGGCTGTCCTGGAACTCACTCTGTAGACCAGGCTGGCCTCGAACTCAGAAATCCGCCTGCCTCTGCCTCCCAAGTGCTGGGATTAAAGGCGTGCGCCACCACCGCCCGGCCTCTCTTCCCTTTCTATATTCTCCACATGGGGATTTATTCATTCCTAAAGCACAATTTGTGTCCATGACTCATACTTAGTATCTTTTGTTTAAATCTCTCACTTACATTGGGGCCCATATTTGTAAGATTTTAGTAATAGATATATTCATGTATCCTTGAATCAGTTATCCTTAATGAAAAATGGTAAGTCTTGAACTCCCAGTTTTATACCAAAACCTTTTTTCTCTGAAAAATCCTCTCTTCCCATTGACACGCGAGATTATCCAACAGAGAATCAGCTCAGAAATATAGGGCTTGTTCTTGATTCTTTTCCATTTTTTTTAACCTATATCAAACCACTTCCTTAAGTTTTAGCATAATTACCTCGTTTTCTGTTTCCATCTCCATAATTTGAAATTTGAATTCTTTCAGGAGAATTCTATCACATACCCAACCACACTAACTGACCCACCAGCGTTCGCTGACCTATTTGCTTATTGACATTTCAGCATGCTCTTCCCAGCTTAAACCTTTCAGTTTGTTCTTGCACTTGGAGAATTAAAATGTACTTGCCGCATTAAAATAGCAACATTTGCCATTTAATTGACATTAGTTTTTAACAGAAATATTCTAAATTTCAGCATCTATCTGTAATTTCATAAAACTATGAACTTGCATGAGGATATTGAATTTTTCTTAGTACTGATGTTTAACTTCTAAATTCTATTTTTAAAATGTAGATTATGAAAATATTGCTCTACAGAAGATGGTATATGATTGTTCATTATTTAAGATAAAAATACTAAACATTTGAGAACTAGTAGTTCAGATTTAATCAATATAATGTCTTTCTACTTAAATACAGAGGCAAAGGCTTAGATAGCACATGCTTTGTATCATAATAACCTATTACTATGTCCATGATCAATTCACTGCACATGGGAGCAAGTCTAGATTTTTGTTTTGTCTTGTTTGTTGTTTGTTTTTAATAAACTGTAAATTTGAAAGTAAATAAAAATTCAGGAATTAAGTGATCAATTTACTTGAAGTCATGTTTTGCCCAAATCAACAGAAGATATGCATAGAAACTGAAGAAGAAGGTGGGTACGAGGCTTGGAAAATGAAGCTTTAATCCCTTATTACTATGGAATCAACTCCAACTCAAAACGACTGGGTATCATGCTTTTGCCTCAATTTCTAATGATTAGAGTTAATAAAAAGTGGTGCTTGCAGACAGGAGTATAGCACGACTCTCCTGTGGGAGGCTTCACCCACTAGCTGACTCAAATAGATGCAGATACCCACAGGAAAACGTGGATAGAGGAGTCTTGGGGAGTCTTATGGAAGAATTGAAATAAGGATTGCAACCTCTAAGGAGATAGGATGACGATAGGAAGACCAACAGAGTCAACTAACCTGGACCCTACAGGCTCTCAGAGACTGAACCACAGAGCAAAGAGGATGCACAGACTGGACCTAGGCCTCCCCACTCATATGTAGCATATGCGCAGCTTGGTCTTCATGTGGGTCCCAAACAACTGGAACAGGGGCTATCCAAAAAGCCTGTATGTGGGATATGTTCTTCTAGTTGGGCTGCCTTGTCTGGCTTCAGTGGGAGAGGAAGCACCTAGGATTGCAGGCCATTGAAGCACCAGGATGAGGAGATACCCATGAATGGGCACCTGCTCAGAGGAGACAGGGTTTGGGGAGATGGCAGAGGGACTGAATAGGAGGGGTCAGTGAGAAGGATATAAATTGAATAGGTAAATTAAACAAATAAATAAATAAGAAAATATGTGTTTATATTCAGGCACTTGTACTGAAAAATCAACGTTATTAGTCAAATTTCAAAGCACCTATTATGCATGAAAATCTTCCGATTTAGGCAAAAATATAATAAAATAATATAATATATATAATAATATAATATAATATAATAATATATATAATATAATATAATATAATATAATATAATATAATATAATAAATATAATATTATAATATATATAATAAATATAATATAATATGATATAATATAATTGCTAATAAGTTAGCTCCCACCTAAATAAGTAAAGTCTTTAGCATGGATTTAGATATTATGCTGACAGAAACATTGAGAAGAGTAACAAGTATGTCTAAGCATTTAAACAATATCATTACAGCCAGCATCTAACTCTGCTTCTCAGTGTACAGCAATCTGAGATCATCATTTTTATCCCTTGGCTTTGTGAAGATAGGACATTAAAGTTAGAGTTATACATCTGTCTCTTTGTTCTATGATTTTAGAGATAGTGATCACCTGAGTGGTGATGGAAATAAGGACTCCAGAGAATTATCTACAATTCAGCTCCAAACAAATCAGAGTTAGAATTGACTTTATAGTCATAATTACTTTTAAAAGGATAATAAACAAATGTGTTTCTACAAGGTTATGCTAGTTTCAAAGTAATGAGGATACAGGCAATAGATTTACCCTGAAATTACCAAGAATGTGTTTCTGAAGAAAAATTATTTATTATAATACATAATAAAGAAGCAAATCACCGGAAACTCCAATATCAAGGTAAGTATGGGAAATGTAGATATGAAGGAAACAAAATGAACACCTGGAAAACAGACAAGACTACTGGAAACTATTATCTTTCTTTACACTAGTAAAATGAACAATACAGATAAAAATAAAGATTAGCATTTCACATATGTTAGGGATTTATATCAGATATTATATAAAAACATTTTATATTTTTACAATTATACCTCAGACTTCACTCACATTTTAATGAATGCCATAGCTTCCATATGTTTTACTGTTTGTCTCAATGTATAACCCAAGATGAGTGCAGATGCTACACTTTTTTGCCTCAGCCTCTTTGTGCCAGGATTTATAGCTGTTTTCCTCTATTTCTGGCAAGAAACATTTTCCTGAATTGATTAAATTTGATAGTACAGTATTTTTCATGCTTGTCCCATTTGTTTACTCAGTACTTTTTAATTGTTTGACACACTCTTGATTTTTTCTTGTGTACGTGACAGAGGGCAACCTCATAAACAACAACAAAAAACTCATCTAAATAGTGATGATACAAACGTATTAGACAGTATTCAAGGATCTGTAGTAAAGGCAAGAGTTTAAGCCCATCAAAAAGGCCTCTCTGTGGATGTAAAGTTCAGAACAATCAAAGGAACTAAGAACTAGCAGAGGTCCATAGCCTCTTAAACAGGAGCATTCCTGCCATGCATGAGGCCTCCCAAGGCTGCCAGCAGGACTCATAGCTGTGACTGAAGATGTGGCTGTTTAGATGGTCACACAGCATAGATGGTACACAATGGAGTATACACATGTTCTGTGTGAATTCCTTAGAGGATTACACGCAGGTTTATTACATAGTTTGTTTATAAATAAAATAGAACATTCCAGAGGGCACAGAGCTAAAGAGCCTTTCCATAGACCCCTGGTATTGAGTGGTGGCTACATAAGAAGCACAGATTGAGATAAAGGCAGAGATTGGGATGCACTTAATATGAGATACTAGATTGCATCTGAAATATAGACAGAAGGGAGGGATTGGAGTTTCTGTGTTAAAAACTACAGTTGGGGATTCTCAGAGAAGTTACTAGACAGTGTGGGGAGAAAATCAAGTTATATCTAAAGATACCTGTTAAATATTCAATAAAATATGTAATCAATTTGGAATATGAATCTTTACAGAATAAGAAATATAAACTAGATAAACATTGATAGACATTCTATTTTTCACATGGGAAAATAAATAATATTTTTGTCTTTTGAATAATTTCAAATATTTTCTTCTCACTTTTATTTCACCTCAAAATGTACTGTCTTTTCTTAGCAAAATTTCAGTATTTTCCTTGGACATAAAGCATAAAATGAACATAGGGTGCACAGAGGATGCATAATATACACAGTTTCTAACTGTTTAGGGAAAAAGTGAGTTAAGAACTTTTCTAGTCTGGAAAATATATTTCCTTTTACTATTTTAAACCTTGCTCCTAAATAAAAATTGTAAATAAAGAAAATAAATTATCCTTTCAGAAAGACTCTCATACTCAAGATCACTAAACTTACCATATGTTTGTGAAAGTTACATACTATTTCAAGTCAAATAAACTTAAAATAGATAAATACACTGTGTTTCACTGTATCAGAATTGGTGGAGGCTATAAAGATTACAAACAGCTTTAATCACAACTTTATATGTTTGTTGAGATCATACTAGCTACATGTAAAATGATACTCATTGAACTGGAAATTTCTAACACATAACTGGTTAAGGAAGCAATAGATATTATGGAGCTGCTAATCATTAACAAATCAGCTGAAGAGCCAATGTAAGTATACTGAAATAAAGTGAAATATGCAATGAGGCACAGCTTACCAAGAGGCTGGCCTGCGATGACCCTGGCGTTTTCTCCAGCCACCGCGGCTCTTGCATGACGCTCACTCATGTACTGAACGAAAGCATACCCTTTGTGAACAGAGCAGCCAACGATTTTTCCGTACTTTGAAAAAATAGCTTCAATGTCGACTTTTTTGACGATGGCTGTATTCAAATTGCCGATGAAAACCGGGAGTTGATGGACTTGGGATCATTCTTATTGGTAACATTGCTTGTTTGTGTTTTGCCCGTCATGGTTGGCTCACCTTGTTTTAATCCTTAAACAAACAAAGAAACAAAAAGATCAGACAATAAGATAATTAAATTCAACAGTTATCTCTGGCTTTGAACAGGGTGAAATTTTTAATCTGGAAACAAATTCCTGAATATTATTAATAGTTTTTGTTTTTAAAAAAGTAATATCAAAAGTACACATCACTAAACCCTTTTGGAAAATACTCATAATACATAGATTTTAATGCCTCAATTTTGTATCTAATATTCAGCCCCAAATGACTGTTGCACAATTGTTTTTAATTTTATGTGTAACTATATTTCTTTGCTTAAGAGAATTTAAGGAATAAACCACTTTATTCTGTGAAAAGACTAGGAAAGTCTGCATGTGCAAGTCTAACAAAAAGGAATATATAGAAACATGAACACTGTTATGTCTGAGGGTAGGCAGTGTGCTGTTCTATGCTCTGTAACAGATACGCTGGTTATCTGCTTCAGCAGAGGGATCCTATGGTCAGAAGCCAAAAGTGGATTCCATTAAGGGCTAAGAGAAAGAAAAAAGAAACGGTGTTAATAACAGAAATTTTATTAGGATTTCTTGCACGAAGAAAGAATGATTAGTTCTGTTTGTGATAATCAATTGAACCAACCATATATGTTACCCAGTTAAATGCAAACAAAAAGACATATACAGCCATTATTCATCAATAATCAGAAAACTACACAGGAAAAATGGGGCTTTTCCCCTTCAGGTTTATGTTTTAAGTAAACTCAATAAAGTTTTTGTTTGAAGGCCTTAAAATCCATAGCCATATTTATTGAATCTTGATGTTTTCCAGGCACCCTCTTCTGTTTGGAGAAACCCTTATGTGAAAGGGAAACCTTTGGAGAATTCTACCATTCAGTGGGAAGGGCCATTGCTTAAGTCTAGGCAACAGTCCATTTTCTTGGAGATAGTTACAAATATGTTTATATGAACATGATCTTAAAATAATTCAGCTGTAAACAACAAGTATAATTGGCTTAATAGTCACTTTAAATGACACTTTTGATTTAATTGTTAATCTCATAGAAATCTCAAAGTCACAGAAATATGGTATACCTGAAAATTCACTCACTATGCATTTAAAAGAAGTGCTCCTGAAGTGAAACACCACCTAGAAGCACTAAAATGTTTCAAATAAAGCTGTTCATTATTGTATATGAAGTGAAGTTATTATAACTTCACTTCAAAACAGATCCTCACATATATCATTATAATAAAGGTAGCTCTAATAAACAGAACATTAAGCAATTTACATAAAAATTAAATCCAATTATTGAAATGAATGATTTTAAAATTGCCTTATATTATTCCAGTTTAGCCACATTTGACTTGTTATTTCATCATGAAATATTCAAGCTAGGATTGTAGAAATTAAACTGATATTTTTTCTAATCCTTAAATCATACATATTGTATAACTTAAGACACAGTTTTAAAAATGACACAACAAATTAAGGTACATATTAAAAACGTCAACTTCTTTGTATAGTCTATTGTAAATTACCTTTTCTTACTAGTACATACCAATATCTATAATACAAATCCCAGAAAACATATTTTCATTTTATAGGTATATGGCAAATGTTTTCTAAAATGTATCTGTGACATAGTCAAGGGTAAGCAATTCTTATGGCTGACATTTATGATCAGGGACCTGCTGGTAAGGAAGCAACAATGGAAACTCTTAGATGAGTCACCTGGATGAAGTTGAAGTAATGATTTCTGGAACAATTCAATGTGAGGTTGTATCACTCTGAGATCTCCTTATAAGAGCTACCTTTACATCGTCTTTTACCAGATATATGAAATGAATCTCAAGACAAATTTAAGACACCAAATAGAGCTGGGAAGGTTGGTGTCCTCCTTTATACTCAGAACTGGGGATACAGATACAAGTAGATAGACTTCTGTGAGTTTCAGGCCCTTTAGATATAGTACATTCCTTGCCTACATAGAAAGACACAGTGAAAGGCTAATTTTTAAGAATAATTGGGAATTCTAATACTCAATACTCTGAAATCTGCAGGCCTTTCTCTCCCATTAAGAGTGTTTCATTATTCTCTACCAGCATGTATGACCATGAGAGTACTATTGAAATTGTCTGTATTATCACATCAATGAATTCTAAAATATATCCTAGGGTTAGTTGCCACTTTCCTGTTTCTACACTACTGCAGAACTCTGTAGCTTATGTATCTCTATTACATGAATTGTTGGTCCATTGAGGAAAAGTGTCACAATCATGATGATATATGGAGAACAAATGACTCAAATACCTACAAAAAACCAGGTAATAATAGAGGAAATATCTGTTATTCAGACATTATGTGTGATTGATGTTTGTCTCCTTGGCAAGAATCTACTGGTTGAGAAATCAAGAACACTTAGTTCAAACTTAGTTCAAACACTTAGTTCACTTAGTTCAAACAGTGAAGAGATATGACATCTGAAAGAAACAGTATGGCCCAGTTTGTCCTTTCTGTCTGTCTGGACAGGTACACAAGGTCAGAAAGCAATGGGCAAATAATAGTTGGGATTATGGCAAGCACAGGTGGTAAATCACTGACATGAGGAATCAGAGAAAAGACTTCAAAATGTCTGAGAAGGCTTCACCTGAAGATGAAGTCTTCTTAGTATGAGAGCTATGCAGAGGAGGAAAAGTGAAGTCTGCTGAGAGAGGACCTTGAATCTATACTTATATCTAAAACTATAAACAAAGGGGTCAGGATTATGATGCAGTTGAAAAGCTGTGAGCTAATGATTTAATAGACCACAGAAAATCCAAGACTAACTCAGGTTTTTTCCAGTGTATTTCCTGTGTGTTTATGATTAGACTTCGAAGAACTGATCCTTAATAATGAGTAAAAATAAAATATTTTCTTTGGATCTATGTTCCAATATATATATATATATATATATATTTTATATATATATATATATATATATATATAACACAGAAAAACTGCAAACTCACAACAACAACAAAAACATGATGGTCAACCTCTGTTGCAACTCAAATGTATATGCCAAATGGTATAATCATTCTTTAAACAATAGAGCTCAAGATAATCTGCCACATGAAATTTGCCATCATAAGAATCCAACCAAAAACTCCTATAGCTTTATAAGTATAAAAGACATAACCCTATCCACAAAACTTCTGACCCAAAATTTATCCTGCCTACAAGAAATCCAGGGAAAGGAGATGGAGCAGAGACTGAAACAATAGCCAAGAAATAACTGGCCCAACTAGAGACTCATCCCACGAATAAGCCTCAATTCCTGACACAATTTATGATACTCTGTTATCCTTGCAAACAGGAGCCCAGTATAACTGTCCTCTGAGAGGCTCCACCCAGATGCTGACTCAGAAAGATGCAGAGACTCACAGCCAAACAGTAGATGGACCTTGGGGATACTTATGAAAGGATTGGGGGAAGAATTGAGGGCCATGAGGGGGATAGAAACTCCACAGGAAGACCAACAGAGGCAACTATCTGGGACCCTTTGGTCCTGTCAGAGACTCAACCACCAACCAGGAAGCATACATGGGCAAGACCTAGGCCCACTGCAAATACGTAGCAGATGTACAGCTTAGACTGAACGTAGGTCCCTAAAACCTGGAGCAGGGGCCATCTCAAAATATGTTGTCTGTCTATGGAATATGTTCTAGCTAGGCTGCCTTGTCTGGCCTCAGTGAGAGAAGAAGCACCTAGCCCTGTGTGTCAGGGTGGGGGGATACCCAGTAGAGGACCCACGTACTCAGAGGTGGAGAAGGAGGATGAGGGCAGGAACTGTAGGAGTGAGCCCTGGGAGAGAGGGTAGTGAATGGGATGAAAAGTGAATAAATAAAAAAATATTACCACTTACCAACAGGAATGAAAAGCAGAAATGAATCAAATGAAACTTTTAAGATGAAATAAGATAAAAAATTTTATTTATAAGGTTTGAAACATACTCAATGGATATATATTATAGATGATATGTTTCTGCATGACAGTTATGTAAATTTAAAGCTGTAGAAATATTGATGATCCCAGAAGTAATAAAATGGGAAAACACTGAAAAAAATGCACTAACTAGCTTCAGAAGGCTGAGTGATGGCATTTGGATGTTTATCATACATACATACTGTGTCCTGGAGGAGAGAGCAGAAAATATTAAAAAAATATGATGGCCCCAATCCTCCTAAATTTCATAAAAATGATAATATCAAAGATCTGAAAATCTGAACATATCCTGAGGAGAGAAAAATACAAAAAATATGAGATACATCATAATCAGACTGCAGAAAGTCAGTCCTCAGAAGTTGTTAGGCGTTGGACGCATTCCTGCATTCTGATAGAGAAATGAAGAGGAGCAGACAAAGAGATCCTGTGGCCATACAAAGACCCACCAAGGAAGAATGAACTCTGTTACAAAGAAGCCTTTTCATTTGTTTTGTTTTTTTGTTAATAAGTTTTCAGGGAGTGCAAAAGTCTGTGAAAAATGCTGTTAAATAAACAGAATTTAAACTGCTGTAGCCCCATGGAACGTTCTGTGGAGTCAGACAAGTCCATATCTTTACTACCCAAAAGGAAATCTAACACGTGTATGTGGCTTCTGAGCACTTGAAATATTGTAAGCATAATTGGGAACTGAGGTTTTGACATTTTACTTAATAAGTTAAGAATTATATAACTTAAAAGCAGGTTGCGTTGTACTAGATTGATCTCTCAAAAGATTACCTGAATTTTAAACTTTGAGTTATCTCAAAATATAATTAGAAATAATGATTATATGCTTAATTCATTCTTAGAGAATAAGCATTTTTTGAGGTTTAAAAGTTTAGGGTTCTAATGGTCTTAGGTATATTTTGAATAAACAACAAATAAAAAGTTATGAAATTGCTATTAGGCAAACACTAAAATTACAAACAATTTTCTTTTTCAAAATAGAATGACTTAATTTCCTCTGGAAATCATAAGTAATATAACTTTTTCATTTGTATTTGAGAGTCTTACTCTCAAATGCTAGCAAGATACATTAACTATAAATTAAAAAGCAGGTTTAGTGTGGTTTAGGAAAATAGTTCTGAAATAGGCAAATTAGCACATAGTAACTAATCCTTCTACAAGATTTAGTGGGTCTTGATTTTCTAACTAGAATTTCAGAGTCACTCACTGAACAATAATTCTAACAACAAAAAATACTCAGTCCATAGAGTTATCTAACAATAGTAATCCATCCAATATTCAAGAATTCAGAAAAGGGCTAAGAAAATTCACAAGAAAAAATGAGGAAGAATAAATTGCATCATAGAAGCCATCACATACTGTTAGAACTATCATCAGTGTTGTCCTAAAGGTACAATGTAACAAATTCTGCAAGAAAACATGTAATTCAGAGAGAGAGAGAGAGAGAGAGAGCAGAGGAGAAGAGAGGTGATAGGCTAAGAGCAGAGCAGAGATAAGGCCTTAAAGTAGGTAATGTCAGAAATGTTCATTTTATATAAGCATTCGATAGCCACACAGCTACTTAATGCTCATTAGATGTAAGCATGTCGCAAATACACAACTAGTTGGCAGCACACATAAGAAGACCTTCCTTATCTAAAGGCTTTAAAGTAGTCTGCATATATTAGATTTTTAAAAGTAAACTTGTTAGTATGAGATTACTTACATTCATGATCAGAAAAAGCAGAAGCAGATCTAAGATAAACTAATGTACTTAATTAAGCTTATGTCATTATAGAAAATAAGTCAAAGTAGTATCATACAGCTTAAATTTATTGTTAAAAAATAGTGTATAATTTTTTAAAATGTATTTTTGTTTCCCAAATCACTTTTCAGGAGCTCATAAAATAACTGCTTAATACATAAGGCGGCAAAGCAAAATCTTTATAATATTATTTTATGAAAGATTTGCTATCAGTATCACAATGGGAAACATCATTGCAAGATATTCAGGGGTAGCTCTGCTATTCATAAAGATAAAGATCACAGCTATAGTTAAGAATTAAGTCTTAAACTACAAATGGTTTTGTGGAATAAACCAGTTGTAGCTTTTAGTAAAGACTTAGGGTCGGGTGGTAGTGACTCACGCCTTTAGTCCCAGCACTAGGGAGGCAGAGGCAGGTGGATTTCTGAGTTCGAGGCCAGCCTGGTCTACAGAGTGAGTTCCAGGACAGCCAGGACTATATGGAGAAACCCTGTCTCAAAAAACAAAAAAAACAAAACAAAACAAAAAAGACTTCGGAAAATTTAAATTTGAAGGATTATATACATGTAGCAGAGAAAAATGCAATCCCACTTTGAATATATGTGGGGATAATAAGCTTCAGTTTTTAACCAGTTTAAATTATAAGAAAAATATATATTAGGAAAAATTTCATTAAAATCTGTTATTTCATATATCATTACATATTATTTGAGCATTGTATTCTTCTTTTGTAAATTATCTGTATAATTCAAGACTTAAGTGCTTACATATAGATTTATACCACTATTTTTTCTATATAGTTATTGGCCATTTATCTAATTCACAGCTCTAAAGTTAAATAAGAACAAACTGACAAAGCATTCATAGCAGCCTGTGAAGAAAGTGCCTGCTGGAACATTCAGACAGTAGTGTGTGATACCCACCCATTCTTCCCACCCAAGGAAAGTGCTGAGTAGTTATTCTGAGTACTGTCCACAATTAGTGTGTGGACAGTAATCTAAAAGGGTATTGCCTTGATTTGTAACAGGAAACAGAGATGAGTTAAATTAGGCAGATGCAGCATATTCTGTCATACGTAGAGGACGGTGCATTAGTGTTTAGAGCTCTCCAAGCACTGTCTCCAAGTCATTCATTTTTTTTTAAGTTATTGTCCATATTGGAATTAAAGTCAACCTCTATAGACAAGTCAACACAAACATCTGCACTTTGTCTTAACAAGATAAAGGTCAGAAATCTCTTTCCATTATGAGTTTTCCATTAGTTCTATAAATGAGCAAAGTTTAGTATTCCTTGCCTCTTCCAGTTCTCAAAGTAATTTAAAATGCAGAATATAATTGAAAATAATTGTACAACCCTCTTTTCGATACATACTTTTTAAATGTTATATCTTTTTTTTAAGATTCACTTTATATCCCAATCACTGCTTCCACTACTGGTCATCACCTCCCACAATCCTTCCCCTATCTCCATCTCCCCTTTTTCTCTGAGATAGTGGAGACTCCCACCCTGGATATTCTCCAACCATGGCACATCAAGTCTTTGAGGGACTAGACATATATTCTCTCACTGGTCAGACAAGGCAGCCTACCAAAGGAACACAACTGACAGACAGGCAACAGCTTTTGGGAAAGCCCCTGCTGCAATAGTTCAGGACCCACATGAAGACCAAGCTGCAAATCTGGGGGGGTCTAGGTCTAGCTGTTGTGTGTGCTTTGGTTGGTGGTTCAGTCTCTGAAAGCCCATGTCCATGTTAATTGAGTCTGTTGGTCTTCCTGTGGAGTTCCTATCGCCTTCAGAGCCTGCAATCCTTCCCTCTACTCTACCAGAAGAGTCCCCAAGCTCCATCCACTGTTTGGCTATGGGTGCCTGCATCTGTCTGAGTCAGCTTCTGTATGGAGCCATGCTAGACTCCTGTCTACAAATGAAACAAGAGTATCATTAATAGAATTGGAGATTTGTACTTGCCCATTGAATGTGTTTCTAGTTGGGCTAGTTATTTCTTGGCCATTCTCACAGTCTCTGCTCCATCCCCCATGCCTGGATTCTTTCTAGACAGGATACATTTTGGGTTGAAAGTTTTCTGGATGGGTTGGTGTCCCTATCTCTCTACTGAGGTACCTGCCTGGCTACGTGTGTATGTGTGGCTGCTTCATGTTCCATATTTCCAATGCTGTGAAGCATATCTAAGGTCACCCCCATTAATTCTTTGGTACCTCCCCATCCCAAGTCTTTTGCATGTCCTTGAGATACCCCCTCCAACACAAAATACAGGATACTATGTTACACTACATACATCAAAGAAATGAAATGAAGAAAAACTCAAACGTGGATGGTTACATCTCACTTTGAAAAGGGAATACAATAGTCATAGGAGGCAATCAGAGGGAGTGAAATGGGTGGAAGAAAGGATGGGGCAAAAAATGGGTTCAGGATCAGGTTTGGGGAAGGACAGAAGAGATGACCAAAAGAATGGAATCTGCAACTGGCAGGGGTGGGAGGAGGGGCCAACTCCAAGTCATTTTCTGGAATGCACAGAAGATTTCTTGCATTTTTTTTCTTAAGTACATCCCCTGTTAAAGTTTCAGATTAACTTAAATATATCAATGCTTCAAAAATCTACCTTTCTTTCTTTCCCTATCTCTTCTTTCATTCTCTCTCTGTCTCTCTTTTTCTCTCTTCCTTCCTTTCTTGCTCTATGAAAAATGTCAGATAAACCAATTTAAAATCTGGTTTGCAGTGGGAGAAGATATAGTCTAACATTCTGGGGACAGCCTGACAGAGGAGGCATGACATATTTGGTTCAATTTCCATCCGGTTAGAAATCAGAAAAGAAATACTGATGCTTATATCTCTTTCTCCTTTTATTCCTTTAATGGAATCTGGGAACCCAGCCCAAATGATGATATTGTCCATACACAGGGCAGATCTTCCCTTCCTGGTTAAAGATATGTGAACACAATTTTGGAAACAAACTCAGAAGTACTCCTCGTAGATGATTATAAATCTAGATAATCCAACAATTATGCATCACACTATCTTGCAGGTTGAGTGCATGGCTCTTGAAGATTGTTTGCTGAGCAAGTATGAGGATCAAAGTTCAAATTTCTAGTAAAAGGTAAAAATCTAGGTATGGTCAGGCTCATCTGTCATCCCAGGAGTATGTTGTATGGAGACAGGAAAATTGCTAGGATTTACTGGTGATCAGCCTAGCTCCAGCTTCAGTGAAATATCCTGTCTCAAGGGAAAATGGTAGAGAGCAAGAAAACTGATGTCTACATCTAGTTTCCATATGAACAGGAGTTGACATATTCACACAAGTGTGCATATACCACTCATGTACAGTAAACATATGTTCACACACACATAAAAAGACGTTTTAATTGCAATTCAATTATTACAACTATGAATAATGGAGTAAAAATAAATATTCACTATTTTAAACATACTTATTGTAGTCATTGTGAATTGGGAGCTTGACAGCAATGAATATTTCTATGTCACAGCTTCTAATGTGCAAAAGGAATCAAAAACATTGTATCAGACACAGTACAAGGATGTTTATGATAAAAGAGTCTACATAAATACCTTCATACAAAAGACAGTAATAGTAACAGTGGACATCAATATATTAACATTGAAGGGGGAAATATTCAGTGTTCAATTTGGAGAGAAAGAACTAGACAAGTATTGATTCCTGAGAGGAGAACTAGCTCCTCCTCTCATAGAAGAGCCTTCTTACTCAATGTTCTTATCAGAGGGGTCAGCCTTGAGAATATATACACACAAACAACAGAAATGGGCCCAGCATATATATATATATATATATATATATATATATATATATATATGTACATGTATATGTACATGTGAGTTTCTATTCTTTATATGTGTTTGTATGCTTATAAATACTGTAGCAAACACACACACACACACACACACACACACATATATATATATATATACATACATATATATATATATATATATATATATATATAAACTTACATATTAACAAAAACATGCTATCAACTGCAGAATGAAAATTAGCACAGAATGGGTAAGGAGGTGAGGACAGTAAGTGAGAAGAAATAGAGGGAGAAAGAGAAGGAAATGATCTAAGTCACATTTCAATTTAAAAAAATTATAATCTTTTATTAATTTTTAAAATTTAAATATAATTGCATCCATTTTCTCTTTCTCTTTCTTCCTTCCAACCCTTCTGAGGGACTCTCCTTTGATTTCTCTCAAATTCATGACCTCTGGCTTTTTTGTCTTTTATTTTTGCTTCACACACCCACATACACAAAGCACACACACACACACACACACACACACACATTTCTAAATACAAAATACAATATTTTCAGTACATGTAATTTTATTTAAATACATATGACTTCAGAGATGACGACTTGGAATTGGGTAACCATTAAAGAGGAGGTTTTCCCTAGGAAAAGCTATTTTATCTGGCTCTCAGCATTCAAATCTATATTTCTGAAGATAATATTGCAGCAATACAATATTATATATATATTGTATATATACATATATATGTACATATATAAGCTTAGTTTCCATGTTCCTCTTATTCACTAATTAATGCATAGAATTGTTCAATTTATTTCATTTTTAATAAGTGACTAATTAACATAGAGATGACATGATAAGTTTTATACTTGAAGGAGAAGAATGATTCAAAATCTCAGTGAAAAACATGAAAAATATTCCAAAATTAGGCAACCAATACTTTATGTCTTCCATGACAATGGCTGCTGTCTTTTATTTTATTTGTCAAAGAGCATGAAATGTGAAGTTATCATTTCTTTCATTTGTGTATGGATAACATGATCTAGAATAAATTGAATCTGTTTGAAATGTCCTAGGTCCTAAGATAGGATTGCACAGTCAGAAAAATGTAGGGGACAAACATACAATGCTACCTCAGTTCTCTGCACCTCCCAACTTTGATTTAATACTTTCAGTAGCTACTTCTAAGGGTATCATAGACATATTCAATTTTACTAAGTTTGCATTTAATAACCATAGTAACTTACTTTAAACCTTCCACTGGTTTAAGTATTTATTCAATATTCATTTATATGGTATTTTTCCCTTTAGTGTCTTTTGGATCTAGAGTATTTCAAGTAAAGTCCTGGAGAATATTTAATAAGATGTTGAATGTCAAATTTAATCATGCATGCTAAAAGGGATGGTTACACAGTGCCAAGGTTTTGTTTATGGTTATGCAGAAAGATGTTTCTAATAAAGTATCTTTCAGATGATCAGATATTATTCTCTCCTCCTCTTCCTCTCTTCTTGTTTTTTTTTTTTTTTTTTTTTTTTTTGAGGCCGTGCTTTTTCTCTGTAGCCCTAGGTGTCTTGGAACTTACTATGAAGACCAGGCTGGCCTCAAACTCAGAGCATCTCCTGCCTCTTTCTCCAGAATGCAGGAATTATAGGCATGGGCCATGAATGCCTGACCTCAGATATCATTTTTAAAACATTTTCTAATAAATTTTATGATTCTCATAGCATTGCAAAAATTTAGTTTCAATAATGCCAAATTGAAAATATAACTCTCTATGTACCTTTGCTTGAGTCACTTAATAGTAAATGGTTTAGAATTGATTACATTCATGAAGTTCAATGAGGCAAGAGTGAAGACTCAAGACAGAAACACTGTTCTATGCACTTGTAAGTAATCTATTGTATGGTGTCAGCAGTAGGGAAGTAATGAGAGGATAATCCTGCAGACACTGGAATGAAGATCTGCTACATTTCCCAAACTCATTCACTGAATAAAACATTTTTTTTCCATCTTAAATTTTCAGGCTATTTGAAGCTGATATTCAGGAGCTTAAGTGCTGGTAAACACACAGAAAAAATGCACCCAGTCTTAGTTAACAGGTCAATTCTATTTCTGCCTTCTTTGTTCAAACTGCTAGTCATGACAGTTCCATCAGAAGTTAAATGTTGACCCTGGGTGAATTCATTCAGGCGCCTGAACTGCCTGCAGCAATAAGCAACTTACAACCACTGCTGAGCTTGCTTTGCAGACCATCCAGGAGCAAAGAGTCTTAACAGTCACAATCAGTTCCCTGACATCTTTGCTTCTCAGAAACAGTTGTTTTACCATACTTTGGATGCAGAATGTGCCTCTATAACCTTGAATGCTTGTGGATTTTAAGTAGCAAGGAAAATGGTATGGTGATTATTTCTTTATGTGTACAGATCACAAATTTCCCATTTACCCATCTCTGAAGTTCAGCAGTATGAACACAGACTCACTGACTTACATACAAGCACCTCGTTAAAGGACTAGTTAGTGAGATAAATCTTACCCTTATTGAGAAAAAAAGCCTAGAAAGACAAAAAGATTGTTTATTTTTCTTTTATACCTTAGCTACATAAGGCAAAGTTTCAATAAAAAAACAATTTCAGAGATTAAGAAATTAAAAAGTTATATATAATTTTCTCTATATAATAACCACAATGTGAATTTATTTTATATATATTTATAAGCTTAATAAACAGTTTAAGATTTAAAAACTGTTTAATCAACAGCAAAGAGATGACAGTAGCCATGAGATAATATATTACTGAATGGCATATTCACTAGGTAGTTGCTGTCCACTCACAGACTTTGCACTGGCTCTTAACCCTAGTAACATTAAGGGGATATATTCTTCTAACTTAGAGGAGAAACCTTCCTTATGATTTAAGAACACTTTCTTAGACATCATGAATTTTGCAGGCAGATGGATAGAATGTGAGAATATCATCCTGAGTGAGGTAACCTAGTCCCAAAAGGACATTCATGGTATGCACCTACTTATCAATGTATATTAGCCATAAAATATAGGCATCATGCCACAGTTCACAGACCCAAAGCAGCTAAACAATAAGGAAGGCCCAAAAAGAAAGCTTGAATCTCACTTAGAAGAAGGGTAAAAATCTCATAAGTAGCAGACAGAGGGAAGGACTTGGGAGGGAAGGAGATGTGGAGAGGACTGGGGAGGTTCAGTATCAGTTGTGGGGAAGGATAAGAAAGATGGAAAGATGGACATGAAAATGAATGTAAATCTGTAACTGACAGGGGTGAGTAGGTAGGGGGAATCTCCAAAACAAGACAAGGATCGGGGTTACGGGAGACACTCAAGAATCAATGGGGGTGACCTTATCTGTGAATATTGGGGATATGAAACCTGAAGAGGCCACCTCCTGTAATGAGGTAGGAACTACAGTGGATTGATAGAGACACAACCCCACAACCCCAGAAAACGTTCAATTCCAAACTTATCCTGTCTACAATAATGTAGGCACGGGAATGAAGCAGAGACTAAGGAGTGGCCTAACTTAAGAAGCATCCCATGCATGGACAAGCACTAATCCCTAACAGCTTATTATGTTACAACAATGAAAAATATAATTGAGCCTCATAGTTATTATCCAGAATACAAGGGTAAGAGAGGCATCTGTGTTCTTAGTAATGTTTCTTCAACTACCATTATGTCACATTCAGTTGTCTTAATCTAATGATAATTTACACATCTTTAAAAAAAATGTTTCCTAGTCAGGTAGTTTTCTGATAATATTTGTCAAGGTAGGTTTGACTATAAATTCTTAGTCTTTCTCATGAGTTTCTGTCCAAAAACTATTTGCAAGTTCCTTTGGAGATATGGTAGAGACTGCAATAATATTTTATACATTGTTACTGACATGTTGAAGAGATATCTGTGAAGCAACATTACTATAAGGTGTTTTAATTAGCAAGTGACATATAGTCACACTGGTTGATCATTGCCTTTTACTCCTCAGAAGTTAGCATTTGCAGGCATCTTGTCTTTCATACGGCAGACTAACTTTGGACATTTCTGGGGGAGCATATGAAGGCACAATGCCATAGAAGTATTTGGCTTTGATTGTGTGGAAGTAGTCTTATGTAACTTTTATATTTTTTCAGGATCTCTTCAGTCTTGATTTTGCATGCAAAGCCTTGGATAATTCATATGAGAACTAGAATTGTTATGAAGTTTCATCTGCAGTATGTGCTTAGTAAACTCAAGTAACTCTAGTCAGCAAAGGTTTTATTTATGGATTTATGAAAATTTCCTTTTTCAATTGAGATACTGCCATAAGTAGTGTGCCTATAGGGATGAACAAGGAAAATCAGATTTAAGAGATTGTCCATTTATTATGGACTGTCTTTCACTAGTTATTTGCTATGGGGACTGTTTTCAGTAATTATTAGCTTAAAAATGGATAGAAATTAATCTTCATGTGGGTAAGTTCACTCACATCATAATAAAGCTGGCTTAGAATTAAGAAATGTCTATGATTAGAATAGAGAGATAATTCAGTGGTTCAGAACACAGGCTGATCCTTCATAGTTACTGGGTTCAATTCCCAGCATCCACATAGTAGCTCACAATTGTCTATAATTCTAGTTCAGGGTATCCAACACCCTCATCTGGCCTCTGCGGATAACATGCATGTACGTGGTACACAGACATACTTTGCAAGCAGAGTATCCATACACAAAAATTTAAATAAAATAAAAAATTAAAATAAAAATTAAAAAATTGCTAAGGTAAAACAGTATATCTATGTCTCATAGAGCAATATGAAACTTGGAGGCAATAACCAAACTTGAGAAAGTTCTGGGATTAACACATGGATGTGCAGTGGGCATCTGGGGACAGAAACTGAAGGAGGGGCCGTTTGCAGACCATTCCACTTGGGTATCCATCCCATGTGCAGTCACCAAAGGTAGACGTTGGTATGGACGTCAGGAAGTACATGCTGACAGGAGCCTGATATAGCTGTTTCCTTAGAGGTCTGCAAGAGTCTGACATATTCAGAGGCAGATGCTCACAGCTAACCATTAAACTGATCACGGGGTTCCCAACAGAGAAGATAGAATGAAGACTGAAGGAGTTGAGAGGATTTGTGACACCATGAGGAAAGCAACAATATCAACCAACCAGACCCCCAGGGTCTAAACCACCAGCCTGGGAGCACATAGGGAGGGACCCATGGCTCCAGCTATATATATATATATATATATATATATATATATATATATATATATATATATGCAAGGGAGCTACTTATAAGTGGGAAAAGAGACCCTTGGTCCCATGAAGGCTGGACATCGTGGGAGGGTGCTATTCGAGGGTGGGGAGGTCAGGTACAGGGGAGGTTGGGTGGGGGTACACCATCATAGAGGCAAGAGGAGGGGGGAAGGGATAGGGAGTTCCTGGGAGGGAGGGAGGAAAAGGGAGTAAGGGGAAAACATCTGAAATGTAAATAAAATTTCCGATTAAAAAAAAAGGAAAGCTCCCCCCAGCTTAGTTAGAAGGGTCCTGAGTTTACTACCTGAGCAGAGAATGTCTATCATTTTCTCATATTAAACAGACATAATTTTTGCTTGATTCATTGTTCTCGTATGATAGTCATTGGAGAATTTCAAAATAATCCCTACATATTAGTTATTCTCCAAGCATATTGATGTCTAACATTTCATAAATTATAACAGATTATAACTTAGATTAAAATTTAGAATTAAGTCATAAAATTCTAGAATAACTTCTCTATACTACATTTTCATTAAATAAATTTAGCCTCTTTGACCACTGAGATGAACATAATTTTCTAAGAGAGGGTAAACTATTTGTACATCTGATTTTTAGATAATTAAAGGGGAAACTGTATGTAAAGACAGTGAACTACTTTTGCTGGCCTATATCTCTATACTTAATATCTCTCATTTGTTTTACTTTCCTTACTATGTTACATGAAGAATGTACATATTATGTGTTATATTTTTATGCATAATACACACTTTAACTCCAAATATAACTCAGGTCATGGATTTTTAACACATTTATTATTTAATTTTTAATTAGCTCATGGTATATGGACACAATAAATTAAAACTGTATGACCAGCTAGATATAATTCTACTACCTAAGTATTATTGATGTTACCCTGGGTTATGTTTTCAACTATCCCTTCAAGCCCTCCTCACAGGTATTAGATAACTTTCAGTTGAGTTCATCTCCTTTTTACAGTTTTGAGATAATTTTATGACAACAATATTCAGCAGAATAGCCACAGTTTTCAATGCCCATATAGTGGATTTTACTGAGTGTCGAAAATATTAATGGAAACAGACAAAGATTCTGAAGAAAGAAAAGAATCTTGGTAGTAGGTTAACATTTATGAAAGTCTCTGTCATAAATCAGAGGTGGGAAATTGGTTCTCCTTATTGGGTCAACTGAAAATGTTTTTCCCTCTTATAAACTCTATATCGAGATTGTTTCTTTTTCTTCCTTATATACCAAGCTAGTAATGTCCTTTCTGGCCTGAGCAGCTATCTAAATCAAGCATAATGGCCTCTATATGCTGAAGCCATGGAGATGCTCCATCTGGCAGACATGAGTATGTGTGTGGGGAAAAGTAGAAACACACTTAAAAAATCAAAGAAATGCGGTAACCCCTGCCATTATTATCTAAAATGCTCTGGTTTAAGTGTCTACATAGATCTTGAGAACAACGCCAAAAGTAAACTAAGCTAAATGATGAATTAAGACATGTATATTGTTCATTTCAAATAGCAGTTACTATTTGATATGGCATAAATGTTCATTCATTCAAAAATACATTATCATCACTGTGCACAATACACAGAACACAAAAGTAAACACTATTTACAAATGAGCATGAAGTGGTTTCCTCTAATAAATGAGGGAAAATGTTTCGTTTTGCTACAGCAGTTCTCAGCATAATTGTGATCACTGGGTAGCTATTGTTTACTTGGTGGTTCTGAAATGCATTTGACAAAACAAAATTGACTATCACTTAGGATCATAAACACAAACAATAACAACCTCAGTTTTAGAAAGATTTATACAGAAAGGCGTAGGTGTAGCAAGTATGTGTGTAGATTTTTAAAGCAGAAAATTCCAATGCCACATGATCCTTAAAAACAGTGCTGCTGTTCTCTTCGATCTTCATGTGCAGCAAGCACACTGCTGATTAGTGTTAGCACTGATTCTCTGAGGGTCTATGAAACACTTATATATAATGGCTACTTCTTGGCCATCATCTGTTAGAGCAACTGAGGCTTTGAGAGAACTCTCACATCTATCACAATATCCCTACCTGTTAAACAATGTCTCTTTCTAAGGCAGCTGACTCCTGTATACCACATTTCACACAACAAAAATGCTACTAAATGTTGCTTAAGAGTACTCACTGCCTCTTCTCAGATCAAGATAAAATTGAAGTTGCTACAGTTTAATGTATGTATTGCTTAAAAATTTACAGGTTGAAACTTACATCCCACTGTCATAGTTTTAAAAGTTGGGATCATTATGAGATGGTTAAGATAAAGGAGGATACCTCTTAAGTGTGATTAAAACCTTTCCAAAAAGAATGGGCTAGGGACATGGGTCAGTGTGTGCTTATTGTACTAGCATGAGGAACTTGTGTTTAGACACACAATACCAGTGTAACAAGGAAGATTCAGTGGCATGCATCCTTACTCTCTCATTTAGAAAGGCCATGATAGAAGGAGCTTTGAAAATTGCTGGCCAGCTAGTCCTGTTGAACTGATAGTTTCAGATTCAGTGAGGAACCTTGTGCCTTCATCTCTGGCCTCTCTATATGTACTCATACAAGTACATATACATGACATGTATAAACACACACAAACACACATAGATACACACACATAGATACACACACATAGATACACACACATAGACACAAACACCACACACACACACAAACATACATACACACACATTTAAAAAGAAACCAAGTAGAAGTGGCTATCCTGCTTTGCATGTGTATTTGGTTCCCAAATAAAGGCCACGTTTAAAGTCCCATTTGAGAAGACAGGCCTTGGACTTCACCATAAAGTGAACTTATTGTAGCCTTGGTCATGAACTTCCTTGATTCTAAAAACAAATGGTTATTCTTTGTAAGTTATATAGTCTCACATACTCCTTTAGATGAGGGCAGACATAGAAGCCAGAGTCTCATTTTAAATCTTTTAAACTTTGGGGCCTATAGCAATTCAATAATCAAGAGCTTAGTCTATTGGTATGTCGCAGAATACTCTCTGTCAACTGTGATCTAAATGTGTTCCATTTGGAAGAATAACTGTACTTTCTTCCTTGGTAAGGCTTCCACAAGTCAGTCTAGTATATTAAGACCTGCATCCTTCTGGTTCTAAAGATCCTTGGCTATGTCACTCTGCAATCTTGAAGAAATCTTCTAAATTATGTTTTAAGCTTATATGAGTATTTAAACCCCAGGCTGTGTCACTCTGTTATTTCTCAGAGAGCAGGTGGATTGTGCAATATTGGTGCTATTATAAAGAAAGCAACTGAGATTCTAAAGGCTAGTAGTATCAATGATAGCAGGGGTTAAACCAAGTCCAGTTGACATGGCAATACACTCATTCAATTTGAAATGCATCTTTGTGTAAGTAGCATGGAGGGCTTAGCCTTGGTCACAATGTGATCTCCATCATGTGGATGAGAGAATACTTATGAGTTTGCAAGTCATTTTCCTCTCATGGTGTACTAACTTAAACCTTATATGGTACAAGAATTCTAAACTGTGGAATATTAATTTAAAAAAAATCAGAGTTTCTGAAGTAACATTTTATGTGCTGAACAAGTCTTGGCTATTTTTTAAACCTGGGAATCATCATTCTATTATGACAGCAAGAAGAGCACATTATTGTGACATATCAGGTTTGTAAGAGCTTATCTACATTTTTTGATGCTGGGGCAAAAGATGTCTAACCCAGTAAAGTCACCTGCTGCCAAGTCTGACAACTATAATCTAATCCCAAGTTTCCATACTGTGGGAGAAGAGAATTGACTCCTTTAATTGGTTCTAGAACTTAATGCTGGCAATGGCATACATGCAATCTCAACACACACACACACACACACACACACACACACACACACGTGTACACACACTAAATGTAAGTAATTTTTAATTACTGAAAATAATACATAACTTGATGCTGACTCTTATAAATGTTAGCCATTATTTTGTAATGGGAGAAGAACTTTTAAAATGCATCCTTAATTTACTTTCTTCCTAAGGGGTTAGTGAAGTGTGTATAAAACATTGGCATAGGAAATATCCACAATTCCCTTACTGGAAATTGTCAAATATACTGGCCTTACTCTCTAATAATAACCACGCAAAATGTAAAAGCAAAGAAGCTGCATGTAACTGTTTGCATAAATGTTTGCAACTGGTACCAGCTCCTATGGCTGTAGGGGAGCCTTTTCCATACCAAGGAACAACTCTGTCACGGAGGCAAATATGAACCTCTACAAGCTCTGAAATCACTTGGGCTCCTCTGCTGATCACAGAGCAATAGGCACCAACACAAACTCTATTCACTTAATGAGGCTTGATGAGCCATCCTTGATAGCAAATTAATATACTTTGTACATCGGTAGACCTTTTTATTTCCTCCTAATTACTAGATGCGAACCATATGCTACAAGCTAAATTGCAGAGTAAAAACTTCAAGATTTGTATCAACCAGCTACAGTTTCTCTGTGATATCTCAACATAGAACCACAATCCTAAAGTCTCCAAAATTGAGGATACAAAGATGGTTCAGTGGTTAAGACCACTAGCTACTTTTCCAGATGACCCAGGCTTGATTCTTACTTTCTGTATGGTAGATAAAACTCAAGTTTCAAGGGATATAAAGACCTATTCAGACAGGTACCTGGTACACAGACATACATGCAAGCAAAACACCTACAAATTTAAAATTAATTAATTTAAATTTCAAACTTGCCCTTTTATAATTTAATAATTATTTTCAATAGTCCTTAGTTACTCAATAATAACTGTTTAAATTTTAAATATATTAATTAAATTCTGCACAGCTATAAAAACTAAGAAAAAAATCAAACAAGTCTTCATGCTCAAATAATTACCTTTTTATATCTCAGTGAATGGGTTTTGAGGATAGCATCTTAGTCACTATAAATTTGCACTTATTGGTGATTTTTTTAAACAGAAGATAGGAAAGGGGAACTGCTGAGCATAAATAATAGTTAATACAGCAGATTCTATCATCATTCGTTAGCCAGGTCAAAGGAAACGGACTTTGCAGTGTGTTAAAGTCACTGCTCAAAGAGCATATATTCCTCTCGGCAAATGCCTGCCAAATTATAGTCAATATCTGATCATATACACATACACATTTTTGTTGTATGTTGTTATGTCTAGTCACGGGTTTTAGTTTTTTATATTACGTTTGTCACATTGAGAAGACAGAAAAGTATCTGTTATCCTGAAATTTTAAGTATCAGGTTTTAGGCTAAAATAATTCAATAAACACGATGCTGAAAAACTGGTAATTCTCAAGTGAACAATTTAAAAATATCAGTACAGGATTTCCATCAGCACAGATATTTAAAATTCTCGAGGCTAAGCACTACAAGGGAATATAAATAAAAGTTAAAAATATCTCTCTGGGTTCCCTGAGGGACAAGCCTGACTGCATAGGGGTTGATGTCAAATGTATCCCCTCTCCAGGAAAAAGACATCAGGATGGGTATGGCCTTATGCCTCACTGGACAATGACAGGAGGACTGGAGTCATTACAAGGTCTCCTTCAATTATTGGAGATCAGGCCTCTATCCCCGCCTTCGCAAGATTAGAATCCCCAAGGCCCTTCTATACTTAGAGAAGGGAAGAGATGTCAGGAGCAGCCCTGCTTATATACTGAAGGCCTAAAATCTGCCATAGGCCTAAAATCAGCAATAGGCCTGACATACATACATGCTAACACAAAGTCTTGGGTCTCTGTGGAAAAACACTGAAACAGCAGGCTATAAGCTATTGTAAACAGGCAGCTTCTGTGGAAATTTACCAGCCTGAGTAGTCATAGATCTTATAAATAGACAGCCTCGGCAGACAGTACCAACTTAGATAAGGACAAGTGAATCATAGGCAGAGTCATAGTGACCTGTCCTCTGAACCTTCACCCAGCTGATACACTGTTCTGAAGGATATCTGTACTCCCCCTGAACACCTATGCTCTGGTGTCATTCCCTTCCCCACATCCTGCCTTTTTGTGTTTATAACCCCTGTGTGAATAAGTAAATTATGATGTGATTTAAATAATTAAATAAATTTTTTAAAATTAAAAAAAAAGAAAAAATTCTCTGTAACAATCTAATGTGTGTACTTCAGTGAGACGGGGCGGGGGGGGGTAGTCCATTGTGATTCCAAATCACATTGTTTATCTTGAATTTCTAAACTACTGCTTTAACTCCAATAATATTCAGATAAAAATAGTGTACTTCCAAAAAGAAATCTGTTTTTTACATAAACAGATATTTTTCCACGTCTAAAAACCAAAACTACAACATTTCACAAAAGTTTTTATTAGTAGTTTCGAAAGACAAAATTTTAAATTGTGATATTCATTATTATTAACGACAGATCTAGGTTTGAATATCCATTATCTATTAGGAAAATTACAGAAATAGACATAGTAACATACTATCGAGAGCACAGGGCATAAAGTCAAGTGACTCAGTTTATGTTATAGCAAAGTTCCTTTCAGTCGTGTCTGTCTGAGAACATTATTTAGCTCCCCAAGTTACTTCACTAGGGACACCACAACTGAGTTAATATAGTAACACAGGAGTGGAGACTGCTAAAAAGCCTGATGCACTTGTATATGGACGGCATCAGTAGCAATGGCAGGATCTGTTTGATCAGAGGCCTCGCTAAACGATAAACACCATGGCACAAAGCATGACGTTGAGAGCATGGTTTCTTCTAATGTCTCAGTCAACATTTTTCTTCTTCTCTTATTTCTGTTATGTATTTCACCTTAACCAGATCACATATTTATCTATTCATGCATTATGCATATTCTTATTTGGCATTTTTTCTTTCATTGGATAGTTTCATTATTTAAATTTCAAATGTTATCCCCTTTCCAGGTCTCCCCTCCTGAAACCCCTATCCCATCTTCCCTTCCCCTGACTTTATGAGAGTGCTCACTCCCAACCCACTCCGGCCTTCCTACCCAGGCATTCCTCTACACTGGTCATCAAACCTCCTCAGGCCCTTCCTCCCACTTATGTCCAACAAGGCCATCCTCTTCTACATATGCCTCCGGAGCCCTGGGTCCTTCCATGTGTACTCTTTGGTTGGTGGTCCAGTCCCTGGGAGCTCTGGGGGGAGGATTGTCTGGTTGACACTGTTGCTCCTACCATGGACTGCAGACCCCCTCTACACCATCAGTCCCTTCTCAGCTTGATAAGCGGTTACCGTCACCAAAGAAATTGCAGAGTTTCATGTCACAATATGTTAGAAAATATTGAGCAGATTAAAAAGAGAAAGAAAGAAGACAAAGAGAACAAAAAGGAAACTTAGTAAGTATAACTCTACATGAGTAAAATTACCTAAAAGAGCCAAAGATGCTGTGGTTTATATAGCTAAAGTTTCATTTTCTTGGAGAACGCCAGCAATATAGCATTTTTGTTAACTTGTTTTGTTTTATGAACCATTGATGTTTCTTACACACACCTAAAGAATATGCAGCATCAGAGTATATTTTGTGTAAACTGCAGTGAAGACGATGACTTACAGGCTACAGGCAAAGTTATTAACTGAATTCCAAAAGTGTTAAAAGAATGACTTGATCAAGTTTGACAGCCAGAATTGGGATTATTGTTTTATATCATCTTTTCATTCCAAAACAATTAAAGTACGTATATGTGAGGTTGTATACTCTCAACTTAATCCTGTCAACAAAATTAATTCTTTGACAGAACTAATTATTTTGAGATTCAAAAAATCCACTCACTGGGGGACAGAAATTACACTTTTACATGCAAGCTCAGTTTCCAGGCCATGCTGCCAGAACACCCAGCATCACATTTAATTTCCATTAGTGAGCCCTGTCATTATTCTAATATGATTACACAGTCTTGTAAAATGTCCCTCTTTATGAAAGGCAATTAATTTTCATTTATTAACATTTTAGATGCCAAATATGTAGAAGTGACTCTGAATAAAGCAGTTTTTTCTATAAATATTCACAGCAATCATTGTATCAGGCTGGACACAAGAGTGAAAATCTAGACCTGGATTTGAAATGCCATTATTCCTCCTAGATTGATCAGAAATAGCCACATAGCAGAACACTGATAACAAAGGAATACTGCTGGTTCAAGAGGCACAGGATAAGCTCCTAAGGGAGTAGCCCTTTAAAACAGTGCCTTTAAGATATATCTATATGGAATGCACTAAGCATGTGGAAATGCTTTCTCATCAGATCTGATTACATACTGATTGTAAATGTTCAAAGTTATTCAAGCTTGATTATCAGTAAAGTTTACCAGATGTCATGAAGTAACAGGCCAGACAAAAAGGTTCCAAAATAAACATTCACATTCCGAGACACTGAAAAGTTAGCTACTTCCAGCATTTTCAAAATTAAATTTTTAGAGAATGGTGCTTTCATTTTACACTAATAATCTGAAGCATTATATACACAGTGATGTTTTATGCTGTCTTATATGACCCTGTGTGTGTTACAAAAGAAAACTTACATTATTTGCAAAGTCTTACACCAAGAATGTAGTTCCTTCTTTTCAAGAAATGCCAATATGTCTTCACAATCTCCCAGTTCACAGAGGCTAAGGCAGGTACGAGGAACAGAAGAGGGGCTGGAGTTCCTAGCTCTCTGTCGCTCAGACAGAGCTCCAAATTTACCTGCAGAAGCACATCACCTCTGCTATTTCTACTCAATGTTTTCAAAGTGTGATGGCCTCACTGGCTATGTGGTGCTACACTGCCAAATGAACTTAAATGCAATCATAATACTCATATCTCAGGACTGGCTTGTTCATAATCTCTAGTTGAAGGACTCATTAATAAATAGCACAAGATAACATGTTTGAACTCCTGTATCTCTCAAACCAGAATCCTACTGAGGATAAAATTAGTAACCTATTTTGAGGAAATGTCTTTAAAAATATTTGTTTTTCAAAACTAAATTTGTACTCTTGAAAACTTCATAGCTGGGAAAGACTGCTGATGACAGATAACCCAGCAAAGAGTAAATTTTAAAATTATGTTGTTTTTTTTTTTTAAATGTAAACTACTTACTATAACTGGCCGCACACTCCTAAGGCTGTCCTCTTAGTTCATATTTAGTAAAGTCTTAATTAATCCTGTGTACCTTGTTTAGAAAGCATACACTGTTTCTTTAAGGGTACTGGTGAGATGACTCTGACGTGATAGCTGTGGCCACAAAGTTTGACGAGCTGAGTCTTATCCACAAGGACCCACAGAGTTTACATTTACCTTTGATAAGTTTACAGTTTTCTTAGGAAAATTTAAAACTTTTATTTTCCTAGCATTGGGCCTATACTTTACTTTCACACCACTGATAATGTCTGAGAGCTTCCCCTGAAAAATGTTTCTAAATTTTATAGTATCATCATCTTAAAACAGTATTCCCATTTAACAGTTATATCTCAAAAAAAACAAACAAACAAACAAAAAAAAACTAATGTTTGAGCAAGAGCAGGTGCTTTTTTTCATACCTAACACCATTTTCTGTTATTGATTTAAGAAATAATCATTGTATTGCTTTATAATTACTGGTTGATTGATAGTTTAGAACACTATAGATTCCTTGTGCTGAAGAATCATTGTGTATTACACTGCTGGTTAAACACCCAGTGACCTACTGAACTCATTGTCACAAATTTATTGGCACATTTCAATTTATCAATGCAAACAGGAAGACTAATTCCTCAAATATCTACAAATTATAGCTCCAGGAGAGTTTTTTAGGGCTGATTGCATATGGTTCAAGTATAAGTACTAGTCCCATAATTGTTGAATGACTTCTAAGGAGTCATGGTTTTGCATTTCTTATAGAAAAAAAATTCCCTAACTTATTCCATAAACTTACAAAGATATGATGGCAAATATATACTAGTTATGGAATGTCTCAATCAAAGCTGGAGAGGTGGCTTAGCAATTCACACTCCCACTCACACACATGTACTGACACAAACATAAATAGTAATAATAAATATATAACTCAAATAAGAAACAAATTAAATAAACATAAAATTTAACCAGATCTACAGATATTCCAAGAATACTTGATTTTCAGGGAAATGGTACTTTGTATCAAAGAGAGATCACCACCTAGACTTGTTAAAACTATTGCTCACTATTTGCGTTCATTCATTTTATAAGACAGAGAAAAGAAGGCATGGAAGTTTTCATAAGATTGGTCCCCATTCTGTCCCCAGCTGGTGGAACCATTTGAGAAGGATTACATGGTGTTCCCTTATTGAAAGGGATATGTCACTTGGGGTGGACTTAGAAATTTCTAAATCTCACAGCATTCCTAGTTAACTTTCTCTCTCTCTGCCTTGTGCTTGTGGACCAGGTGTAAGTTCTCAGCTACTGTTCCAGTGCCATTCCTCCTAGCTGACCACTGCCATGATTTCTACCATGATGCTCATGTATGCTGTCTCCAGAAACATGAGCCCCTAAATTAAATACAGTATTTAATATATTACCTTTGTCATGGCAATAGAAAATTAAATATGTCAGAAGAGGAAAGAAACGTAAAAAGGAAAAAGCACTGTGAGTGATAGAGTCCATCTTAGAATGGATGCATGGAGAAAGACAGACATGCATTAGTAGTATAAAAAAAAATCATTAAAAAATTCTTGTTGGCACGAAATGGCTCACTGGGAATAAGTGCTGGTATGCAAGCTTCATCGCCCGAGTTTGATCCCTGAATCCCACAAAAGCCAGCCTGTTTGCTTCTGTAATCTGGGCAATCTGGGACAAGATGTGTGACAGAAACAAAAGAATTGCATGGATGCTAGCAGGCCAGTTAGCATAGAGTATACAGCTAGAGTAAAGTACGCAAAACAATATCGAGCTGCTGCACTAAGAAAGTGGAAGGAGACAACTGGCTCTTAGACATTGTCCTTTGCCCTCCATACACTGTTCAAATATCACACACAGCACATACAATGAGTTTATTGCATTGACACTTCAAGACCCATTTTCTTCCTCAGAGTGATTTGTTTCATCTTAAAACATAATCAGTACATATTGCATACATCATCAACTGAGAAAACAAAGCCATGTTGTTCAGGGAAACAAACTTCCTAGTTTGAATAGTAAATGTTCTACCTCAGAACTGATAAATTTATTCATGTGGGTCTCCTAAAACAAGGTAAGTGGAATGCTTCCTTTACAGAAGGGACTATAAAGATGGAAATAGACATTTCTTTATGGCAACACTCTTTAGGAAACTCAGCCTTAAGTTGGCTAAATGCATAGGGATAGAATATGGCAAAGAGCATCAACAGAGTATGTGAAAGCATTGTTTCTTTTGATACTTTAGTTTTTATTTAGTTAATTTTTTTAATTTACCACAAATTTCTGAAAGTGATTTACAACAAATACTTTTTATTGGATATTTGACACTAAGAAGTGACAGCATTTTTCATTCTTAGTGATGCTAGTTTTACAGCATCATTCTAACTTATGATCTAATCATTAATCTTATTGAAACAAGAAGCAGTGTTTCCTTCTCTAGTTAAGTCCAGCTATTCTTTGGAAATTGTATTCTTCTAAGAGTCAATTAAGTTGTCTTCTTACTTATACAGTATGATGTCAAACATGCTTTTGAGATGAAAGGAAAAGGGAAAAGACTTTAATTTTGAATTAAATATAACTCATCTATGCCCATTGTGTGCATAAGTGATCACAAAAAAGAGACAGACAAAAGTGAGGGATCCAAAAGGCTCGTTGAATAAAGGATGCAAATCTCAGAAGTCTACCTTAAAGGCGATAGAAGTAAATCTGATCTCTTCCAGAGTGGGAATAATGGGAATATTTGAAAATGCAGAATTTTTTGTGAGTACTTTTTTGCTGGTGAACAAAGCAGTTACAGATTTCAAGGACTAAAAATATTAGCATTTATCATATTAATATGGATAGAGATAACTCATGCAAATAATGGTCAAGCACAACTTTCAATCATATCTGTGCCATCAAACCTGTATAGAGCTTGTAAAGAAGGGAAAACTTTTAGCTATAATCAATTTACAAATATGGAATATGTGCACCATAAAATATCTTTCTTTGTTTGTTAGATGAATTTATAAATTGTGTCATGATAAATTATTTCATATCCCTTTAGCTTGTTGCGGATACAAAGTGATTCTGTTTTTTTTTTTCTTTGCTGACTGTATTTTAGTTCTAACATTAATGCAAACACTCTGTTAATATTTCATTTTCCCAATCTGTGGATAAAACCATGCTGTTTCACAGTTGATGACACAATGAATTTTTTTTTTTATGATTATAATATCATTTACTCCTTTCCTTTTCCTACCCCTAGTCTTTTCCATATACATTCTTGCCTATATTCTCATTCAAATTAATATATTCAAGGTCATTTTTTTCTTTAATTGTTGTGGTGTATGTGTGTCTCTGTGTGTGTTTGTGTGTGTGTTTTTGTGTATATGTTTATGTGTGTGTTTGTGTGTGTCTGTGTGCGTGCATGTGTGTATGTATATGTGTGTGTGCATGTGTGTATGTATATGTGTGTATGCATGTGTGTATGTATATGTGTGTGTGTTTGTGTGTGTCTATGTGTGTGTGTTTGTGTGTGTCTATGTGTGTGTGTTTGTGTGTGTCTATGTGTGTGCGTGTATATATGCATGTGTATGTTTGTGTGTCTGTGTGTGTGTCTGTATATGTGTGTGTATACATATAAAAGTACAAGCTTGATTAGTCTGTTTAATGATGCTTGCAAGTATATGCTTTCAAGTAAATTATTTGTTGTTTTTTTCCCTTGGGCTAAATTATTTCTCCTGCTCTCAATGTTCCTTACCATCTGTAGTCTTTGTCTAAGGTTGAAGCCTTAAGAACTTTCTCCTATCCATGTTAGCATTTCTATGAATATGAAGCTTGTTCAGGTCATGTTCAGGCAGCCATATTGGTGGTGCTTCATGGGTATACTTTCTGTTATATTTCTTGTAGACACAAACTAACAGCACACTTCCTGCTCCTTTGGGTCATACAAATTTCTTCATAGTCATTTAAATGTGACTGTTTCCTCGAGTGTGCTTCTCGACACCATCTAACACTATTCAAAGAACCAGTTCATTTTAAATTAAACTTTAACACACCAAGCTCCTTTCAAGCAATAGAACAGATACTATGTTTGCAGATACTGTCTGAGGCCACAATTGTTTAAATTCTTGGCTTTGCATGTCACTATATACTTCTTCTTTTATTCCCTTTTTGAAAACAGATATAGACAATACATAAATGAATGATTATAGATGTGTTCCAACACAACTTCATTAAAAAAAAAAAAAACTAGAGGAGGGGCAGGTTTGGCCTGCCCTGACTTCTAGGAAAAGGCTGAGTAATTATTTAACATGTCAAAGGACACACACTGAAGTACACCTCATTGAAAATGTACCTGGAGAGCTTTTGTTTGAAATCAGTTAGTGTAAAACACCACTGCACTGGGATCAGCCATATAAAGAGGTTTACTGTGATACAAAGAGCATTAACCTCAGATTGCTTCTAATTATTTCATAATCCAGTGACTTACAAAGAGTGGAACAATGAAGTCCACAAAGGTACTACAAATTCAAACTGCAATTAGTGAAAAAAAAATGTGTTATCTCTAATACCACCAAGTCCAGCCACTCTATAGCAACACTATGCAGTAATATAAATATTTACAATTACAACTGTCATGCAATCTGTCTATCTCTCTCCTGACTTTATTTCTGAATGAAATGAAAGCAGCATACAAAAAAAACACATTATATACCATGTTTACTGTGGTATTATTCCCAATGGTCAGTTATGGAATCAGCATATCTGTTTACCAATGGATTGTGTGATGGCTATTCTTGGTTGCTGACTTGACTATACTTGTAATGAGCTAAAACACAAACAAAAAAGGGCAGTGTACACCTGTGAATGGTTTTTGATTAATTTGAAATAGTAAGATCTACTTTTAATCTGGACATTTTAGGTGAGGATGCACACCATTAATCCATATCTTAGAGGTGAGAAGACCCATCATTAATCTGGGTCATACCTATCACTGAAATCCTGTATAGACATATATTCTCTCTTGGCCTGGCTGTTGAGCAAGTGCCTTCGTTGACTGGACTACTTATTTGGGATTCTTACATATGCTAAAAATCAACTGAGACATCATCTAGACTCATTGGATTAGCTGTACCAGAGTCTGTAATTCATTCCAATAAATTTAGGGCCAGGGAGGAGAGAGAGAGAGAGAGAGAGAGAGAGAGAGAGGAGAGAGAGAGAGAGAGATGATTTTCATTCTATAATTCATCCTATAAGTTCTGTTTCTCTAAAGAACTGTGACTAATACAGATGGATAAAGTAAATATGGTATACATAAAAAAAGAACATTATTCAGTCATAAAGAAAATCAAATCGTCATTTTCAGGAAAGAAGATGGAAATGAAAGACATCATTTTCTGAGTAAGACAAAGCCACTTAGATTACCTGCACTGGGTCTATATAGGAATGAGCAGGCCTTTCAATAGTCATGCATGGATAAGAATGGACTCAGAGGCCTACTTCTCACTGCAGAACCACTTCCTACTGATTGATTCAAGGAGAAAGGAATCTTTTGCTTTCACTTTGTGACTACAGGTTACTTCATCAAGCTCCAATGGATAGTTCTAACCCAATAGTCACACAGATGACTATGTGTAAGCTAAATGAGTTAACACACACAACACACACATATTTGTATGTATGCATATATATTCATATAAATATATATATATATATATATTATATATATGAATAGATATTATTCAGTAAAATTTTCTAAAGGAAAATGGTGTATTCTGATTTAGAATGGCACCAAGTACAAACCAGCAGGTTGTTCAGATAGGATTTAATTGTCACCCCAAAGTGTGCTACTTAACAACATTGCAAATATATAATAGCTTCTGTCTGTGCTCTTTCTTGATCATCACTAAGCCCATGAAATTTTCTCGTGAATTTTCATCAATTAGCATGTTACCACCTTCAAATAGTTGATCCTTTTGTTTGGTTTCAAATAGGTGATGTTAGGTTAAGAAATATTAACCAAGATACTTGTAATAATTATTATTTCTAATAATAACAATAAACAATAAACTTTTGTAGATTTATAGGTCAGTAGAAATAACTAATCATCTTCACACCAGGGCCTGTTTGACTACAAGTATACAGTGATTTCAACAGATGCAAATTGCATCTGCAACTAACACTTTGTATATCTAGAAGGAGAACAGTTACGCACCAGATCTAATTTATGTCTAGTCTTCAGAGGGAAAAATATAATGCTTAGATTGTCAAAGTACCAGCAGGGGATCATATCATGCTATGTAGTCATGTAAGCTAAGGAATGTTAAAATCACATTTAGGAACATTGTATAATTGACAGAAAATTTGATTTAAATACTCATATCATTTCCATGAATAATTAACTTACTATTAATAGTACTCAAATTTTTTAGACCTAAGCATTTTCAAATTTTATAAGAATAGCAAAAATCATTTCTCTTACATACAAAATTAAAGTAAATATCATATAGAATAGTAATATCATCCTCATGTGAAATATCCCACCAGTATTGATACAGTATCAAGATGCTATGATTCACTTTTTGGCTATTTAAGGTTTATTTACTAGTAATTTGTCTGTGACTTACATGTATGTCATTGAATCTTACAAAAGCTCAGAAACTATTACAATGTTTCATATGGTACTAATTATTTATTTATGGAGCTATTCTTTTAATGGGGCTAATCATATATCTAAAGGATCAGGAAATGAGCACAGATATATAAATTTCTATAACAGTTTAAAAATCTAAGAATTTGGAGTACTGTGAGATAGTGCTTGCTGCTAAGCATGACGTCCTGAGTTTCATGTCCAGCACTCATGGGAAATGCCAGGCATAATGATATGCTTGTGATTTCAGTGCTGGGTAACAATGCAGGTGAATTTGCAGGGGCTTGCTGGCTAGGCAGTTTACATTCCTCACTTAGCATCAGACACTATCAATAAAACCTCTGTTAAACATGAAATATAATTCAAAACAAAAAACAAAGTAGGTGTTTCTTAAAGAAGAACCACAGCTTTACAAGCATGTGTACACATATGCACACACACATACACATGTGCACACACATGCATGCATGCACATTCACTCTCACATATGTGCACAAACATGTACACAAACAGAGCACACACATGCAATCACACATATATGCCTGCACAGATGCACACACATAGAAGTATTACACATATGTACATAAACAAGAAAATTAACTACTATGACCCACTACTAAAATCAGATGTTGCTAATACCAGAGCCTAACTGTATATGTCTGCATTGTGCTGCTGCCATCTGTGGCTTTGTGAGCAGCTAGAATGCACAGATAGAGTAATGGAGACTTTTAATTTTTAAGATCTTAAATGTTGAGTGGATTGAGTAGCTAATTTCATAAGTTAATGGTACAATTTTTAACAGTTAAAAAACATAAATATAATATTTATGGATAAATAAGCACACAAGATATCTCAATATATAAAACTATTACAGACCATATGAACAAATGTGTGGAAATAATGTTGTTACTTAAGATATGTAAGAAAAAATGAAGCTGTCATTTCTCTCTTCTTAACACATTATCATCTTACATTTTTCCTGGGAATTAAAATAAAGCAATAACTATTAATTGAATAAAAGTTGCTTACTAACTATAGTCCTTTCCTTACATGCCTATTAGTATATGAATTGACATTAGAACACTGCATCATGTAAGGTTTTTTTTTTTTTTTAATTTTTAAAATTAGTCATCATTTATATGTTTAAAAGTATAAATTTAACTATTTGCTTTCATGAGAGTTAAAATTTATGTTCATCTATACAATGCACCAATGAGACATGTAAGAGATTTCTATCAATCATAAATAATATGCTCTTGTCAACTAGAAGTTATCATCTTCTACATTCAGATAATTATCTTTTTAATGTCAATCTCAATAAATTAATTGTATGTTCATAGTTAAACAAATGGAGTATAATGTGTATACTTTAAGTCTACTTCTCATGTTTTGCATAGTTCCTATTGGTACTTATAGTGTGGGAATGTGTACCATTAATTCTTTTCTTTATGTTATTGTTAAATATTTCATTATGTAAATGCATTACTATCTTTTAAATTTATTCTTCTCTCATATATTATACCTTAAGTGCAACTTCCTCTCTCATTATGTCCATGTGTCACAGTGTGATCCCATCCCAACTCCACCCCCACATTCTTTGTATCCACTACTCCTTCATTTTACTGTAGAAAGGGCTAGCCTCCCATGGTTCTCAAACAAACATGGCATGTCAAGTTGGAATCAGAATAGGCACCACCCCTTGTACTAAGGTTAGACAAAGCAACCAAGTAAAAGGAAATGGTTCCCCCAAAGCAAGCAAAGGAGTCAAAGCAGCCCATGCTTCTACCCTGAGGAGACTCAGAATACACAACACAGTAAGACTAAGCTACACACCATAGCATATACATTGAGGGCCTTGGTCAGATACATTTAGGCTCCCTGATTCTCAGTTCAGTCTCTGTGAGCCTCTTTGTGTCCAGCTTAGTTGATTTTGTGGGGTTTCTTTGATATTCTTGATCCCTCTAATCCTTAAAATTCTTCTTCCCCATCCTCTGCAAGATTCCTGATGTCTGTCTAATGCTTGCCTGAGGGTCTCTGGATATGTTTCTATCAGTTGCTAGATGAAGCCTCTCTGTACAATCTATTTTTTATATATTTAATTTTTAATCATTGTCTTCTAGATAGCTATTTGAAATTTAGTATGTGTTAATTGCTATAAATGAAACTTCTGTAAGAATTTTAAGTAATTATTTTGCATAAATTTAAGAGAAGTAAAAGAGAATTTATTTAACAAGGTTAAACTGGTAGTTGTGTAAGCTATAGCTAATGTTACACACAATGAGAAAATCTTCCCGTGGTTTCTTATCTCAGGAGAAAGAAGATTGAATGTGTGTGTGGTTTGTGTGCATGTGTGTATACTTACTGCCTCCATTCTATCCCTGAAACCCTTAGCCAGTATAAAACTTCAAGGCAAAGAAAGAAGATGAATAAACTTTGAAAAGAAAGAAATGTTAGATATGACTGCTAGACACTCATTGTTTATGAAAATACTGTTATGAACATTAAGCTACAGGAGAGGCCTTGCCTACGTGATGTTATTGGATAAAGAGTGGACTCTCATATTGACTGTGTAGTGCCTTCTCATCTAACTCAGAATTGAACAGTGAAATGGAGAAAAATAATTTAACCAGTCCACACACACACACACATACACAAAAGTGTTTCATAAATAACCTTTTCCAAATTCTACTTGTCTTTTGTAAGCCTTATTTTAATCAATACTTCTCAGCAACCCTGTTAGCACTATAAACTGCATTTCTGCTATTCAGGTACCAATGCATATATTCTGCAGTGATATATTCATAGATTTATACTCACAGATGGGACTCAACACCACAGTAACATGATAACAAGTAAAGGCTTTGAAATTACCTATTTATTTCAGACATTTTTCTGAGTACAATTACTTTACTAACTCCTCACCTTATTATAGCATCTGTCAATGGCAAATGTTATTTACAACAAAAATTTATTGCCTGTCTATGGCATATTTTCACAGCTGTATTTCAGAATCATTACTCTGGGAATATAAAAATCATTTTGCTTTCATAGGGCCTTCTGCCTGATGCAAGGATCTACAGAAAATGTTTTGTTTTGTTTTGCTCTGCTTTATTTTGTTTCTTTCCAGATACACAAGAATACCCAAACTCTCTCTATTGTGAATGGTGGATATCAGCACACTTATTATCATCTTCATTTTATCTTGACATATTTGCCTACAATCTACAAGAGTCTTGTCATTTTCCTGCAGAGTGTTTTTTTTTTTCCCACAGAATATTTCAGCTTTTCTTCTTGCCTTATTCAAGAGGTTTTTAAGGAAAGATACCAAGAACCTTTAGTAAACTGGGTTCTCGACAAAGATTGTTATATTCCTTGGGAAATTTTGTAGGTAACTCTTAAAATAAAAATAATTTATATAATTAAGGCAAGAACCCTAGAACAAATTATGCAAGAGTCTACTGCAAATCATTGATTAAACATCTGCAGTTTCCCATGATGACAGTAAAGCTTAAGTCATGATTTGCTTATAACCAAAGCATTGCATTTGTATTATCATATCCAGATAGTCTTTATAATGTTCTAGTTCAGAATGCACATTAGTGAACTACTTCTGAACACTTCAAATAAATTACTGTTCACATTCACCTTCAAATAGTTAGAAACCAACTCTGACTTACATAACAATTAAAATTGAGTTTAAGAATTGGGTCCTCTATTCTATTATTTCATATGTGTTTGATGACTAAATTAAGCACGATGAGTAACTACATTAGGCAAGGCACAACTAGGTATTCAGCTAAAATCTACAAACTAATAATTATAACTTTATAGAAACTTTCAAATTCCCAGTAAAAATTCTTTCCCCAACCTTCCCCTCTCTCTCTCCTTCCATCTCCGTCTCCTCTCTTTAACTTAATTTACGTCTGCTTCTATTAGGGATCTATATTAGTTTGCTTCAATCAGCTTAAAAATTCCACATTTTGAAAAGAGTTTTCAGGGGAGATCATCCTCAGGCTTTGGTAACTGCTGGATACTGTATTGTACCCTGCTGCTATTAATTAGTCAAACATTCCAGCTGTTTAATGGTTAAGGTAACCTCCTCTACGAAAGCAGCTTAGACAGAAAAATTTGGGTTGTGTTTAAGCAAACTCTTATGATTTACAAATATTTTCATATATAAAAGCCAGATAAAAGCAATAACAGTCAGTATAAATAACAGCTAGGATTTGGTTTAAAAATTTATTTTTTTGATAAAGCACTCAGATTTCTAGTAAGAGCAAAGTGTAAATATGTGAGGGTAATTTAGATGAGCATAATAAAGAGATTATTTCCAGAGGTATTTGAAATTAGGTGTAACCATTGAAGGATATAGAAAACTGTGTGTGGAGAGATGTAGTGGAAGATATTTAAATCTCCAACCCAAATATTACTGGTCAATGAAAACACAGCTCAGTAATTAAGAATATATTCTGTAAGCCTAGATTTAGCAGATACCACTACACTACTCTGTTCCCCAGCTATGAGACCCTTATAACTTGAGGATTTTCCAAACCCTGCATCTGTCCTTCTACCTCATGCTTCACAGTCATCCTCTCCTTCATTGTCTTCCTCCTCCATTGTCTTCCTCCAGTCCTCCTCCCCTGTTCTCTTCACACCAACCTTTATATCTCCACCTCCCCTTCCTCTGCCAATCACTGGCTCCAGCCTTTATTCTACAAATTAAGATGGGAAGAAGTTTCATTAGAAATTACCTGTGTAATGACTCACACCTCCTCAGCAGTCCTTCAAAGGAAAGGGGAATTAGAATCAAAATACAAGGCTGGGGCTATCCACAACAGAGAGACTCAATGATATGCAGCCTTAGGAGAAGATCAGATAAGAACCACTCAACAGAAACTGTGCCAAAGCAAGAGACACTGCCCAGGGCACTTGAGCATAGGTTTCCTGATAGAATGCAGATTAAAAGAACCCATAGAGCTTTTCAAACTCTGAGAAGGAGTAGCTTATATTACAGAAACCCTATATTGTTTTTATTTATCATGGGCTAAGACACTTATATTTAAGTTTAGACTATGTGGTTGTGGTATATTAACAGTATTTAGGAATGTCTTCATATCTTGACTACAAACAAATCATTATGAGAGGTCAGTCACTATGTTCTGTCCTTACTTTGCTATTGGATTATATTCCCTGTCCTTATCAACTCTGCCACTTATCTGCCCACATCTGTCACTGAACATATTTATAGGTCCTCATTTATTTCAGTTTGCTCATCTCTGTCTTAGTTTGATTTGAGACAATACTTTTATTTACTTTAAAAAAATTTACTAGTGCTCAATCAACATATTCTTAGTGAAAATACATAGAGACTCAAAAGTTACCCAGGCATTTCATATGAGGGATGAATGCATTCTCATAAACTCCTTGGTTTCTTATTTGTTTTACTAGAAAAAAAAAAAGACCAATGTATATTATGTATACCAAAGCATTTATTTTTTTGGTAGTTTCCTACTGTAACCTTATTCTTATATAAATTGAGGTGGTGTTTTAAGTGTAAGAAAATAAACTAAGCGTCCTTATATTCTCAAATAAAAACTGGTTCATTAAATGGACCCCCAGACAGAGTTATTAAATTAACAGTTTGGCATGCCATGGATGGGTAAGATTCTGCGCAGAGCCTTACCAACCTAAGACTGAAGTGCATTGCTTTTGATGATGCATATTTCATGACGAGTAAGGAAGGCATTCTTGTCAAAATGACCTAAGACAGGCTCAGTCTTGTTTATGAAATAAAAATGGAGGGGGAGATGTGGAGAGCTTTTGGGACTGCTAGACAGGAATCTGACATTGGCTAAGGACAAGGAAATGGGCTGTTTGGTAGGAATCTGATATTGACCAAGGAAATGGGCTTTATGCAGGAATCTGACATTAGGCTAGAACAAAAACATAATTTCAGGCAGGAATCTAAATCTTAGGCTAGAATAAAGTAGTAGCTTCAGAGATGAAAATGACTTTAAGCCAGGACAGGGAAGTAGGCTCAAATATTTTGGTCATCCTGAGAAGCACTTAGAAACAGTGATCATAGGAGTGATCATGGAACTTTGTTTATGGCATTGCTTGCAAGAACCATAAACTATTTTTGTTTATTGTCTTGATTGTTCTTTGACTATTTGCATCTATTGTATTTCTAGTTCCTCAACCTAGATCTGAACTTAATACTTGCATGTAATTAAAATGGTATAAAAGCAGATTGGGAAAAAATAAACAAATTAAAATAAACTGGTTCATTATTCAATATGTATTTTAGTTAGAAATGTTATGTGAATGAACATGATACCTTACCTATAACTTAGAGGAGTTACTTTTCTTGTGTTTAGCTGCTCTATATATTTGGTCTGATGACTTTTAGCTACTGATTAGTCAGGAATTATATCTTCAGTGGTCTAGAAGTGAGGTAGATACTTCAGTACCAGTCTCTTTATGGAAAATTTTGTTAGAAATGTTGCTAGTTTTGCTCTGAGAATTACGGGAAAATGCTAAAAGTCACTTTATGTGTTGGTTCTGATTTGACTGTTTTCACGACACTCATTGTTTAAAAACAGCTAATTCTTTTGCCACTATTTAAGTTGATAGCAAAAGGATCACCAGTATCTAATTTAGACATATGGAGACAAGGCTTATGATGATAAAAGCCTTCACCCAACAAAAAAATTTGGTTAACAAAAATATGACATGAGTGTCTGACATGAGAGGTGAACTTTTCAAAGTGGCACATAAAGAGGCTATGCAGCAATGAAATCAAGGGTAACTTTAAGTTAGAACATAATGTATAGGGAATGTTGGTACTGCACATAGAAAAATGAATAGTAAGGCACAAAGACATAAGGCAGTATCATCCCCATGTTTGTACAAGTGTGGGACTGCATAAGGGTATCCTGGTTCTTGGCTGGGCATGGGACTGGAACCCTGAGACTCCAAGGAAGAAACGGCAGGAGTTTGGCCAAGTCCCCAGAACCCATGGTCCTGACAAGCAGCCTAATCTCCATGGACCAACATTGTTCAGTCATGTAGGCCATTACAGCCCCTCCCAAAGTACACAGGTAGAGGGTGTGACTACAGGCCTCAGGCCCTAGAGATTTACATATAATGAAGGTCAGAGGGCGGAGCCAATTAAACATTATTCCCAGACCCTTCCCACTTCTCCCTCCCTATTTAACTCAGGTCTGTCCTGAGTTTCTGGGGGGTACATCCAAACCCATCCACCACCAGCCATGAAAATAAACCTTTTAGAACCAAGGACTTCCTCGTATCATTGGGACCTGCCATTGCCAAAGCTTCCAGCCTCTAGAACCTTAGACTTTCTCCTGTATGTGGGACCTTCCACGTGGAAGCCTCCGGGATTCCACCGCTGCCCTTTACCCACATACAAGAATTAAGAATTTCAGTTTAGGTACTTCTATTCAAATAATCACTCCACATCATTGCTATGTCTTCCTAAATCCTTGCATTAATTTACTTTCCTCATAGCTCTTACAAAACTCCTCACAGAACCAACATAAAGAACATAAAGAAGTAGAAAGTATTTTAGCTCACATGGGAGTTTAGCCAATCATGGCTGGAAGCCATGGTAGCTGGGCTGGTCAGTGGAATAGGATAACTTCATAGAAGGAGACAGAACAGGATATGAAGCACTGCCAAACTAAAACCCTCCAATGCCCATGTGAGTGGTCCCATAGGCCAATCAAGTTCCATATTGCAAAGGCCACACAACCTTCCAAAACAGTGTGACCATCAGGGCACCAATATTCCAAACACAGTGGCAAATTTCCATATAAATATCAGAACTACAAGATCTGGTTAGCTACAAATGTAGCTTAATCATTTTACTCAGCTTGTCAGTTTCATCTAATTGAAAATATTCAAAACTAAATTTAAAATGCTGTTTCAAGTCACTCTGCTTTCTGTGTTTCTTCTGACAGTGAATAGCAGGAACCCTATATCCAGATAATTTATATACTTTAGAATGTATAATAAGGGACTCCAGGAGATCTTTTTTATCATTTTAAATTTTTATTTATGTGTGAGGATCTTTCTTCTGCCTTTTTGTGTGTGTATTGTGTGTATTCAAGTGTCTGCTGAGGCCAGAAGAGGGAAACGGAAACCCTGGGATTGGAACTTTTTCTGTGAGTCATAAAGTGGGTACTGAGAATCCAGTCCACTCAGTGTTCTTCACAGCCTCAAGGAGTATCATTTAAAATATGGCAAGTATATTTTATATGAGAAACTTGGCAATAAAGTTATGAAAATACTAATATTGGTAAGAAGATATAGTAGAGAGTAAACAGAAAATAAGGATATTAATATTGAGATGGATGATTAGAAGAGATTCTACATCAAGAAATTTCATCAATAAATTAGGCTCTCAGCAATTGTTAGCAAGTAATCTCTGCTAAACTTGGGAAGAGGCAGTGAGGATGCTGTAAAACCAGTTAGGTAGAGAATAACAGCCTTCACTCTGGCTTTGAACTCTTTTTGAAACTGACAGATATTGCTACATGTGTTGTAACATTTTTGTCATTGAAGACTTGTGTGCATTTAAATAATTTGATTGTGGAACATTATAGTTCTATCTAGCAATGATTGGGTGCCTTCTTTCTTTCTTCTTTCTTTCTTTCTTTCTTTCTTTCTTTCTTTCTTTCTTTCTTCTCTCCTCTCTCTCTCTCTCTCCTCTCTCTCTCTCTCTCTCTCTCTCTCTCTTTTTAATCAGAGGTGAGGACCAAACCCAGGGCCTTGCGCTTGTTAGGCAAGCACTCTACTAGTGAGTTAAATCGCCAACCCCACATACCATTTTCATTTGTTATACCCAATTAGACTTAAAACACAATGATATGAATTCAATTATTATTTGTTTCATGGTATACCTCTATTCAGATTTTAATTGCTTTCTCATTGTTAAGTTTCTCTGTTGATAGTTTTTCACCCAGACCATTCCATTGACTTAATCTGTTCTGTAGCATGTCTGTTTTGGTCTATTGGGAGTTAAAGGACTGCATTGCCTTTATTCCTTAGTTAGCCCATGACTTGTAAGGAAGAATCAAATATCCCAAGTGAGTGCATGCTATCTGTTTTACCCATTAACCCCTTAAGCTAATGTTTGTTTCTGAATTATTTAGTAGCTTTAATATCAAACAGAAAATCTTCTGATTTATAATTTCTTTGACTAAGAAGTTAGCAATTTTATATAGAATGAACTCATTCTAGAATGTGCCAACATAATTCAGGGGCTTAGGAGCATTGTGCAGACTAGATCCATGTCAGAATAGGAAAATAACAGTCATTTTATAAGTCTTACAAAATCTGCATGAATATCTTTGATAGCTAATAGTTTAGTATTCAATATTTTCTTTTTAACCAGAATCTTTTCAACCACCAATTGTTTAATATTATGTCTAGCAGCTTTCCAAAATCTGTAATCTTTATAAAAGAAAATAAATTAACATTCTATTTACTAAGTATATATTTCAATAACAATTTTTATTTTTCTAATCCTTCATGAATCAAGACATATTTTTCTTTAACATTTTATTTTAGAAGATCTGGAGAGAAGACTCAGTCATTAAGAGCAATGGTCTCTCATTCAGAGACCAGGTTTGATACCTAGCCACATGCCAACTCAAAATTGTATGTAACTCCAGTTCTACAGAAGCCAAATCTATCTTTGGCCACTTTGGGAACAAAGTCCTCACATGGTACAGAGACATACATACAGCCAAACAATCATACATATAAAATAACAATAAATATACCTAAAATTTTTTCTAATTGGGTAAACTTATTTTCCTGTTTTTAAATGTCTATCAAAACGAAATATGGTCTCAAGCACTTCATATAGGACAGCTTCTAAGCTAAAAATGGCATCAATAAAGGAGTAAGGTTACAGGCACTTATAAAAGTGTTTATAGTTTGAAAATGAAATTCTGTTAAGTAAATACTGAGCGTATATGGTTTCTGTATGCAAATTCATCTAGTAAGTATGATTCAGTTTACTGCCCTTATCACAAAGTTTACCTTTTATGTAAAATAAAATAGTAAAAAGAACGAAAAGGGAGTTTTACATGTTTAGTAATTATCTAAAGGCCTTTTCTAATGTTAACTTATTGTATGCTCATAGAGTCAAATTTTCCTATTTCATTTAGGAATGTAGGTATAACCATAAACAATGGTCAAAAGGTTAACTCAACAAAATTCCAGCAGTGAGAAGGGAAGTGGACAAAAACCCCACACCTAACCAAGAAGCTATTTGCAATTGATACCTTCTAAGAAGGAACAATCAGCTTTCTACAATTAACTCTTTGACATATCAGCCAACCCCAGAGCAGACCTTCTGTCCAGCTTTAGATAGCCAACACAAAAGAGACTCCATGGTTTTGTGTTTTATTTGTTTGTTTTGTTGTTTGCTGGTGTTTTTTTGGTAATTTTTTTTTGTCTTACTGTTTGTTTAAATAGAGAGAGAACATGAACATAGATGGAGAAGGAACTAGAAAAATTTTGGAAGGAACTGAAAGAGTAATGGGATAAAAATATATCGTATGAAAATAAACTTGAAATAATTATTTCAAGGCAACAGTTGTGATGTTTAGATTAGAAGATGATAATGTTTCTTTTAGTTGTGATTTTTTTTACAGTCTTCACTATTTCACATTCTGTATACCCTAGTTAAGCGTAAATTGAGCTGAGGTTTTCTAATTCACTTGAAAAATACTAAATACAAAATTAAACAACAACAACAACAACAACAAAACCCTCTACATTTGTAACTGTTGACTTCTGCCAGACTCTTCCCAGAGACCTAGCAACAGCTTATGTTATCACTTGTCACCATGTGTAGGTGTAGCACAGGGTGGCATATAAGAAGACTGCTTGGTACTCCAATTATGCCCCCCCCTGCCCTTCCCCCTCCTGTCTGCTGTCTTTCCCCCTTCCCCTCCCTCTATGTTCCCTCTCCATCCTCTCCCTTTTTTCCCTCTCCTCCTACCTCTCCCTCTAACTCCCTCTCTATTGTCACATGTTCCTTGCCATGGTTTCTGTACCTTTTCCTCTTCTCTGCCCCCACGGATCTACTCCCATCAACAGTAGTCTGCCTCTAGTCCTTCTCCATGTCTTCACTCTCCTCCCTTTCCTCAAATAAACCTCCATATACCAGGTGTGTGGCATGGCATGATTTCTCATGGCACAACCAGGAACCCTTCACCTGCCACATTATATTTTATAACAGCAACGAATCTGAATGCTTAATCCCATGGCTGGAGGTATGCACAGAATCTTTAGTTTTGTCCATGACATCACAATGAGTAGATATACAAACAAACAAACTCTTTCTTATAGTTTGAACTTTTCATTATGGATTTGATTCTGTACTCTAAACTAAGATAGAAAATTTCTACTCAGTTGACGAAACTAAATTTTAGTACATGTCGTTATATGGATCCTAGTTAAGTCAAAGTGAACAAGGAGAACTCAAAGTTGGAGAAATGAGGAAGTGATGAACCCAGGACAATCAGGCTTTCCTTCTGATACTTCAACAGGCTTTGATGTGGTGACCTCTAAACAAGTCTTGAGACCTGTGTGTTTATGGAGGTAAGCTTGTATGTAAATTGTGAGGAACAACCAAGGCTTTATATGAATATGAGCCAAGCTTGGTTGTACTTCTTTGGTACACTCATGCCTCTAACATGTAATTACATACAATGACAAGTAAATTAATACACAAAATCAGGAAAGAACATTCTCTAGCTTATCAATTTAAAGGCACAGGCTCAAGAGCACAAGCTGGTACATTGGCACATTGCTGGTAAATCATGGGGGATATTCCAAAGAACAGCTTAGAAGTCATAACAAAATAAACATCAATCCAAAGTCCCAGTATGACCACAACCTACAGTGTCAGTAAAACATCACATTCCCAACAGGACTTCAAGTTGCTACTAAAATTTGAAGTGTGCAATTACTTTAATTTTATACCTTTCTTGTTCAGTTCTAAAAGACTTTTGGCAACAGAAAAAAAATTACACAATCAATCACATCTTGGGCTTTCAATCCACATGTTGCAAGAAAACCACCTCCTGTTTTTAATTTCATTGCAAACTATGTGAGTACAAGCATTAAAAGTTAGCGTTTTTATAAGTATGCACCAGAGAATTTAGTATCCATCTGAGAAAAAAAATATATTTAACAGTAAACACTTTTAGAAAATAATTAAAAGTTACTTGTTGTATGATACCCAAAAAGTTGTATATCTTTAAGTATTGCAAGCATTTAATAACTCAGCTTTCAAGTAAATTTGTTTTCATTTTTTCTCAAATAGTTTAAATGGATTTTAGTAAAATTAAAATGCTTTATACATTAAACTAAAAGTACAGCGAGGACTCCAGATGGCCTTCATCTCAATGGTTTTGTTGCTGTTGTTGTTGTTTTTACAGTTTGGCAATTTAAAAATTATAAAAAGTGACTGCACATATATTTCTGAATTTTGATCCTTTCCTTGGCCGGTGATATGCGTATTGATTTAATTGAACCATAGTTATGGGCCTCTCCACCCAAACATCTACATAATTATATGGGTAAATCATTAATGGTCCACAGAACATTATGGTTAGGGTGTGATAATCAACAAAACTTATATTTTATGGTACATATTTTTTAAAGTAGAGTGAGTAAGTTTGGGGATATAATCTCATCTAATCTGGAAGTCTGTATTGACCTACACATAGAAGAAGAAGAAAACCGATAGAACCATATAAAATGAAAGAAGCCATACCCAACCTGATTACACTGATAAAGTATTCTGGAAAAAGAAAAACATTAAAATAACACTACTAAGCATATCAGTGATTTCTAGGGTTGTACTAGAAAGAGGCAAGACTAAAAGGTGACTCTGTCTATGCTATCAATAGTAGAACTACATATGCATTAGAAGGTACACTGTATATAGATTATTAATTAACCTTACCTAAGTTTACTGTCACTTATATTTTCACACTTGTTTCTCTCAAATTCATTAGGAAACACTAGGGGCAAATATTTGCTATCAACATTATTTTAAGTCAGTAAAATATAATGTATGGTTAAATACAGGTCATGAAATGAGTGCTCAATTTATATTGAATAAATGAATGAATGATTTTGTAAGGTAATTAGATATACTTTATTGCAGATTGATCAAATAAACTGCATACAAAATTTAAAATAATAAACAGAAAATAATAAAATCTCTCGTTCTATGATAGGCTATTGAAATGGAATAATTCATTAATTAGGAAAACATTTGAAAATGACATATCTGAGAAATGACTGGTTTCCAAGCTATGCAGAGAAGCCTCAAATTTCAGTAATAAATAGCTGAATCTGCCAAAGGAGTACATTAAGAGAGATACACTGATGATAAACAATCATATGAAAAGCTGCTTAACATTATGTCATTAGCACCAAGAGTGACATATCACTGTGAATCTATTTGAATGGATGGAATCAAAAATAGGAGTGACAGTCTATTGTGACAAACTGAGCAATCCTACTTTCTACACTTGCTCACGGTAGAGAAAGGAAATGAAGGGGTGTGGAACTTGGGTACTATGCTGCCTCACATTAGGGAGAGTGGATAGTAAGTCATTGTGAACTTGTCACAGCTGCACATTAAACAACAAAACAAGTCAACTCTGATGGAAATAACTAATGGGCTTTGTCTCTATAACAATACTGATTCATCTATTGTAAAAAGTGCATCGTGCCATTATATTAAAATTGGTAAGCTGGAAGGAGGTGAAGATTAACACGATGTTAGTGGTTCTTGAGGTTTTAAATAGAATATTACAAGACTCGAATTCAATAGAATTGTAGGAAACAGGCATGAGAGAAGGTGGATAGTTTCTGAAATTGGATTGTTCTGCATATTAATATGAAACTGTCAAATCTAAATTCAATAAAAATAAATTCAATAAAAATAAAGATGATTGTACCATTTAGTTTTTGTCTTTACATAGTCAAATTATTTTACTAGTTTTGTCTTCTTATGATAGTTGAGCTAGGGTCAGGCGTGAGAGCTTATCTCGATAGTCCGGTTACTCTAAAGCCTGGAATATCTCTTTAGACAAGGAAACTAAGACCATCTCGGACAATGATATGAGACTTACTATACATACATACAAAAAATATGTAAACAAATGCCATCGCAACATAAAATTTAACAGAAAATAATAGTGGGCTTACCTTGAAAACACATACTTCTAGGCCTAAATACACACAAATCTTCAGTGGAAGATCACATGACCCTCTAATTTGGGACCAAATGGACACCCTATAAGCCTTGTCTCAGACAAACTTATTTGGAATGTGGTAGAAAACTATACTAATTTAGCAATATGGAAATAATAAGCTCTCCTCTGGGGTCTCCAACAGTCTTCAGCCATGGGTTCTTGGCTAACTTTATATTACTAGGTATACATTCACTCCAACTGAGTAGATCATTTCCCTCCCTGAAATATGTAAGGATATTATTTTACCATGGAGGAACATCTTGGACTGTGCAGTAATTTCAGGTCAGTTCCAACTTGACATCTCCAAGTCCTGAGACCCACATGTGATAGCTCATCAGCAACGCAGTTTTATGACATGATTTGCTATGCAACCAAGCGTAATGGAAGTAATCTATATTATTTTGGGGGGTCTCTTGTATGTCCCTCACCAATAACTCTGCTGTTTATGAATTCCTTCTAAATATTTATCTTTGTATATATAGAGAAGAGCTATTCTTACCCCTCAGCAAAGAAAAATCTTTATGCAGGGAACTGAGGCTACTACAGAGATCCATCAACTGGTTAAAAATGCATAGAATAAATTCCTTGTGAGCTGTCTATCTATAACACAATTCCTTCACCCATAGTTCAGGAAACATCAACAAGAGTTGACAAAAGATTGTAAAAGCCTGAGAACCAGGATGACAGATATAAGATAATGTATTATCGATGTGACAGATACGTTGCAGACATGAATGCATAGCAGTATGGCTAAATAAGACCTACACAAGACCTGCAATGAACACTTCAGCTAACATTCAAATACAATATATGAAAGTCGCACAATGTCCCACCCCTACATGAAGAGCTACAAGCAGTCAGGGGCTGTTGAAGGAAGGAGGAACAGTTCTTTTGAGGAACAAGTCAACCTCAATACATGTACATATGAGTAACACCAATTGCACTCATTAGTTATAAATACATAAATATTTACAAATTTATACATACATATATTTATGCAAACAAATTGTTAGATATAATTATAACAGAAAAGGTCATGAGTTCAAGAGAAAATGTTGAGCATAGAAACTGAGTCTATATTTTCCAAATATAGTATACTCATGTACATTCTCAGAAAACTTAAAATAAGAAAAATAAGAAATAAGATGGATAGATATTAGTCCAAGGTATATACATATTTTTTCCAGTTTCCTGATACTTATTAGGAAAATGATTCTGTATTGTTTCTTCAATTGAAAGTGAAGATAGAAGTATTTAAAGAAGGTGTTGATCAAGGTGTTAATCGCGGTTTGGCAAAATATCTGTACAAATGGTATAAGCATCCTAGAAATGTACCATTCAACAGTGAAAACTGTGAGAAGATATTCAAGAATCCTTCTGCACTCAGTGAACAGATGTTCCTAAAATTTTATCAGCTTGAAAAATGATTTTATAAACAATAGAAATGAGGAATCATTGTAGAAAATGAAATAGGTTGCTTCTTTTAAATATTAAATATATTTTATAAATCTGTTTCAAACAGGTTTACTAATAATTTAAGCGAGAAACTTTAATCATATAAATTTAAGGTGAATTGAAATGCTAGTTGCAAGCTTTCACATAACTATATATTTAACAAATTCATAAACTAGTTGAAAACAGTCATATTCCAGAAGATATAGCATGTTTATTAAAATGTCCAAAATCCAATATTGTATAGAAACTATATGTAAGGCCAGAATAGTTTCTCTGAATATTTCATCTAAATTATTTATTTATTTCCAATTACATTCCGACTGTAAATGTGAGGGTCTGTTTATCCTTGCTGTGAATTGTGTGAAGACTCTCACTTTTCATTACAGCACTTCTGTAATTTTTTTCTAACAATATTTTTTAAATTTTCTACCATGAAGAGATTTGTGATATAGACATAAATTCTTATTGGATAAATCTGTGGTTGTTCTTTGCTTGTAATGAATGTTACTATGGAATATCCTAACTTTTTCTTTATTATTATGAAAAATCAAATTATGATTTCCACATTTAATGGAATGGTGTTTCTAGGGTTATCTGAGAATAAGATGTTTACCTGTGAATTTAAAAGCCCTTTAAGCAATGAAATCTATGGTATATTTGTCCAAGAATCATTCTTATTCACTTGCACATTCAAATTTACTTTTGACAAAAAGAAATAATAGTTTGCAATGCAGTCTTATTACTTGTACATGAAAACACCCTTTTACTATGCTTCTATTACATACACTATGGCTAGAAGAATTAATTTCTAGGAAATAAAAATGGGTGTTCTTAGAGGTCACTGATCATACAAATTTCACTAAGTCTCTCAAATTTATTTTAGTTGACATTCTTGGTCTTTCCTTGAACTTGGTAATATCTCCAAAAATAAAATGAAGTATTTCCTCATCATGACACCTCAGTCCTTTTGGTTGCACCCTTTGTTTCTCTATGCATATTCCACGCTGCCAGGATTTGCAGGATTTGGATTCTAATCTGTTCCCTGCATTCCATCTTAACTTCATCCTGTATGCAGCCAAAATCTCAAGATTCATCTCTTCAATCATGTCCAAAAAACCCACATATTTTTGTCTCATAATAACCTATGCTTCAAATCTTCCAGCAAACCTGCTTTCTATGCTTTAGGGCATGACATTTTTCTGTGCTTCCCCATCAGCTTCCAATCAAAGACTAAAACTGTGTAAGGCTGCTCCCGCGCAACATGGACAGGAGACTCAGCACAGCTAGCAATTACTCCTTAGACATTTGCTTTGTCCCGTTTCCCCACTGATGGCATTTTAAGTCTTCATCACTTGCTTTAAATACTTTATGACACCCCCTTCTTCCTCACCCATAGGACATGATGTTAGCACTTTATTTATAGGTTAAATAGAAGCTACTGAAGAGAGGATTCTCTCAACCCACTGCCTTCTCTACAAGTCCCCATTTCTCATAGCAAAACCTTACCATTTGCACCCTAGTTGTCTACAACAAAGAACAGTAAACTGTAAACTGTTGATCTTGTTGAAAACCTTTCCGTGACCATTTGTGTTTCTAAGATAGGCTACTTCACATACCTTGCCATGGCCTTAAAGCTCTGACATATGCCTCTTCTAAGTAGGTCTCTTCATATCCATTGGTAGCTTATACGAACTCATTGGTACCTCCTAACTGCTGTGCTTATGGCAATTAACTAATTATCAATTTGTTGATTGTTACCTTCCTGGTCATCCAGTTAAGACTTTGAGTACTTTGAGAGAGAACTCATGCATTATTTTCTCAAAAGCTTTCCCAAGTGCTTCCAGTCTCATCTAACTATCTCTTCTAGATGGTCTCACTGTCTCCTTCAAAAAACTTATTCATAGCAGCTATAGTGAGTTATACAATCACTTCTTATGTCCACATTTATTCCTTCCATGTAAAAATAACTAGAAGTTCTGTTGCTAAATATCATCAAGTAACTCCTGAGTACTAGCAAAATTCTTGCCTTGTCAACAGGAAACATTTGAACAAAGCTTAATTATTACCACTTGCTCCCATAGTTTTGCTATATAAGTATTTAGTCACATTAATAACCTTTCCTCAATGATTAAAAATAGTGGGATGGACAAGATTGCTTTCAATATAGGTTTCCTTCTATGTGTTTATATTTAGTAAATTATTGAGGAATTATAACTATATTTGCTCAGAAAATTAAGTCCACAGTAATAAAAAGACTTGGATTAAAATTGAGGATAAAATCATTAGAAATGAGCAATAAGTGAACAATTTCCACAAGTGGGTAATAAAATATGAGGAATTGGATGCAATCACATTTAAGGAAACAGTGGGTATTATAGGTTTATGATTATATTATAGGGTACAACTCTTGTATACTTCTCATTTTATGAAGTGATTCTTCTAAATGTGGGACTGTTAATTACATCCTGTTTGGAATGCTCCAAAATAAAACTCTCCACGTGCTTGGAACTCCTTGAGGCATTGGAGAGTGAGACCTACACGCAGTTGAAAGTTAAGAAAGGACAGTACTGGGATAAAACAGCAAGGAAAAACACTCCTATTTCCCAAAGAATTTGGAAATTCAACAGTTTACATTAAATTTGTGGTTATAAATGTAGATGTGGCTTTGGAGAGAGATAGCAGCCTGTGGAGCTGCTTCTCTGGTCTCTGAGTCATTGCTCCATCAGTTAGTGGTGAAGGGAAAGCTCTTACTCTTCTTATTAACTCACATAAAAATGCCACTTTTAAAGTCTACATTTTGCCTTCTTTTTGGAGTGACAAAAAGTACAATTCCATATATGTTATTGGTGCACTTGGCCATTAAAAACCAAAAGAGAATTAGATTTCTTATTACTTTTATTTTTTTACAGTCTATAGAATTAGATTTTTTGATATAAGCATTTGCATCTTTAGGATAAAAAAATAACAGAAATTTTAAATTTTATATTAGTCCCCGTATTTTCAAGAAGTTTTGCAGTTTTAAAAACAAATGTATTGGTGCTCAATGTATCTACAGCATTGAATGTCCATGCAGGGCAACCATGATACTCCACAAAACATACAGTGATGCTTTCCGAGGATTATCAACCTACATGGTGAAGAATGACAATTTAAAACAAGTTTAGCAAATAGAGACCAAATAGGGACGAGAAATATATTCAGCTCTTAAGATTATCAGCAATAACATCAGAATATGCACTATCCATTATAAAGTCATCAATTATAAAGTTCTAGTTACTGGAAACAGTGGAAAGTTATTATTTTCTAAATCAATAAACATAGTACATACAGAATACATGACCAGGAAAATGTAGTCATTCAGTGTTCTATTTGATGCAAATTAATTAATCTACTGCCTTCATAATTAATAATCTATAAACAAGTCAGAAAATGGAACTTAAGGATCAAAAGTATGTACTCTAGACAGATGTCTAGACCCAGGGTTGATACTGGATTTAATGCCACTGTCTGTGTAAACATCAGGACACAATGCCATTTTGCCTTTTCTTTGATAAAATGGAAACACGAATACAAATATTCTCAAATATTTTTTTCTTTAGTCTCAGATGCTACAGTATTCATATTAGCAGCATGCAGTACCTGCCTGATTGGATAATTAGTTCATTAATACAGAGCTTCAGTCAGATATATGATTGGAACTTGAAAGGCCATTCATTACTGTATTCAAAGACATTTGAGAGCTTGCAATGAGTCAATATTTGTGCTAAACACTCAGGAACAATGTCTCATATAGCCTGTTTCAGGGAGCTAAATATTTCTCTTTGCTTCACTGGTCTCTGTCTCCCTGCATTTTAGAAAATAAATTTTGTGCTAAGAACAAAGAGTCCTATAAAATGGCACACAAAAAGAATGAAAGTATGTTTGATCTGAGTTGAAGGAAGATTTTTAGCTACTCACTATCCGAGGATAAGTTAATGGTTCCTGCGACAAAAGCTGCATGTAGGACAGACAGGAGCAGAATTTTAGTCTGGGAAAATAAGAAATCAGAGTACATGAATGGACCTCAGATAAGCAATGACATAAGTCAGATTGGGGAAAATTAAATTTTTACATTGATATGAAACTTGTAGAACAAATAAAAATTATTTGGAAATTGGCTCTAGGATCATGTCAATTTTTGTTAACCAAGCATTACTAGAAGAAAAAAACTGAATGACTGAACTACATGCTTAATATTAAAGAACTACATTTTTAATGTTTAAGAAGATAAATATAAGGAAATAGGAAAATTTATCTTTGTTTATTTCCTATCATGTATAGGCTGTTTAATTTTCCTTTTAACCACAAAATGACATAGCTCTTGGATATAAGCAGAATTCATCAGCATCCCAGAAATTATTGTATTTTTCTCCAGAAATTCCACAATATGAATACCTTAGAGTAATTTTTTGAGCAAAACGTAGCACTTTGGAGAAACAACAAAATCAGAGACTTGTTCTATTTGAACTTGGGTTTTTTTTGTTGTTGTTGTTTTGTTTTGTTTTTTTTTTTGTCTCTTAATGAATTTGTTTTTCTTGCTAGAATAATAATACCAAATTTCAGTTTCATATTTCACATTGGATGTCTTATCTTTTTATACACCAGACTCAAGCTATGTCATATCAAGTTCTCATAAGCCATTTCATTAAGAAAGGGTTAAAATGAAGAAATGTTTTGAAGTAACATTGCCTGAAAAAAATCAAGGGCTGCCACAGGATTCTGCCAGAGACTTATTTGTACAACAAGCCACTACTTCAGAACCGACCTTCAATCAATTCCCTTGAATTCTGTGAAGCAGATGGCTCATGTTTTTGCCTAATTTGCATGGCAATGCATCTTATACTATGTATGCTTAGTTCAGTTTTTGCTATAGACATCTCAATTCGGATTCTATGAACTTTTTATGCACATAGTCTTTTAGAAACCATGACGGTTATACTTTGTTCTAATATATAAATATCTGCTATATCCCCAGTGTTTGTTCATCCGTAAAGACTCCTGAGAACCTCAGGATTCCTGGTACTGTTGGGAACGATGCTTCATTTCTGGATGAAATAGCCAAGTCTCCACAGATGTTTTGACTCAGCTATTGAGAAATGAAGAAATACTTAATAAAGAATGTTCAAACAGGGCTTTCTGATGCACTTGCTGTATGGAGTGCTTCTTTTTACTAGATGAGAAAGGCACAGGCAGCACCAGAGACATACAAATGAAGATTCAACCTTCTGGTGTGGCCACTTCTTCTGAATGACCTCTAATTTAAGGCTCCTTTGTGGAAGAACTATTTTACTTTTATTATAAATCAAGCAACTTTTCAAATACAAAGCCCTTTGTAAAGCAAATGGAAGCAACAAGCATTCCAGTCTCTTTGTGTCTTCTTACTGCTGATCCTCAACCCAGCAAATGTTTTTAGTAATCCATGAAGATCAAGTTTTTCCCAGTAGTTTGTATGAAAGTAGAGTATCTAAGAAGTTCACTCACTCATACCAGTATTTAATGTTTGTCCTATCTCCTTAAACAAACATTGACTTTACAGAATTCAAATCTGTATCTGTCTCATGCAGATCATCACTGGGCATCATTGCTCAACTCTCACTTTTAAATTATGACTGTGGCTAAAATTTGCTTCCTTAACATATCCTCTGCACTACTTGGAAAATGACCTCAGTCCTCCTTGTTGGAATGCACTTGGCAAATCCTTGGTGCCATAGCATATACATTTTATTTTCAGTAAGGACACAGGCTGCTGGAACATAGAGCTATTGCACATCAGAGGTTGGACTGTACAAAGAAAATGAAAAAAAAATCATTGACTAGTGATCATTGACTCTAAGAATTAATTCATACCTGAATTGTATACCTGTATGGCAGAGATTTAATTGGCCTATATCTGAATTTGGAAATAAATAAATAAATGAAAATATAATCATTATCCCAAATTTTTCAAAGGGCAGTTAAAATTTCAATTTTATTTGGGGCTCCAATGAATTCTGCTTATCTACTATTATTACCTACAGGCTCTCAAAGAATACTAAGTTCTACATCTTAAGATGATTAAGTGCATATATCTTGACAATTCCTCAAAAAGCCATGGGCCAAAAGCTTGCCCAACAAGGTGGAGACATATACAGATAATGAAATCAGATAGAGGATTGGCAGACAGTCTTCATGTCATTTACACTATACCCACTGAATATTCATGAGTGTCTAGCCACAACAGTAGTCCAGACGATACAGTGTGTTCATTTTTATGTGCTGTCTCAGAACATTAAAGATATTTGTTTGATCATTGTCTGGTTTTGACTTGTATATGAATTATATGTGCTTACATTTCTTTTCTATTGGTTTAAATTCTGTAAGGATGAGCTACAGTTCGATCTTTTAATGAGATTTGCCAAGAAAATGATGAGTAGCTCACAAATATGATCTAGAAAAAAGGTAAATCATGTGATAGTATGTTGAGTCATATCTGTCACCCCCACATCCAGTCCTTGTGAACCATACTTCTGCCCCTAACCAACACAATAGCAAATATGTCACTGCATTTATTTTAACCATGATGTCCAAATAAGAAAAATGCCACCTCTGTAGGTTAGGTTTCTGCAATCAGGAATTAACCTAAATATTACTTTAAAATTCTCAATATGTCTTAAATATACAAATACAAATTTGAATAAAAATAATTTCATATTTCATAGAAACTTTTATTCAATTACCACTATACCATGTATACTTCAATTTTAGGAAAACAAAAGGTCTTTAGAGGTATTTAGAGGAAAATACATGAAAATCTCCATAGTAAGTTCATAATTCTGTGTGAACAATATCATTCTAAGAACTATAACTGTGTCTCCTCAATGCTTGAAAACTTTTCAGCTGTATGAAAATTAAAATGGAAATATGACATACATAGTATCATTCTTCTAAATTTTCTTCCAACTAATTATTTATGTATACTACTATATCTATATTGAATATCAGTGCTGCGTTTTTACAAGTTTCAAGAAGACCAAATATTTTCCTAATTATTATCAAAAGATAGTATATAGAGAGTTTCATAATAATAGTAGAATTGTAACCACATATAAATAGTCTAAATGACTGTGATACATTCTATATAAGGAATGTTTTATTTTGAAATATAAACAGTATTAAAAACAAGTAACAGAAAGTAAACTAAACATTTGAAAACAGTTGTCTTGGATCTAGGCTGCACTGAATGGAGTTGGAGTTCTAGTTAGCAACTCAGGGGAGAAAACATCAACAACATACTTGCTTTCCCCCTAAAGAGAGCTGGAAAGGTCAATATGATGTTTTTTTTTGTTTTTTTTGTTTTTTTTTTTTTCCCACCGAAGGACAGCGGGAAGGATCGAACACGGGACGGACGCAGCGCCCTAGCGACAGAGCACGAGCACTACAGCGATGTGCCACCGCAGGCCGGTCAATATGATGTTTTGATGGTTAAACATACTGCCTTCTGGTAAAGCATTAAGAAAAAGAAGTACATATAGAAAGAGAAGAGTCACTGTGCTTGAACTGTGAGGAACCATTTATTAAATGGGTCAAGGAACACATATTTCAAGAAAGACAGCTGGCAATAAAGGGCACAGATCCAGTGTGTAATAAACACCAGACTGGTGCTCACTGAAATAGCAGTCAGGACTGCCATTTAGAACACTGAGCTGGCATTGGAAAACACTGAGTGAGAACAATATAGCAAATCCAAAACCAAGTCCAAAGTAAACGAAGAGGCTTGTCGGAAGCGAAGGGAATGGGTGGAGATACACTGACTAACACTCTCATTCTAATGCATTAGCTCTACCTCTCAGCTGCATGTTTATGAACAATGAAGTTAGACACTCAGTTTAAATATTAGAAATATCAAACTTTGTTATTTATTAAGCATTGTGATGTGACTTTTCACAGAAAAATTACTTGATCATACATACATTGAATATAGCAATATTAGAGTAACTTTCTCTATATTACTCAAAATTCAAGCCTGAAAATGCAAAATCTACATAAAGACATTATTTTATCAAGCCCTAACTCATAATACTACTCAATTATTTAGAAACTACATATGTACAATGTATATAAACAAAAAGAAAAATATGATTAAGTTGATATTTGTTAAATAAATTTATCTAAGATTATTTTCTTTGGACTGTAGATCTTACAGTATATTTCAGTCACTGGAATCTATTCTCTTTCTGATTTTTTCCCTGGAGAAGTAATATTCATGATTATTATTTTACATATTCTGGAACACAGTCCCCTGAAGGAAACCAGGCCAGAATCTGGATGCATAGCAGGTGCAGAGGTCCTGGAGAAGTGTTGCTTACTGGTTTGTACCTATGTCTTGCTCATTTTGCTTCCTTATAGAGCTAAGGAAGGGCACCACTCACAATATGCTGGGTCCTCCAAAGATAATCACTAATTAGGAAAATGCCTTATAGAGTTGCCTATGACCTGATCTTAAGGAGACATCCTCTCAATTGAGAGTCACTCTTAAAATGGCATTTGCTTATGTCTTGTCCTTTCTCTATACCCCTCTCTGTTTGTTATGTCTCCCTTGTCCTTTCTCTACACCCCTTTCTGACTCTCTTCTCTCTATTCTATTTTTTACATGACTATCTAAATACAAGAAGCAATCTAAAGACTGATAGGAATGCTGTACTAAAAACAAACATTTATAAGTGATAAAAAGTAATTTAATCAAATATTCTTTTTTATTAGTAGTATAAGGTACTACAGCAAGGAAACTGGAAAACCAAACTCTGAAAGTGGTCTGAAGAAGGCCACAGTAAGCCCATAGTTAGTAACTAAGCTTTCTCTACAATGAAATCTCATCACTCTCTACAGTGCTAACCTCATCAAACCCCAAAGGAACTGGAAGGCACAGCCCTGGTTCTTGGTCTCGCAGTTCCCAGTTTGCACATGTACTAGCCAACTTGGGCTCAGGACTGCTGCTCTCAGAAAAAGTCCCAGACATTGCACAAAGATAACTTGACAAAAACCATGTCCCAAGAATGAAGCAGAACTATGTGAAATGGAAAGAATTAAGAACAGTCAGTACCTTTTGTTAGAATGTTAACTTTTAAAGCTTTTGAACAGAATCATTTTATAGAATCCTTTTTAAACAGAATCATCTATTCTATCTACCAAATAGGGAAAATTAACCAGAATAAATAAGACTTAATAAGATGCTGTTTGTCTTCAGATTGAAGTTAAATAAATCCCCAAAAGTGTCTAACTTCTGCATGAAATACATGTGGAAAATGCAAGGATATTTGCTCTTTTATAGGCATCCAGAAAAGCAATTTAAAATGGAATAAAACAGGAAGATATTATCAGAACTGTAGGTATTGTGAAAATTGTGCTGTGGAAATTAAAATACTAGTTTGTGCCATAGCCATAAATTACCAAACTAATTATCTAGTAGCAGGCATAACTGAATCATTCAAAGGGGTAATTAGCAATCAGACATAATGAGTACTGCTACTATTTCTTGTCATACTGTATTTAGCTTCCACGCAGCCTGGGGGAACTGAATTATTTCCTATCCTTGCAGAGGGCATTACTGCTATATTGAGTGCATCAGCCCATATTATTACTCCCCGTAGTTTAATTCTTCACTGGACTGCACACTTCTGATTTCCCCTGTCAAGAGTTTCCCATTCTCCCAGGCCTTTTATGGTAGTCATCTTCCTAGCAATCATTTCTGAGCATATATGTATAAACTGCAACAGAGTCACATTAAATATTTCCTGTAGCTGTTCTACAAAATTCAGTAATACAGTTAGAGTCATTTAAAATAATATTTTCTAGGCCAGTTGCTATAATTTATATGTGTCAATTAAAATATCTCTAGGTCATTTTATATCTTAAACTTCATTATTTTACTAAATGCCTTCTAAGAGTGTAGACATCAGTAAGTGCCCTGGGGGTTAGGGAGAGTTGGACGTGGCTGTCACAGGGATTTAGGTATTTGTTGTACAGTGCAATCAATGTTACAGAGTGAGGCAAGACAGATAACCCTGATACATGAACATACTGCCGGGGACCACTTCAACATATTGCATTATCCTATTTTGGACAAATTCAAAATACTACACAGAATGAAAAAAATTACTCAACTCATAAGTGAGAAAGCACACATCACAGAAAAAGATGAAATTATGTCTGCCATTTGTGTTCAGGTGGGATTCATTTAAACACCACCATTTGGATATATACTGATGTTTGAATCTTAGCATCCAAGGGGTAAGGTCACAGTTTCAACTTTAGAATCTCTTAGAGAGAAGAAAGTTTCTGGACACTGAGCCAAAGAGCCAGATCTGGAAGCACTATGTACTGAACTGTTAAAGAAAAGACAACCTTTATTAAGCCCCTAAGAATTTCGCAGAGAATCAGCAGGGGCCATTTCAGGTGGAAGAATGGACAAAGGCATCAAGGCACACTGGGAGAACACCGAGGAAGCTTTACAGACAACTCTGAAAGAGGAGTTTCCTCTGTAGAAATAGCAGGGATTTTGGTTCATTTCCCTTTCCTGATGCCTGCAGAAGGTGCTATGGCTCTAAAGTCCTCCACATTCACATTTGAGGAAGGATCCCAATCCCTGCCTCATGATCACTCTGTCATTAAAATGGTGATTAATTTAAAGGAAAATAGGGGGATTTTTAGAACTGGCAAAGTACTCTAAGGATTTAATTTTAAACCTCCTGAGATATTACATTGTAATCTGTAAGAGCAGCAAGAAAAATCCAAGAGTTGTCAAAGCATTCTCAATGCATGCTTCTACTCTGTCACCTCAGCCTAGCCAACCACATGTTGCAGAAATCCTAATGTCTGTGTAATACTGGGGGAAACACAGTCCCTATTATGGCTAAGCATCATGAGTTTCCTAGGAAACAATACAAAGTAATGACAAAGAGGAACTGAGCCTGGCTGGCCGTGACACCTGCTGCAAAGGAAGAAAGCCTGGGATGTGGGGTGTGCACAGAGAGGCAGGAAGCATACACAGTCCTAGATGCTCACTCTGTCAGGGGTAGGCCTTCCACGATTGAAAGCAGAAACTGGTGAATCAAGAAGGAAAGAGTAAATTTTCTTTGATATTCTTTTGATCATTTTTATTTAGCCAGGCCAAATAATGCCAAAAAATTAGATGCAAATGCAGTGCTTCCTCAACTAGTGCGCTGATGCAGAAGGAATTACGTTTTCAAGACTTGGTCATAAAATGAAACATTCTACCTTGACCATAGAATAACACATCTTGACCATGGATTAATAAATTCTATAAACTGGATAGCTTTATGTGTTCAGTGTCTGTTCACAAAATGTCTACTAACTAGATGAGAAAGTTGAATTGAGTTTAAAAGAAAAAATATTTTAAATTAATAATTTATGTGGGAAATGTTTATGAATGTCTCATCATTTCAAACACATCAACATTCAAACTGGAAAACTTCCTAAGCCTCTGCTCCATGTATACGCAGCACACTGACCTGTACGTGCAAACAGCCAGGTAACACTGAGCATAAAAAACAGACGTAGGACAAGACTGCTGTGGTTTGAATAGAATTTGTTCCCAAGGAGTTCCTCATGAAGTTTGATCCCATGGTAACAGTGAGAGGTCATCACAGTACAACTCAGTCATTACACTCACAAGTATTTTATAAGCATTCAGAAATATGTAATAACACACATGAATCATAAAAAAGTGAAACCAAAATCACTCTTCCTTTTCCATATTTCCATACAAATTGAAATTCAATGGATTCCCTATTATAAATTAGAATCAGTGAACGAACATGGGCCATTTGAACATTTATTTAATTAAGTAATAGTTAAAATTTAGTATTTTGTGCACACTATTATTTCTAAATAACTGAAAAGCCACAGAGAGATATTTAGTTTGCCACAAGTTTAGACTTGTCACAAGAGGGAGCCCATGGGTTTCAATTAATGTGAACATATCAGAAATAAATAAAGTGAAATCAATTTAATCCTGAAAAGCATTATTTTTAGTACAATTCATATTGATGACAAAATATAAATTAATATTGAGTATGAATAGTCAGTTTCTTTTCAATTTACCTTTCTAAAAATATCCTGAATGATGTATTTTCCCAAACAAAGCTAGCATTGTGATACACAGAAATAAAATGAATTATATTTTTTCTGAATGATATTATGTTTCTGAAAGCTAAGATTCCCTCATTTGTAAAACAAAAATTTTGAGTTGTTTTTCAGCAAGATTGTAAGACTTAATGAGATAACCCAAGAACTCAGTATGTCAGTGCCCAGCATTAGGTATTTGTCAATAAAAGGCATTTTTTTTTCATTTTGTGTGGACATTATAAAAATATTCCTTATTACATATACTGTTTGTTTCCTTAATAAAATTAACTCCTTTTAAGATACTTCAGTCTTTTCTAACCCATTGATCTACATTTTACCTATTGATTATAATACATATATATTTCTTTCTAAACTAAGTTTTTCTGAAGTGCAGTATGCATTCATTACCTATGGATCCAGTCATCTAAAATGTTCTCATAATCAATGTCTATGTAAGTTCATGCTGCCAAAAGTGCAGAGCATTTCCATCTTTATCTAATCAAATTCTTTGTCAGTATTGAATTTCTCCTTGAAGTTATTTCAGTATATGGTTATCATTCTCTCTCCTCAGTTTGCTCATCTCTCTGGTGTTGCTAATGCTGAGTAATAACCAAAGCATCCTAGTTTCTTTTACTTACATCTTTCTTGTTCCCATTTCCCCTCCAGGGAATAACACAGGTGAATAACTACAGCAGATAGAATCATTAATCTAGCATGTGAACATTTTCTTTCTTGGTAAAAATACTGTAGCATTTTTCTCACCTAGGTAGGGGCATCTTGCTATACTGTAAAACTGAAGCTCTCTCCTCTCTCTCCTCTCTATGTCTCTCTCTCTCTGTCTCTCTCCCTTTCTCCCTTTCTCTCTCTCTCTCTCTCTCTCTCTCTCTCTCTCTCTCTCTCTCTCTCTCTCTCTGTGTGTGTGTGTGTGTGTGTGTGTGTGTTTCTCCTGGCTACTTATGGTTCATGTAATATTTAGTATATTTTTATTTGAATTATTTAATAACATGAGATGAAACATAAAATTCCACTCTTTTTACCTTTTTAAGAAGAATAGGTCTCCACTAGTCAGTACTAAGGTACAACTATACAGCAAATATGCTTCAGTCATTCTCACTCTTTCTGCATGACCTCATTGATCTTGGAGGTCCAGTTCATCACTACATGTGTGCTATTTCATTTACAAAGGCAAAATTCAGAACCATCTGAAACAATTCTTATATCTATGTTTAAATAAAAAATGAGTCAGATACAGTATAATCTATGGGCTTTGTAGATAGAGAAAAAACCAAAAACCAACCAACCAAATAACCAAACAACCAAACAACCAAACAACCATACAAAAAATAAAACCCAAAGAAAACAATTCTTTATCTAACCACCTGAAGAAATCTTCATGAAATTGAGTTATTCGCTTCTCTCAGAGCCCACCAGACTGGATTGAAGAAGAGAGATGTCCTCTGTGCTCTGGGAGGACTCAAGGGTCCATTCTCAACCAAGTAGGAGGCGAGGGACACTCATGTAAGGAACCAGTAGGCATATGGAAATTTCACATATTTCAAACTACACATGTGTAATATAAGAATTAGTTGACAAGATAGATGACCACGCTGCTGTTCGCTGATTGGTCCAGCAAACACTTTTAAACAGTAACTGAAAACAAAATCTTTCTGACATGTCCTTGTTTTCCCTTGGTTTACTTTGCCTTCATCTGGAGCAAAGGGACAGTACAGGTTGTATTGAAACTTTGCTAATGGTACCATCTATTTACTCCTGTTGGATATAAGGATTGTCACATTAACTCCCTTAATTATGTAGTCTTCTGTTAATAAGGTATTAATATGTACTTTATAAACTGATGTACACAGTAATGTAAGATGTAGCCACCATATAATAAGTACATACAATGTGACAATCATTTCTCAGCTTTATCAGGACCAGGGGCAGTGTCTTAGTTACTTTTGCATTGCTGTAATTAGACACTGTGACCAAAGCAAGAGTTTATTAGGGTCTTATTGTTTTAGATGGTTAGAGTCCATGACCATCATGCTGGGTAACATGGTGGCAAACAGGCAGGATGGAACTAGGGCAATAGTCAAGAGCTTGGCTGGGTTTTTGAAAATTCAAAGCCCACCCTCAGTGACACTGCTTCTTAAACAAGATCACATCTCCTATTTTTTCACAAAGAGTATCACCAAGTAGGAACTAAGTATTCAAATATAATGAGCATATGCATGGTGGGTGTTGGCATTCTTATTCAGTCTACCACAGTAGAGGAGGAGATCACACACAGGGAGACAGAGACTCAACAATGGATCAGACTGTTCTGACCTTACAGACTAATGTGTTCTACATTTGGGCACTATAATTCTTCACAGTGTGTAGAAGGTTCATAGAAGTGTCTGTAGCAGGTCATTTGAGTTCTTCAGGACAAACTCCAGTTGCCTTCCTTTATTCTGTGCATTGATCTATTCAATGAAAAGCAACACAGTGAATACCTACTTCTCCAAGATTGTAACCAAAATGAAACTCAGCATTTCCTCATGCTGAAAGAGAGGAAAGCCTATGTTCTCATACTTCAATGAAATGTAGCGAAATCATGTCTATCTTAAGGTCTATCTCTCAACTTCTCCAGAAGCTCCCACAAAAATGTTTGATCCTCACTTGAAAGCAAGTGTCTTGGGATTAGAAACTGTATTTTTCTTGCTTTGTGCCCTTACAGCCCACCCACTCACCCATGGTTGCTGACACACATAAAATAGCAACAGTGTTGGTGTATGAAGAATAAAGAAATGATCCCACAGACTTTTGAGTATCAGGCAGAGAGAAAGTAAAAGAGGACATGGGCATGGAATTGGGTAGGTTGGGAAGTAAGAAGGATCCTGGAGGAGTTTGGTTAGAAAAAGTTGTGATCAAAATATACATTAAGAAAAAATAAAATGAAAGCTTAAAATGTGGCTTTGTCATAACAATGTTGTACATTTATAGTCTTTTCATATATATATATATGAATTATATATATATATATATATATATATATATTATATATATATATATATAATTGAAAATGTAGGGCTCAAGTTATATAAGCATCTGCAAAAGGAGAAACTTACTTCAAAAGCAGCAAATATCCCAAATGATTTCCAGTGCTCTTTCTCCATTTCATTTATTTTTTCCTTGCTCCCTAATATCCAATGCTCATTGCTATTACTCTATGTTCAGAGCAGCACCTGTTTCATGAACATTTTATTTTCCTCATACTTTCTACTTAACTCTTCAAGTGAACAAAATTATGAGTAAATCAAGACCTAGAACAATTTCCAAAGATGGACAGAGCATGGTATTTATGCTTTAGCCTCTCAGAAGCAACAGAAATGCAAATCTATCTATTCTAGAAAAGCCTAGGACCGATCATAAAATATAAGGTGCTGTGGACAGTAATGTAAGGAGCTAAGATGGAAGAGTTTCAGAGAAAATCCTAAGTTTTAAATGCAGATTAATTTTAAAATATGTGTGTTGACTTGTCGATATCATACCATCGCAATATGAAAGAATTTATGATTTCATTCAGTGCCCTGCTGTTTTTCTGACTTTTGCATCTGTATTTCTTCATGTCCTCTCTTCTACAGATCTGAGAGCTATGTTGTTCATGTGTAAGATTTCAAAAATAAACTGACATGGTCAGTTTGATGTCAACACTTGCCTTGATAAGCCTTCTTCCCTGCCATTGTTGTGAATTCATACCTACTTGTCCTTCTGGGTATGTTCTAGAAAAATGATTTCAGCACTTTCATGTGGTCTGACTGTATGATACAATTCAGTGTATCATGTCATTATGAGCATCTTGAAGGCAAGGTCTATTATAAAACATTAAATGTGTAGCAATCTACCACACAAGAACCTTAGAAACTAAAAACAAGCATACATATCTTTTCCTTGGAAAACACTGGGAGAAATGTAAAATTCTTAGGAAAAAATGTATAATTTGAATCCTCAGAGAGATCAGAATATGTTTAATTGCTTAGTAAGTATTAAAGAAATATACATTTTCTGTTATAACCTTATCTTCTAGTTCCTGTGCAAATAAGGATGCCCACTTTAATCAGTTCTATTTGGTATATATTGGAAGTCTTAGAATAATATTAAACATTAAAAAGAATTTTACAAATATAGAATTTTGAAGAAATTAAATAATTCCTGTTGACAGATAGCATGATGACATTTTTAAAGGTATAAATAATCCAACAAGAGCTGATTATATTTCACAAGAAAATCACTAAACTGCAGAGAGTAAAAATAAGCACATAAAATATATAAATAGCAACCTTTCTTTAAAAAGAATACTATAATACAATCACATTTATAATAGCAACAACAATATTTAGGCATAAATTTAGTCAAAAATACATACAATTTCTATGTAAAGTGATTGAGTATCTATGAAAGAAAATTAATATGGAAATAAATTGAGGAAAAGATTGATGGGAAGAAATAACATCATTACAATATGCATCTGACCAAAGAAATTTATGGATTAGATGTAGTGCTAATCAAAATAATTATTACATACCTAGGGGAAATAATCCCAATAAAGAAAACTATTGAACATACAAAATAAGACTGGAATATCACCCTCACTGCCTTGAAAGCACACTGAAACATTAAGCAACCATCAGACAAATGAAAGACAGTGGAAAATCATGGAACAAATTCTCACACTGTTAGTAAATTTTGAAAAATTTACTATGTAATGGAGAAGTACTATCTCTTCAATAAATAGTGCTCAAAGAACTGAGTGTACGTATCTATGACTATAATCTATATTTATAAATCAATAGTAAGATCCTATTCAGCATTATCCTGACTTAAATTTATCTAAAATTACTTATTAATTCACATATTATTATATATTGCACTATTGTGAACTTAAATTTGGAATATATTGAAGATTACTTGTATGCTATAATAAAGGATCTTCAAGAATAGGTTAATTTTAGTCAATCAAATGATTTTAAGTTATACAGAAATCCAAGTATGAATACTCATGCAGAAAGATTTGTCTTGTGTATGTCCATCAGCATCTGACTAGGTTCAACTGAAGAAAAGGCTGGATTGGTGATCTGCATTTTAATTATTAAAAGGAACAAACCAATAGAATGTGAATAGTATATAAGAATATATAAATAAAAGCCAAAATGACATCAATCATCACTAACAGACTCCAGGATGGAGTGTAAAATCTGAACCCAGAGATACAGTTTCCAGAAACAAGGACTATCCGCGAAATATGATACAAAAGGTAAGTTTTTTAAAAAAAAAATCTCAATGTATGTGTAGAGAAAGACATATCAATATACAACTTTGAGTATGTTTTATTTGGCTGAAAACATTCATTTAATAAATTTGGATATTTCTAGACATATTTCCAAGCATGCTGCATGAAACAGGCATTCACTGGCCACTGATTTAGGGAGAGCATGTCAAAAAAAAGGGAGCAAGTTGTAATAATAATGTCTGTTCTGATTGATAGAAAGACATTTAAAATTTTCAGCAGACAGATTCTTGGCAAGGAAGCATCCTTTTTCCCAGTTCAGCACTGTCTTTATCCTTATAGTAATGGATGTATTACAGTCTCCTAGGATATCCTTTTTAAATAGTTTCTCTTGTACTTTCTTTCTCTAAAAAATTCTGAAATGTAAATTATCATACCATTATTATTTTCACAGAAGGTCTGATCTGCACTTAAAAAAATTTTCCCAAAATTTGTAACAGCTCCACCAGTAACAGAAAGATAATGTTGTGTACAGAAATGCTTTTCAGAGATAGAGGTCATTTTTGTCTCACAGACCAAAATAAATTTGCATCATATGTAGCTTGGTATCCTAATAGCTGAGTAGGCTGGTAAGCATCTCAATGAGGACTGAATGGTCTTGCAAAAGCCCAGAAATCTGCACAGTGAAATTTGCAAAAGCTATCTTTCTCCAAACTATATAGGCCTCTTTCTGTTCAAAGTTCCTCTAAGGCCCAGTCCATCTTTCAAGAGGCTAATGTCAACTTAGTCACCTGAACAGATTTGGGCAATAGAAGATACCATGTTATCTTCATATATGAACATCGGTTTATGTATTTGATGAAGTATTTCAACATAAATAATCTCAAATAAGGAATTAAACAAAATATTTTTAAAAAGTTTTTATCTTATGCAGATCTCCAGCTTGATAATAATAGTAAAATAATTTTATTTTCTTTGTTTTCTTCTATTTGTTTATTTGTTTTAAGAGTGTATCATAGAGCCAAGGCTAGACTGAGCTGCCTAAAGAGCTGGTTACCTTGAATACCTTCCTCATCTTCCTGCCATACCTCTGAAGAACTGGGATTAGAGCCATACCGCACCCAGCCCAAGTGTTATTGAGAATCAAGTTCAGGTTTTCACTCAGACTAGAAGAAACACCACTGATCTACTTATTGACACTCTTACTCTTTAAAATTCTTTTGAAAGAAAAGTGTCAATTGCAATTTCATTTCTTTGGTATAATTGTGACAAGTACAAACAGGATATATTTACTGCATGTAAGTATAATACTTTGTATCTCTTTGAATTATTAAATAATTAAATGGATCTAATTAGCATATCCAACACTTCATATAATTTCAGATACTTCCCAAGGATTTCTGAGTAGGTATTCCAGAGAGTCTGCAAACAAACAAACAAAAACAAAAATCAAAACAAAAACCTAGCTCAGCTCTCTGCTTGGTGCTGAATTGAATATTTCAAACTCAATATGGTCAAGTCTAAGCCACTAGAGCCTCAATGTGTGACTACACTTGGAAGTAGATCCTTAAGAGGATAATTATGTTAAAATGAGGTCATTTAGAGTTGGCACTTACTAAAATTACTAGTGTCCTTGTAAGGAGATATGAAGACAAATAAAGGCACTGAGGGAAAGCCACAGTGAAAACATTGCTTTCCCTAACCCAAGGATGCAATCCCAGTAGAAATCAGTTCTGCTAGCACCTTGACCTTGCACATGACCCTTCAATAATAGGGAGGCAAATTGTTTCTGTGTTTTAAGATATGCGAGCTGTGACATTTAGTTATAGTTGCTCTGGTACACTGGAAAGCCTGTCTATAATCTTTTCTCATTTCAAAACCAACTCGTGTGAATGGAAGAGACATTGCTGTGGTCACACAATGACATTTGAATATGAACATGTACTCATGCATGTATGTGTACCCCATCATAGATAAACACCACCCTGCTTTAGGTGCCTAATCTCTTCCTTCTGCAGATATCCAATACAAATGCAGAAGGAATGCAACATGTAGACAAAAAAAGTAAATGCCACAAGCCACTATACAATCAAGCATGCTTCTATGAACCATGAATTATAAGTGGTCTAAGAATGAGTTCTGTGTATATCTGCAACTCAGTTAAAGTGGATCAAAGTTCTTGCTTTCATAAGGTTAAGGTGTTTCAATGACAGCATGACTGTGTAGTTTTGACATTAGACAATTATATAGATGTTTTATCTTTAATATATTTTATATAGACATATTCCTACAGCATTAACCTATATGTAATTAAGATTTAGCCCCAGACTTGGTGTGGGGATACAAGCCTTTAATCCCAGACCTCAGGAGACAGGTATAAATCTTGAATTGTAAAATCAACCACATTTACACAGTGAGTTCCAGGACAGCAGGACAATTTCCTGTAGCATATATCATACTACATTCCTGCCAAGACTGTGCCTGTGCAAGGGTTAATTTCTCCACAAGCTTATTAGCAGTGTTACAGATGAAGAGCAGTTGTGCTTTTGGTGGATATAATGTATAATATACATGTGTAAATTCATATATATTACATATATATGAATTTAAATTGATATGTAGAATATATATGCATACAAACACACCCATGTATGTATATGAAGTTAAATTAATTGGTAGAATGAGTGTTTTTATTTATTACACCATTATTTACAACATTAGAAATATAAAACCAATGTAAATCACTATCAACAGGCATATGAGTATAATTAAACCTAAATGTGCATGTTGATACACAACTCAATCACAGAAAGAAATGCTGTTGGCAACAACATGGAGAAGACTGTGCTAACTGAAATAAGTCAGTCAGAGAACAAAAAGCTAAATGTTCTTACTGACGTGTGAAGCCAAAATCTAATTATCCTCATTAAAGCAGTGAGTTGGAAACAATTACAGGAACCTAGTAGAAAAAGATTACAAAGCTATTAAGTAAAAAATAATAATAACTTTCTGCTGAATGTTAGAAGGCATCATTGTTTAATGTATTGACATAAGATCTATGGAGTCCAGTGACTGGCTGATGGCACCACTTTATTATTATCTTTGTTTTGATGCTCTTGAGTGCTATTGTTTTTAAATAGAATATTGTCATTGAACTTTAGACAGGCTTGTACTTTTGATTCTCTTCCTTTATCTCCCCAGTACTGACACTACATGTATGTTGCATCACATCTAGCTCTGGAACTGTTGTTACTAATTCTTCCTTGTATGAGATCCTCTTGTTTCCCTTAGTTATGTTAGTTTTTAAAAGAAGTATTATAACAGAACTGTACCCTGTAAAGCTATGCTAGGTTATACAGATGATTACACTGTGAGGAACTTGGACAATTTGTCAGTGTACGAATAGCATGACAGCACTTACTAAATTCTTCTTGAGAATTTAGAGTAATTCAAATTTATAGATTACATGTAAAATCTCACGTGGCCTGCAAGATAATAAGATGCTATCAGGCCAGCCTCATGACTTGAAACCATAGTGTATTTTAAAGATGCTCCTCCTTAATACTTGTAATAATTTTGAACAATTTCTACACAATATTTTATATTCTCTTTTGAATTCTTTGAACAGGCATCACAAAGACCAGAGAATTTAATGTGCAATCTTACAAAGAATTTTTTATTTATTTTTTCAAAATACATTTATAAAGAATACAGAAACAAATATAGTCTTCAAAAAACACAACAAACAAACAAAACAAAACAAACAAAAAATAGCAAATTACATGCTTATTTTGAATAGTAACTATCTAGTGTGTTGTTGCTTATGAGCTTAATCTCAGACATGGAATAACAATTTACAGATATCATGAAACTTTCCATTTCTAAACTCTCCCGAGAAACACTGGTGCTCACTGTTTTTTTCACATTGCATCCTACTATGTGGTTAGCATGGTCCTAGGTGTAGAGTCTTTGATAAGTAAACTTTCTCTCTTGAAACAAAGAAAAGTATGCATTTGCACTTGAATTTAACAAGAGAATACAAAAATTAAAATGCAACTCCAGAATGCAATGAATATTCCAGAGTCAATTATATAGTTTTTTAATTACCTTCACATATAACTAATGTTTAAAATAAATGACTCTGACTGAACATGAAAAAAGATTTCTGAGTCAGAACTGTATTGAAATTCTTGCTATTGTGACTGAGGAATTTTTATCAGTTGGAGTTTTCTATTTCTCACTGGGTAATAAAGAAAAGGTTATTTGAGATACACTCATGATCGAGGTAGCTAGGAAACTGGCTGGCACACGGAGGCATTTGACAAATTTGTTTTTACCTTCTATGGCAAATTTAACAAGGACAGGTAAATATCTGCATTGTGTATCTCCATAGGAATTGGAACGATTAATTTAGCAACCCTTCCTAGAAATGTATTTTAAATTTCCTGTTGCTTTTTTTCTGCTTATTTTAGAGAAAATGTTAATATTCAAGGAAAAAGGAAATGTCTGTAAAAAAACAAAAGTTTGTGTACACTCATGATATACCAGGACAGTATATAGGTGCTGTACAAATGGCAGTCCTGAGACAGGCCTTGAGCTCATTTGTTCATAAATTTAAAAGGTTTATTTTAAGCTGTTGATGAGAAATTTAAGAAATTTCAGAAGCCTAACATCCACAGATACACTCCTAAAACACACACTTAAGCCTCCAAGCTTGCTCCTATGCATCAAAATATCTTTTGGATGCTTACAGTGTGTCATCAGCTACATTTGCATAAAAGACTGGGATACAGGCATCTTTTAACATCTTAAGAATGGCAGATCAACAGCCTCAGCAGGAAACATGCAAAACACTAAAAATAAAGATATATACCGCCCATACCCATTTTTCACAGAGAAGTACAATGTAGACTGGAAACAAAATCTTTTTTTTTTTCCACTAAAAGTGTTTTAAGGTCTTTTTATCTCAGCCTTCATTGAAAGTGGTGGTTCAAAATGCACTGGCGCTTTACTCAACAAAGAAATAAAGATCAAAACTACAGCTACAATATCAGGTTTTTAAAGATGTCAAATCTCAACAGCACTAAACCTGTTCTTCATTGTTCCGCATGCTATTCTTATTTTGTAAGTACTCAAACAGTCTGTGCAATTCTTTCCTGCAATGATTTCCTTTTCAATGATTTAAGCAGTCTATTCTCAAAAGCAATGCTCAGAAATCCAATTACCATTCCAACACCACGCTTTTGTAAGCCCAGAGCATTAAACCATAGAATATGTCTCTTCTTGCCCCTTTCTCACACTTCTCCATCACGAACTGAGTTTCCATATCAAAAGACATTTGGATTTTTTTTGCATTTCTTGACTTCCTTGAATAAGAAAGAATAGCCTTAAATTACCTTAAAACAATGAAAAATACTATGAATTATTTATATAAAAATAAATGTGTGGAGGTAAATGTGAGGGAGAATTGAACAATAAAATATGTCCTCTTTAGGATGGTGTTAGTAAATTGCATCGTCATGTGCTAATATGTGTAACTAGAACTTAATTCATCTCATTTTAATATTAAGAATAATGTATTAAGAAAATTAAGAGTAAAGAGGCCCAAGGTGATTATTTGGTTAAAAAGTAGCTTCAATATTCATATGTGTTTATATGACTTCCTTCATCTGTACATATAATGTATCTATATATATCTGAATTGCATGGATGAAAATAAATGGTAAACATTAAAGAGATAATGCATGCAAGTTCAAATTTAATTTTTAAATGTAATAGCCAAGGTCAACAGAAAGGCATAGACAAAGGGTCAAGAAATGGGGAAAATAAATCTGTAATTAGATTGATGCGACTAAATTTATTTACAAGAACTCTGGATATAAGATTTTGTCTAACAATGAGTCATTCTTAACCTGTCCTACTCTACAAAAGACAACAGAATTGTGAATTACCTAAGCTCTGTGAGCCAAAATTTCACAGTTCTTGTTAGGATGAAGTCAAATACATGCACAGCACCTTGGAGTTGTGTTATAAAGTTTGTGATTACAAGATCAAAATTCTATGATCTGTGACATTTCTAATCTAACATTAACAGTGAGAAAACAAAGATATTTTGAAAATTATAACTAGCAGCTAATATATTCTATAAGCTTATCATTTTCAAATGGTTTTGTTATAAACTTAAAATACAGTTTGAGTATATGTGCGTGTGTGTGCGCGCGTGTGTGTGTGTGTGTGTGTGTGTGTGTGTGTGTGTGAGAGAGAGAGGAGAGAGAGAGAGAGAGAGAGAGAGAGAGAGAGAGAGAGAGATTTGCTTTAATAAGACTTTATTTAGAAAAAATGACCCTCTAACATTCTTTATTTTATAGATGAGGTATCTGAGTCAGATTTTGAGACATATTTATTAATTTGGCCACAGTTCCTGTAAGCATGGAATGGATGAGGAAAGGAAAGACTGAAAACAGCGTGCCATGTAGCCAGTTCTTAAGTATTATGAAGAAGAAGGAGTGTGGCAAAATAAAAGCCACACCATTGTGAGTGTTCTCATTGGAAGAAGCAACTCAATATTGCAACTCAAATGCATGGAGGATAACATGGGAGATAACTAATATGTAAAGTGAAGGTAGGAGAGATACTTAGAGAGGGTCATTACAAAACTATAAATTTATATCCAATTTTCTTCCTGTGTAGTATCCTGTTTCCCATATGACCTTCAATACAAATTTCTTTTAAATTTTCAAGAATTTATTGATCAATGCAGTAACTGTTTGGTATCTTGCTACTAGACTAAAGGTGATTGTGTGTGTGTGTGTGTGTGTGTGTGTGTGTGTGTGTGTAATTCAAATATCCAAAAGTCTTTTGGTATCATACTATTGAAGCTGCTCAACATACAATTTATGGAGCATTAAAACTAGAAAATGCATAAATGAATTCTAGATAGTGGAGCAGACACTCAATCCAAGATCAGAAAATCTTGATGTTTATCAAGTCATACAGATTATTTAAGAAAGTGATTCTATATAAGCACTATCACAGGAAAGTCATTCCCAGTTTGTCCACAGAGGGACACAGAGAAAGTATAGAATATGACATTCAGGGGGCTGAGGAGAAATGTAGGAAGCCAAGTTGGGAAGCAACAGCAATAGCTAAAGCAAGTTGGAACCTTCCATGGTGTTTGGCTGATGTGTATGTTTGATATACATATTTGATACTGTCTATTTTGAATAGCTGAGGTGAACATGTTTTGTTTGTTTTTTATCTGAGAAAATGACTAACTGAAGTAGCAGAAAAGTCATGCATTCTTCATAGCGTTCAACACTAAGGTAGGAAGACCACTTTTCCAAAACTGTTCTGAGAATGTTTCCCTTCTTTTCCTGATGAGAGCACAATTGCAGCTGCTAGGAGTTATCCTATGAAGCCTGCACTGATGCAGCTTCCTACTTGTTAGAGATGCCATGGGCTGGACTATGACACACCTGCTACCAAGACCAAGGTCAAGCTCAGAGTAGACAAGAACTGGTTGTTTCTACTTTGAAACATGAACAGAAATCAAAGAAGAAAAAAAAAGCAAAATGTGAGGTAGGGAAAAAGGAAAGGAATTTGCTTGCTTTGGTAGCTCATTCTTTCAAAAATTCTGTAGTGTTGAACAATGCTGTCCTTCTTAAGAGTAGTCATTACATGTCTTGAAATTTTCTCTAAGAATTAGTATGCAAGGTTAGCATTCATTTTAGATATTTTTATTGTAAAATGCACCATAAAAGTAAAACACCTTTGAGAATAAAGAGGTTGACAATTAATTCCAGAAGCATATACACTGAAAATCAAAATCAGGAAAATTAGGAAAATAAAATCCTAAATCTTTATTATCAAAACTAAATATTTACAAATATTTTTATATGTTTACTTGCAAAACCACAAAGATAATGTGTAAACATGAAAGATGTTTCATAGAAATATTAGTATTCACTTTCTATTTTCCATTCTTTCTTTCAAATCCTATGAACATCCAATTTTCTTCAGTAATTTCATTCCCTGTGAGGAGATATATAGCTTCTTTGTCCATGTAAGCCCTCCTAAAACAGGGTTATCAGTGTAACCATGCCTGCTCTTCTAGAGTGAGTTTTAAAAATATGTAGATAAATAAAATTAAAGAATAAAATTGCCTAAGGAGGTAATTTTACAGGAAACACCAAAACTTCCTATGAATAATAAAATTATATTCTACAAATAGATCTACAAATGGCTGGACTCTTCTTTTATTGATTTTTCTACAGTTACATTTTAAAAAACACTGATATCTGGACATGAATCTGCAAACTGATCATTAAATAATGTTGCCATGTAAAGGCACTGGTTGGTGTGCTAGGGAATTAGTAAGTGTTGGATGTATGCCTAACAGTAATTTTTACCCAGGGCCACATCATTTTATCATCCACAGTGGCTGAACTGTGACTGTTCCTGATACTCTAGAGATTTAGTTTACAGAACTGGGTTAATGTGTTTTTCTAGTTCCTTCCCTTCTCCACCTTTACAGAGGATTTCTCAATTAGCCTGATTGCAAACATAAATATGGAACCATGAACCATTCATTAATTCCTTGGCACAGAATTCCTTCCTTCCTCTGTATAAGAAGTGGCCATACTCTGCCACATAGATCTGAGCTCTCCTCAGAGCCCCTGCCAGGCTGCTCCTGCCTACCTGTCTGCCTATGATATTAATAATTCTTTTAATAAATTTCTTGCCCTAAAGGATATCTGTCTCAGTGTACTCATTTATCCTGAAATTTGAAAACTTCTCTTAGCAGTGGATTTCTCAAAAACTGGTAAGTATACAAAATGGCATAAGTAGATCTCTCTATATATACACGTAATGCAATTATGATGTATCTCTATAGTAACATGAAAAGTTATTTTAAAGTTAACTATATAAAAATTCACTATACCAATGCCAAAGTGTTCCTGTGATACACAGCTCGTAACTATTATCACAATTAAAAAAGGACTGATAGAAGCAGGCAAGAAAAAAGTTACTCAGTGTCAGGGCTGCATAAAAGGAAGCCTAAAAATAGAATATCCACATAAAAAATTAAGCAAGCATAATGGGTCATAGAGGAAAAATAAAATAGCCTGATTCTAATTCCAGAATTTCTAGTAAGAAATCATGTCGCTCCCTTCTGGAATTACGCGGATGAATTATGTGATTTTTTCATCTTAACAGACTGTAATTAACACCTACAACTTGTGTCTCTCTGGAGAAGAGATCCTTGGTCCCATGAAGGCTGGACGTCGTGGGGGGGGGAATTCGAAAGTGGGGAGGTGAGGTTCGAGGGGGGGTTGGTGGGGGTACACCCTCATAGAAGCAGGAGGAGGGGGGATGGGATAGGGAGTTCCTGGGGCACGAGAAATGGGGTAAGGGGAGAACATCTGAAATGTAAATATCCATTAAAAAAAGCATAAAAAGAAAAGAAAATATTGGGGCCTGAGAGATAGCTCAGCAGTTAAGAGCACTGAGTGCTCTTACACAAGTCCTGAGTGAAATTCCCAGTAACCACATGGTGGCACACAACCATCTGTAATGGAATCCAGTGCCCTCTTCTGGTATGGCTGAAGAGAGCAACAGTATACTCACATACATAAAAAAGTTTCTCTCCATTTAGTTTGATGTTGGCTACTGGCTTGCTGTATATTGCTTTTACTATGATTAGGTATGGGCCTTGAATTCCTGATATTTCCAGGACTTTTACCATGAAGGGATGTTGAATTTTGTCAAATGCTTTCTCAGCATCTAGTGAGATGATCATGTGGTTTTTTTCTTTGAGTTTGTTTACATAGTGGATTACGTTGATGGATTTCCCAAATACTGAACTATCCCTGCACTCCTGGGATAAAGCCTACTTGATCATGATGGATGATTGTTTTGATGTGTTCTTGGATTCGGTTTGTGAGAATTTTATTGAGTATTTTTGCATCGATAGTCATAAGGAAGATTGGTCTGAAGTTCTTTTTCGTTTTTCTGTCTTTGTATGGTTTAGGTATGAGTTTAACTGTGGCTTCATAGAACAAATTGGGTAGTGTTCCTTCTGTTTCTAGTTTGTGGAATAGCTTGAAGAGAATTGGAATTAAATCTTCCTTGAAGGTCGGATAGATATTTTCTTTTTCTTTTTTATTTTTTTTTTTAAGTTTTTAATGGTAAAAAGATATCTGTGGGTATTTCAGATGGAACAAACATGTCTGAAGATTCAAAGCTAAAATTTACAGATGAGTAATCTCATGTCTAGTTTTATGTCAACATGACACAATCAATCTAGAATCATCTGAGAAGAAGAACCTCAACTGAGAAAATGCCTCCATAAAATTGGATTATAGGCCATTTTCTTAGAGACTGATATGGGTGGGGCCAACCCTGGGCTAGCAGTCCTCGGCTTTTAACAAAAAGACTCGTGCTGCTGTATATAATAAAACTAACATTCTTTAATGAGAGAATCTAGAGTGGAAAAACTCCTTTGTCCTTTATACAATAAAGAAAATGATAAAATTCTAAGTAGCAAAAAATGCCAGCTAGCAAAATCTGTGCTAAGACTTAATGATATATAAAAAGACTTGGTTCATGACTTAAAATAGAACTAAGAAACTGATCTTGATTACTCTAAGAACACCCTACACTAACATTCATTATATATTCAAATCATTTGTAAAATGATAATTATTCAAATCATATAAAAACATATGTACTTCTCCATCACTATGAGTACAGCATAAGATGGAAATTATAGCAACTTGCACTTGTATGAATGTTTTAAATTCACATAAAGGTGCAACAATTCTAAAGACTTTCTACAAAGTATATATTTTCTATGATCACCAAAAATAAGATTAAGATAATTCCTTTATAGTAAACTAAGCATATAGTGAAATATGTTAGAAAAAAGTTAGAAATTCAAGACAAACTGAAATATCTATTGATATTGCAAATGATTAAAATATGTAGAAAATTTGGTTACCATCATAGTTGTGTAGAACAAGAGAAGAGTACCTTTCATTTTATCTTTCAAAAGAAATATAGTCAGGAGACTACTTACTTTTTAGACCAGTGTGCAGATTTATATGTAAACATTGAATACATAAATGTATTTGTATAAATATAGTTCATAAAAAATTGTAAATTATTGTACAATATGCAAAGGTAATTGACAGAATTCTAGTATTTAATGCTGTTTTTAATTCCTAGAACTTGATGGCAGTTGACATAAATTTTTAGTTCTTCTTCATATCTATCAACACGTAATCTTAATCATGCATTTTGAGTAACAAAATGATTGGAGACAGCCACCTTTCGTCTCTTCTCTTCTGTTTCCTTTTTATGTTTCCACTTGTTACTTGACCATATTGGAACTTGTTGGTGCTCCTCTATAAACTGTAAGGCTTTGAATTCCCCACCTTTTGGTCTGTTTGCCAATTACTGAGAGCTCCTTGGAATTTCAGGTCAGACAGTTTTAACTTTGAGCTACATGGCCCCGCTTCTGCTACACTTCCTCTATCATTTAGTATTGGAAAAGTGCAGCTCTGTTGACCCTTAATAATGAAGCTTTTCCAACATATCTAAACCTATTTTCTCTCTAAGGAGTCAAGAACATAGCAACCTAATTGCTTTTAGCCTAAAAGTTATTTGAAAGAGATTGTAGAGTAGCTTTATCATTATTGGAAAGGCTGAGATTGAAGGAAAAAGAACCTATAATTAGGAGGTAATGAGAGGAATTTAAATTGGACTTCAGGACACCAACTGCTAATATAATTTACAAAGTGAGCACCATCATGACTCTCAACACTCTCTTGGTATGAATGCAGCTCACGTTATAACCTCTTTGAACAAATATGTCCTTTAAGAGAAAACACTGAAAGATCTATGTGAGAAGTGAACAGGTATCTGTCACAGACAACATGGAGGATTTTGTGATTCTCAATATTAGCATTACTAGAAAAATACTCAGTCATGCTGAGCAGTGGTAGCACATAAGTTTAATTCCAGTACTTGGGGTGCAGCCACAGGTAGATCTCTGAGTTTGAAGCCATCCTGGTCTATAATGCCCAGGACAGTCATTGCTACAACACTTCCTTGAAAAACAAAACAGGTAGGCTGGAGAGATGGCACAGTGGTGAAGAGACTGCTCTTCCAGAGGACCTGAATTCAATTCCTAGTAACCACATGCTGTCTCATATCCATCTGTAATGGGATCCGATTCCCTCTTCTGCTGTGTCTGAAGGCAGTGACAGTGTAGTCTAATACATCAAATAAATAAATAAATAAATAAATAAATAAATAAATAAATAATATTTTAAAAAGCAGAACAGAACAATCAAATTAATGAACAAACAAACAAAGAAGCTCAATGAGCACAGACATAATCGTATCATCTCAGACTTCTTTGATTTTGCACATGAGTCAAATCTTCTCAGGTCATCATTGTTCCCAGCACAGGAGTCTTTGCACTTCATTACTGTTCTTGACAATAAGAAATGTATTTTTATGGCCATTGTACTTAAAAAAATGGTATTAGCATGTGACAGAATATTGAAATATCTGGTGAAATGTAGATAGATGTTTAAATATGAGACTAATAGTAGGCAAGAAATAGTAAGCACTAACAATAAGGCATTTACCTCTATGTACATTACCTAAACTATAACACACTTCTTCCTTTTCACTATACTAGAGGTAGATTCTCTTAAAAGTTGCCTGTAAAGGAACAGGCAAGTTTAGATGTTAAGACAACATTTGGACTGTTTGCAAGTGGCAATGAGCTTGAGTCCCAAGATCTGGCTGCAACACCTTGGTCTATAATTTTTGTATATTAAAGAAAGTAATAATTTTAGCAGTTGGAACCATGCCATTTTTCAAATGCAAACATTGTTATTGAATTGGAAACAGGCAAATAGCCTACTGTTGAGGCTACATATGTACTGTTCAATTTGGAAAAGGCATAATAATCATTATTCTTATAAGCCTAAAAGATGCTATGATCTTTACATAGAAAACCTTCCTTTTAACCCTCAAGAAGACAGGATAGTCAGTTACACAGACTTGCAAATGTAACTTTCATACCCTTTACAGAATACTTGGGCTGAAATGCTTATTCTAAAGAGCAAAATCAGGGCAATGGGAAATTACTTTATGTTTATTTGACTAAAGGAGGGGAAATCACAGCAGATACTTAAAACTTAAAATTTTGAAATGCAGAGAAACCCTGTGTCAGTGCTTCAAAGCAGGCCATCAAAATGTGAAAAAATACAGATTAAGAGAAAGCTTACTGAAGGCTCTGTTCCATAGGCTGTGGACTCCTTGGTATGACAGAGACTTTTACTAGTACTGTGCTGTGGCTCAAAACTAAGCATGAGAATACATGTTAGAATAATTAATACTAATACTAGATCTTGGGGAAATTAGAGCTGAATATACACATATATGCATACTTTAAGATTTTTTTCTATCTCAAATCTACCAGCCAAAACTTATTTGTTTCATTTTTAAATCAGATTTTAAATAGGAAATTGATGATCTTCTAAATATAAGATAAAATCATTTACCTATTTTGAGTAATTTCAAGAGAGTAACATCGCTCAATTTCAGTAGAATTTCAGTTAAAGATTTATCTTAGAACATAATATTTCATGTTCATTTGTATATAAATTATAAAGTGTAAATACAATTAGAAGATACATTTTTAGATCATTCTTTTTTTTTGTCTTTTTTTTTTTAATTTTTATTTTTAATTTTTTTTTCAGCAAATCAAAAGAATTTAAAAAGCATTCAAACAGAATAAAATGAAAAGAAACAAACAAGCAAAATACCAAGGGTCAGATATACAAGAATTCTATAAGCCTTCAAACAAGCAATACTTTTTGAGTTATGTTTAAAAAAATTCAGAACCACAATAAGCTCCTTCACAAAGCAAATAATATTGAAATAGTGAAATCAAGTGTAAATCCAACAAAAATATATAAATTATAGTCCAGTATCCCTCATGAGTATACATACAAAAATTCTCAATGAAGTAGTTGCAAACTGAATACAAGAGATATAAAAAAATAATATTCCATGAATAACTGAACAACTGTTTTTTTTGTTTTGTTTTGTTTTTTAAGAAGACCATACTCCAAAACAGGCTGCATGTTTTGGGATAGCCCCCACTCCAGATGTTTGAGACCTACATGAAAACCAAGCTGCACATTTGCAACATATGTGCAGGGAGGCCTAGGTCCAGCCCATGGAGCTAGATCTGTGTAGACTAGGTATGCTCCACGGTTGGTGATTCAGTCTCTGAGAGCTCCAAGGGTTCAGGTTCGTTTACTCTGTTGATCTTCCTGTGCAGTTCCTATCTCCTTAGGGCCCACAATCCTTCCACCTATTCTTCTATAAGAGTCTTCAAGCTCCATCCACTGTTTGGCTCTGGATGTCTGTATCTGTCTGAGTCAGCTGCTGGTTAGAGCCTCTCAGAGGACAGCTTGCCCCTGTCTGTTGTCAGGCTGGAGGTTTAGATTCTGGGAGCTCTGGTTGAATCTTTTGATACTCATTCTAAAAAGGACAAAAGCACCTTCACTTTGGTCTTCCTCCTTCTTCTTGAGTTTCATGAGGTTTATGCGTTGCATCTTAGGTATTGTGTGTTTTGGGGCTAATATCCGCTTATCAGTGAGTGCATACCATGTGTGTTCTTTTGTGATTGGGTCATCTCACTCAGGATGATATTTTCTAGCTCCATCCATTTGTCTAAGAATTTCATGAGCTCATTATTTTTAATAGCTGAGTAGTACTCCATTGTGTAAATGTACCACATTTTCTGTATCCATTCTTCTGTTGAAGAATAAGGCAAGTTTTATTATTCCAATGTTAGCATTTAGAGTAAGTGTCTGGGAAATGACAATGATTAAATGTATGTTTTTCTATCAGATTTGGGAAATAGCTGTTAATAACTCTATTTTAACAGAATATCTAGTAAATCCAAAGATAGAAACCATTCTTATAGATTAAATAAATACATATTTGGAAATTTGGTTGAAACCATTCATTTAAACATTATGCATTACAAAAAATAGTGACTTTTTGTCTTAACTGGTTTATTGCTTATAAATTTGGGCATAAATAATCTAAAACCTAAAAAGGAAAATATTTTTTTGAAAAATAAATCACGGGAAAATGATGTATGTTCATGTTTGTAGTACATAGCCATGATACAAGTGTTTAATATTGATTAAATCCTTCAATTATTCTTACAAATTTATGCAGCTCTAATCAATCCCATTTGATAGGAGACTGCACTGAGGACTGTTGTGTTTAGAAACTAAGCCTTGTTCCTGAGGTAAAGTCAGCATTGTATTTCCAGCTAACCCATTACTCCACCACCACATTCATTACAATCACATCACATAACATTTCCACATAACACAACAAAACAAACACTTAAATAAATGTGAAATGGATAAGTTATGATGTTTGACAATGACCAACCTATGTCTGCCATAAAGTAAGTACTCAGAGAACAATATTATAATTTTAAGCGAAAATATTTACTCTAAAAAGCTAATGAAGATATGTTTGTGCTGGGTCCTGCATAGCTACATAAGGGGCAGTGACATAGTTCCTGCCACTGGACCATCATCAGGCTGTTGCTCCCCATGTGTGCTGATGGTTGCTGTTGCCCCAGCTGTCTCTTCTATTTTACTTTCAATCTCTTTGAGGTGATATACTTGCCCAATGAAATGAAACAGATGTGGTTCTCAGGAATGAAGAATGGAGGTGGTCATGAGGCTATGGAAGAAGAGGAGCAAGCCTTTTGCTTAACCTTTAGGGCCATGGGAAAGGTTCTAGACCATGCAAACACAGAAGCCATAAACGCCTACATGGTCCTTTGTAGAAAGAGTTCATTTTAAGACTTGGCCTTGAATTTGTAATTATGATGAGATACACATACTCTCTGGTCCAATGACTGCTGCATTAATTAGAGATCAGTGGAGTTGGGGTCATCAAGGATAGAAAGTTAATGTGTTCTCAAGAAGAAAAGATATGGACAGGAAAAGAAGGAATGTTTAGAAAACAAGCAAATGATAGATGGGCTTACCTTATAGGAGAATGACTTATGTATGATCTAGAAACAAATAGTATTAGAAAGAGAATACATGAGGCTATGGAATTGCTTAGATTAGGAAATAAAGATTAGAGAATTAAAGAATGATGTATAAGCATATAACAATTTAGTATTTCATTCTCCTAGCTATTTGAAGGGTTGAAGACAGAAATGCCTAGAGAGATATTAAAGAGAGTTAGCTGCTTCACTTGTATAAATTTTAAAACTTTATAAGAAATTATTTTAACCTTAGAAGTCTGTCACCTTTCTGTTTCTACATGAAACTACAAGAACAGTACTCAACTACCCATGAAGAATAGGTTGTGTAAAAACTTAAGAAAAAGTGCTTTTGTTTGTGTTTAATTTCTGTTTTAAGGAAGCAGAGGTTAGAACTAATGATCTGGGATTCAAAAAATTATGAAAATTTAAGGATTTATTAAAAAGACCTATTAGCAATCATCAAAGCCTTGAACTGACAGCTTACATTCGTTGCTCACTCCAAGTCATTATTAAATTAGTGCCACTCCCATTGCTACCTTTCTCATGCTGAGGATCCTCCTCATGCTGAGGCAGGATCTCAATATGTTTTTCTCATTATATTTAACACTAACTGCAATACTAGAAGTTTATGAGATTCTGGCACTTGACTGTCTATGATGGAACCACTAAATATAAAATGAGACTCTAGCCTATAAAATAAAATATTATAAAACTCACTTCATAGAACATACATTTAATTCTTAATAATGTTATAAAAACTGAATTTGTGTTCTAAAATAATGACTATGCACCTTTGATACAAATGTGCCAGGATTCAATTCTGTGGGATGGAGTTCATAATCCATTACAAGCTAAGAGATTAGGTCTAACACAGGAGTGTAGAGGATAAATAAGGGTTGGAACACCAATTTTCTTGTGTAAAACTGTCACTGGCTTCAATATCTGTCATTAACATGCAGAATTACTTCAATGAGAGTAAATACTTTGAGCATGTAAAGCAATATTATATGAACTGTGAGACACTTAACTTCTTACATAATCCTATTATCCTAAAGCTTAAATGAGGTGGCCACTGAAAGACTCCCTCCCACACTTGGAAGTAGACTCACCCTACCCCCAACCTTTGCCCCAGAGTCATTTAAATGGAGTGTTCCTCTTTTATATACTATCAAGTCTAAGGGGTAATTATGCACATTATAGAGTTATAGACATGTTAATTTGTACTCATTCATCTCATACTCTTAAGTAAAATCATAGCAATGGTGAATTCAAGTAATACAAATAATTATTTTTAAAAACTATTTAATAAAGTGTATACAGATGACTGAAAATTGAATAATGTAAGTTTGTTCTGATACATATTTAAAGTTTTAAAGTGCTTGAACTTCATGACCTACTAATAAAGGATGGTTGCTAGTCTATCAGTGTTCCTTGGGAGAAGTCAAAGCCACAGCTCCCATCATGTAATCAAGAGGGAACTATTACATGACTGTTTTCTATTTGAAGATTGCTAGAGTTAAGTACACAATAATGTTAAGCATTAACATTTAAAAAAACTCAAAATATTATTTTAAAATTTTAGTACAGGGAGATAGATTTTTTTTTTGACACACTGTTTTCATTTGTCTGATTGCCAGATTTAACAAATACAGGGCACTTAGTTAAAACTAAATTTCAAGTAAACAAAAAGTGATGGCTTAGTGGAAACATGTACCAAATACAGCTTTGGTCTCTTATACTTTATCTGGCAGTTCTTCATTCTGACTTACTCCGTTTTCTGACTAACGACCACTAGTTTTACAGAGCCTTACCAATCTAAGTCAGAAGTACATTGCTTTTGATAATGCATATTCCATAATAGGTAAGGAAGTCATTCTTGTCAGAATGACCTCACACAGGCTCAGTCTTCTTTATGAAATAAAAAAGTAGGAGATGTGGAGAGCTACTGGGGCTGCTGGACAGGAATCTGACACTGGCCGAGGACAATGAAATGGGCTTTAGGCAGGAATCTAAATCTTAGGCTAGAGCAAAGAAATAATTTCAGGTAGGAATCTAAATCTTAGACTAGAACAAAGAAGTAGGCTTCAGTCAGGAAAATAATTTGGGGCTAAGACAGGGAGGTTGGTTCGGATATTTTGGTCTTCCTTATAAGCCCTTAGAAACAATGATCACAGAAGTGATCAAAGGACTTTGTTTATTGCCTTGCTTGTTCTTTGACTATTTGTGTTTATTGTCTTGCTTGTTACTTGACTATTTGTGTTTATTGTCTTGCTTGTTCCTTGACTATTTGCATCTATTGTATTGGTAGTTCCTCAACCTAGAACTGACCTTAATACTTGCATGTAATTAAAATGGTATAAAAGCAGATTGGGAAAAAATTAACAAAAACAAAGATATTGCTATTTGAAGGGATTTCATCTGACTTATAAAATGTAACAAATAAAATTTGGTAAAGCTACCTAGAAAACAATATATTAATTGTGAAAGAAAATAGTATAAATAAAACAACAGAAATTAATTTTAAAAAAGAAAAAGAAAAACTTCAGTTTCGAACTGATGAGAGTAGCTCAGTCTTGTCTTCATTATCTGTTTCAGTCTTATGCTATGTATTAGTTATACTAGACCCCAGAACAAAATCTCTAACATGAAAATGTTGGTGTCTAAGTCTCAAAGCCATTATAAAGATCTGTGAGCATTATATGTATATATACATAATTATGCTCACATATGCTCACTGATCTTTATAATGGCTTTATATATATATATATATATATATATATATATATATATATATATATATATATGGAAAATATCGTCAGTATAAGATTACTTTACTATTCTAAAGACATTTGATGAAAAGTATTTTCATTATTTTGGTAGTATGTGGCTATTTGTTTTGTCTTGTTTTTGAGATAGGGTTTCTCTGTGCAGACCTGGCTGGTCCTGGAACTCCTTTTGTAAAGATGGCAGGCCTTGCATGTATGTATGCACACAATGTGTGAGCAGAGACTGGGGAAGCAAGAAGAAGGATTTGTACCCCTTCAATTTACATGTATTTTGATCTACCATATGAGTACTGGGAACCAAACCTAGATCCTCAGCTGAAACAACCAGTACTTCTAAAGGCTGAGTTTATTTTTATCCCCAGATATTTTTCATAAAATAAATGTTGAAAATGTGAATGAGATTAAAATGCACCTGGAATACTGAATAATACTTAATTGCACATTTTAATTTAGTAAATAGTGTGGATAAACTATATGTCAACAAGCCTGATTCAAAAGGATATGCTATAATATGTTTATGACACTGACATTAAGAAACAAGTTGAAGACTGAAATGTGCATTGGTACTCTAGGAGAAAAAGAAAACTTGATCCTTTAAAGGATAATATCTTATCTGTCATTTCTCTGTCTGCCAGCCTGTTTACCTATCTGTGTATATATCTATCTGTCCATGTATATGAGTAGAGATGAAAACAAATTCACACATCAAGTCATTTGATTTCATACAGAAAACACACACACACACACCACAAAAACTGAGAGAGAGAAAATAAGAAATGCCACCAATGTTCCTTTACAAGTTTTCTGTTCTGTTTATGGATGTTTTAAATTCTAAATAAATTATTCTGCCTCTATCTGTACAGGAAGTACCTATTGAACCTTTGACTTCAGTAAGCAACAACCGTATTTTCAACACCACAGGAAAACTCTAGCACATACTGACTATACAAAGCTTCTTGATGAGGTAGGAGGCATTGTCATTTTAGTCATTTCATGTCTCTTATACTCTTAGGAACAGGTAGTAAAAATGTGTTCTGATTACATAAATGTAAGTATTCATTATTAATGTTTCTGGATAAGAATCTATATGCACATAGGCATGTGTTGGTGTAAATCATTCATTCTAAATGGTGGTACATGTGTGTGTGTGTGTTTCATGGATTGAAGTACCACCTTTTATGTTTCACATACCCAGCACTTTCTGATCAGAATATATTTAAATATATTTACCTAAGATTATATTCGCATATGCTGTATATATAAACTAATGGAATATTGAGTCTCTTCTTTTCTTTATTTTTGAATTTATTTTCATCACTACTTTTTCAGCATTGAAACCCCCAAGATGACTTCCTATCAAGAAGCTGAATTTGAAACTGGTTATATAATATAAGGTCACAAAGAGAAGCATAACTATACGTCCCAATTCCTAAAAGGTCACGGTCTTTCATCAAAAAAACAAATGACCACAAACACACACAAACACATACACACACTCATACACATACTCACACACACACACACACACACACACACACACAAGAGACAAAGAGACAGGGAGACAGAGATAGACAGAGACAGAGAATTCACAAATTTACAACAGATTGCCAGAAAAGTCAGTTTAGCTATTAAATACTCTTGCTGTCAGTATACCTATTTACCAGTGTAGAAAATGTCTTGACAGAGTTATTAATATGCCAGCAAGCCAAGGATGGGTGAGATTCTGCACAGGGCCTTACCAACCTATGATATAAGTGCATTGCTTTTGATAATGCATATTCCATGACTTTCAAGGAAGGCATTCTTGTCATAGAGACCTAATGCAGGATGTCTTACTAATAAAATAAAAAAGGTGAAGAGGTGGAGAGCCTTTGGGGCTGCTTAGCAAGAATCTGACATGGGCCAAGGACAAAGAAATGGGCTGCTTGGCAGGAATATGCCATTGGCCAAGGTCAAGGAAGTAGACTTCAGGCAGGAATTAGATATTAGGCTAGAACAAAGAAGTAATTTCAGACAGGAATCTAAATTTTAGGCTAGAACAAGGAAGTAGGCTTTAAACATGAAAATGACCTTGCTCTAGGACAAGGAAGTTGGCTCAGATATTTTGGTCTTCCTGATAAGCCCTTAGAAACAGTGATCACAGGACTTTGTTTATTGTCTTGCTTGTTCTTTGACTATTTGTGTTTATTGTCTTGCTTGTTCCTTGATTATATGCATCAATTGTATTGCTACACCCTCAACCTAGAACTGACCTTAACACATGGATGTAATTATAAAAGCATAAAGGAGGAGGGGGGATGAGATGGGGGTTCTAAGGAGGAGAAATGGGAAAGGGGAATGGCATCTGTATTGTAAATAAATAAAATAGCCAATAAAAAAAGAGAAAATGTCTTGAAAGGAAAAAATGTAAACATATATTCTAAATTTAAAATTTAGAATATATTTATTGATCTAAATGGTCATATTATCTCTGGTTTAAAATATGATGATACAGAAAAAGACTACTGTATTCAAGTAATTTACTCTCTTAAAAAAGTAAAAATAAATTCATCTTTGTACTATTATATCAAAGAACTTTTCCTTTATTTATAGGAGTTAAATTAATTAAAAGCATGTTTGCAAACTCAGATCTTGGAAATGATATAAATAGTGGTAATTTTACTACTTCCAAGCAACAAAGAATGAATGTCTTTTGTTTTATGAAGAGAAATAATCAATAAAGTGAATTTGATTTGATTGATTGAAATGAAGTCTTCCTTGAATTTGAATAGAGGCAATGAGACAGTGGCACTCATTTTACTTCAGTCAATGGGTATGCAGTTAAACATAGCAGATAACAAACAGAAGGTCGTGGGGAAGAGAAAAAAAAATATCACATGGACACTGGCTTAAGGACACATTCAATTCAAGTAAGTCACACCCCCTAAGGTTTGTTTTTTTTGTTGTTGTTTTGTTTTGTTTTGTTTTTGTTTGTTTGTTTTTTTGTTTTGTTTTTTGCCTTCCTAATAGCCTCTCAAGTTAGAAAACTTCTAGATGATTAGAGAATTACCAAGTAACTTTCATTGCCCAATCAAAACATAAATTATTAAAAAGAATTACTTGATGTATGTTAACATTTTAGTGATTTCCATGATATTATATTTGTAGAGTGATAAAGAGGTACACTGACAGCAAGAATATTAAACAGCTAAACTGGAATTTCTGGGAATTTGTTGTATACCTGTTTTTTGAGTGTATATGCAGGTGTGAGATTATGAAATAGACTAAAGATACAATTATATGCATCTAAAATACTGGAAGTTCATGGGTTGAAAAGTACAACCCATGAACTACAAACTAGCTATGTTTAAGAAGGGGTTTTGGGCAATTGATTGGGTCATGAGACTTACTAGGTAGATTTACAATAAATTAGTAGTTTTCTAATTTAAATGGCTATTTGGAGGTAATATAAACTCAGGAGGTATGACCTACCCGAAGTAAGTGTGTCCTTAAGGCAGTGTCCATGAACATTGTATTGTTTCCTATCTGTTATGACATGACTAGTTTTAGTCCGGCTTAAGTTGCTTCCATTATTGTCTACTTTGCTAGATTCCTAAGGTTTTGAAGGAATAAGACACCATAAACTAAAACCTCTAAAACAAAACAAAAATAAAGTTTTCTCCCTTTAAATTGATTATTCAAGTCAGTACAGCAGAAGAAAGCTAACTGACATATGTGGCCTTTGTTTTTCCTGAAAATCTTTATGACCAAAATAGATATTATATACAATTTAACTCATACATTCAAGGCACATCTACCATGAGGATTAGTACATTTTGTCTGTTTTACAGAATCTATAATCATCTGGGAGATGGGACTCTGGGAATGCTGTCAGATGGTAATCTTGACTAGATTAATTGAGGTGAACAGACAGTTCAGTCATTGCTTGTCAGTGGCATCTTAGACTGTGCAAGTGCATAATAGGAGTCAAGCAACACCACCACTTCATTATGGTCTGCTTTCTGACTATGATAAGTTAGGACCAACTGCTTCACTTTCTTGCTGTTGAACCTTCTCTGTTAAATGGACTGTACCATTGAATCATGAACATGGATAAGCCCTTTCTTCCTTAAGTTCCTCTTGTGATAATATTTACTATACCAATGGAAGAGACATTGAGACATTAAATATGTTAAAGGGTAAATTTACCAATTTCTATTAAAAAGGCAGCAGAAATGAATTAGCCACAAGTCAATGAAATTAGCTTGAGTTTCATGCTATGTTCATTTTAAGTGCCATCTTCATCATGATATTACTTTTATGAAAGAGCACAACTCATTATTATTTCACTATTTACTATAATAGCATCAGCTTATGTCAGTAAAGCAATATAAAAGCAGTATGTCTTGGGGATTTACATATTTTGTAGGAAGAAGATAAGGAAAAATAAATACAACTCTCTTTCTCAGGTTGCCATCACCTGAGGATTTTTAAAGACTGTGTTCAAGGGAAAGATGACATAAGCAAAAAACACCAAAACCTGAATGATCTACACACTTAAAATGAGACATTTATGAGTAATTTCATAAAGGAGTTGAGATCTGAGCCAGGCCTTGATAAACAAGGAGAGTTTTGATTGGTAACTAGAATGGTGTTCGAAGAAGAGAAATCTAAATTATACTTTTTCCACTAGTATTTGTGTTTGTCGATTCTAGGCTCTCTCAAGTGTTTGAACTCTTGGTTTGTAGCTGGTACCACCACTTTTGAAAAGATGGTGGAAACTTTAGGAGGTAATTATTTGTTCATGGAGGGCAGGCTTTGAGGTTTTATGACCACCCATCGAATCCTGTCCACTCTCTTTCCTGGATGGGGAGGAAATGTAGGGAGTTGTGTCTCATTCCAGTTGCCATGGTTTCCTTCCATAATGGAGAATATCCCTTTCCTTCCTTATATTGTTTCTTGTGATACATTTACACAGAGAAATAAGACTAATACCTCACCACAGTATTTCTCAAGAAAGACACTATTAGTAGTTTATGTGCTAATATTGTCCTATGAAGAACAGTATGGTAATCATTTCCATGACTTATGACTGGTAAATGATAATGTTTATTACTTTAGCTATGGAGATATTTTTTATCTCCATATATTTTCAATTGTCCCTAGTGCTAAATAAACCTTACAGTATTTGTAATCACTATATTCAATCTATTTAATTTTTCAATTAAATTAATAGTAGAGGGAAAATAAGAATAGACTATATTGTAAAAAAAAAAAAAAAAAAAAGGTAGTTAAGTCATTGGAATCTTTGTCATAACTTACATAACTATTGAATTTTAGAACTAAAAGAGCTTAAACAGCCCCTTGGGTTTTAAATGACACATCTCGGCACAGCCATTTTAAAAACATTGTAAATCACTTGTATGCCTCCAAGTGCACTGAAACCCAGAGATTTTGAATCACTTAACCTATTCAGCATATCTGTCATAATTAAATGGTAAAAAAGTAAGAGATTTCAGAGAAAGGATAACAGCCAAGCATCCCCAGGAATGTGTTAACTCACAAGGAAGTGAATGAAACTAAACTTTTAATCAAACTAAACTTTTTTCCTGACTTTATTTGATAGCTGACACCTAGGCAATGAAAGTTGCTTATATGCACTTTAGTGATTTAAAGAAACTAATTGTGCCCACAGAGCTTCTCTGTCATTGCTCTCAGGAGATCTATCCATGCTTTCACTATTAAAATTTAACGTGTAAAATTTAGACAGACTTTTTCACAAGCTATTTAAAAATGGCCTGTACCTGCCACTTAGATAGTTGTTGCAATTCTTAACAAACATAAAACCTGATCTAGAACTCTGCCCCTGTGTACCTATCTTTGGTATGTACATGCACACACACACACACACACACACACACACAGAAAGAGAGGGGGGAGGGGGAGAGGGAAAAGAGAGGGAGAGGGAGAGGGGAGGGAGAGGGAGAGGAAGAGAGAGAGGAGAGAGAGAGAGAGAGAGAGAGAGAGAGAGATTGACTTATGGTCTAAAGAAATCTACTTGAGCAAGCTGTATGTTCCTTACTTCAGAACTCAGTTTTTCTTAGTTTGGAATCTTACATTTGCTGTTGTTTGCTGTTTCCAGTGTCCCCATCAACTTAGATGAGAACCCTTTTCTTTCAGAAACCATGAATACTATGTATGAGTACATAAGTGAGTATTAACACCTTTATGATGGATCTGACACAAATGACATAAATGCAGAAAAAGAAAGATTAATTTTGGCAGATGGCTTCAAGCTATAGGTGGTTAGCTACATTGACTGGAATGCACAGAACACACTTTACAGGAGGCTCTTTCTTAATTTTTGCCAAGAAAAAAAATCAAGAAAGACAAGACATTCTACAATGTCCCATAAAGGCACAGGTCAATGATCCAAGTAATTTTACTAGACCACTACTTCTGCACAGCCACACACACACACACACATTTCACAAATTATTGACATATGAGCATCTAGGTAATACCTCTGATCTGAACTATATAGCCACAGAGAAAATTATAAGATATCATGATTATAATATAATCATTGGGAGATTCTATTCTTTATGTCCTGTATGGATTTACTCTATGATAACAATTTGCAAAATAAAGTGATAATTGTGTGTTTATGTGCACACATGTGTGCATGTGTATGCATATGTGTGTGTGCATATATAAGTGCTTTGAAACCAGTATGTCTTTATATATAACTAAAGGATTAAATTTTTAAATCACATGTATACTCATTAACAGGCATGTAGTGTAAATATGAATGAGAGTAATTCAGAACCCCATATAACTACATTCCCTCCATCACTCCCTGTTGCATCAAACTAGGAGACTGAGTGAATTGGTGGTCAGGTATCTTTCTATTTTGACACTGGAAGATATTTAGAACAAGGATTTATATGTCTCTGTATTTCAGGACAATGCATATCAAGCAATGTTTAGGGTACAAAATAGGGGCACTAACAGTTATGGTTAGCCTTATTCTACAGAATGCACTGTAGGAGACTTAGCTTAGCACAACCACATAATAAGTAGAAAATTGTGTGTGTTTTTAATTAGTAAATGAATGTACTGTTACAAATGATTTTGTGTTAGAACAGAAAAGACGAATAAAATGTTTACTCTAAATAATGTCTATCTAGGTACAATTTGGTGAATATAATTTTTGCTGACAGCTATAACAGAAATCCATTTAGTAAGTGAATTTTAGCAAGTGAAAAAATTGTAATAAGAGTTTAGGGACTGCTTTTTAAATGTGCTACATTATACTGAACATGTTCTGCCCATTATCTTTGAGGCAATACAGTTTTCATGTTACTATAAATCAGTTTTTAATGAATGTATTCAGTGTTTTAAAAATAAAAATTTAACATACTGGATATAAGAAAGATGACTACAAATGAAATAAATGTCTTTCATCAAGGTCATTAAGGCGATACACCTTAGTCCCCTTTGCTAAAAGAATTGAATATTCAAATTTTATTTAATTCAAGAGAAACATTAAAGCTAAAATGGTTATAATGCTTAATATAAAGTATCTAAAGAATAATGCATATTAATAAAACATTGGCCAGGTTAGATAAAAATGTAAAATTGTACCTTGTAAAAATCCAAAAATTTCCCACTAACTGTGAAGTGTATTAGAATGCTGGAATTGCTTGGAGAGCACGCTCCCTGTAAGGTCTGATTTATACAGTAGGCTTCAGTATGCTGGCCTTCTTCAGAATGACAAATAGTTACTGAGCTTAAGTCACAACAGCAGCCCCAGAGCACTGATAGTGTTCTCCATCCTAACAGTGGAGTCTGGGCCATTCCCAACACTTAACATTCTGAGCATTTAACACTTCTTGTTGCATCTAAATCCAGTTACAAAAACCTTCGAATCAAACTATTTACCTCAAGTGAAAATCTTCTCTGAATAATTCATAAGAAGAAAGAAAGATGGCAGTGAAGGCAGCTAAGAGAGTTTTAATGAATTCTAGATTTTGAAAAAGCAGCCGTGCAGAGTTCAGTTCTCAGCTTGTATGTGACTGACACAAGAACAGTACCACACAAGTTAGCAGATAAGCATCCTTTTTGTGTGTGACAAGTTAAAAAACATCTAAAATCTTTATATTTCAGTGTCTTTCCCTTATCTTTGGAAATCCTGCTGTTATTTGGAAATTTGGTCAGAAAGACACCAAAGAACTTGGGAAATTGTTCAGTTTGCAAAGTGCTTGTCAGGTAACCATAAGGACATGAGTTCAGTTGTCTAATACCCTCATAAAAACCATGCATGGTAACTTAGACCTGTATTCACTTCACTACATAGAGGAATTAGGAACAGGAGGATTCTGGAGTTTGCTGGTCAGAATTGGTGAGTTCCAGGTTCAATGGGAGATTCCATCTCAAAACTAAGATGGAGGGTGATTGAGAAAGATAACAGATATTGCTCTCTAGCCACCATATCTACTTGTATAAAAGTACAGAAGCATGAACATATACACATGCATATATGAGAGAAAAAGAGACACAGAGAAAAGAGACCTAGATACACAGACACAGACAGAAGTAGAGAGGGAAAGACACACAAAGATACAGGAGACACAGAGACAGAGAGGCACACAGAAAACCAACAATTGGAATGTTCTAGACTCTATTGTACCAATGTCTACTTTTGGGTTATTGGGATTTGTTTAAAGACAAGGTTCACATAATGGGCAACCAGTTACCAATTAGTAAATCTGTATCTGTTAGTGAGAGTTTTTAATCACATAAAATGTCTGATAAAACAGATAAGATGTGTGGTGCATCATGATTTTAGAGGTTTCAGTCTATACTACCCACTCCATTATTCTGGGACTGCAGTAAGACAGAACATGATAGCAGAGAGGGATGGATCCAGAGAGTGTCCACCACATGGACTGAATGGACATAGAGACAGAAGAGAGGGCCAAGTGCAGTATATACCTTTAAAGGTAATGCTTCTAATCACCTGTTTTCTCCAGGTGCCCCCCCCTCCACAGCTCCAAAGACCTTCAAGTAGTTCATTCTAGGGAGGTCTCTAATCCTCAGAAGAAGTCTCCTTCCATCTCCAAGTGGAAAACTCCAGCCTTTACCTCTATGCCACATTACACTCAACTGTCTGCGTTTCACTTCTTACTGGCCTATGGTGAAGACTCAATGATTAGAGTGGGTCCAAGAGCATAGGTGAAGCTTGGTTCTTCATTTCTAGATTCTTCTTTCTTCTGTATAGCCCTGCTGCCATATAAAATAATGTAATTCTAGGGACACAAGGGAGCAAAGATGCTATTCTATCTTTAATGTTCTAATAAACAAAATGATTAACAGAAATATATTTATACATGAAAGCCCCTATGGCTAGAATTTAAAACAAAACCAGAAGATGGTCAAAATAACCATAATCTTCCTAGCCTTTCCAAAGGAAAAATTTGGTGCTACTTTTAACTAAGCTTCAAAACTTAATAGGCAAACTTTCAGAAAAAAACACAGCTCTGAGTAATTTATGTGTTAAGAAAAACTGAGTGTTTCAAACACAGTTAAGAAACACATATTTTATGCTCCCAAATTAACACATTAAATATTAATAATGTATTATCATCTTGCAAAACTATTTTGTGTATATGTCTGCCATTTGTCCCTTAGCTTTCCAGGAAAGGGTGCATGCTAAGATGAAGACATAAATATTTGCCTATTAAATGTTCACTGAGTACATAAATTCATGGCTTGATATCTGAAATTTTTGCAGCAGCTTTATTTTAAAGATACATATCTACTTTTGTCATTTCAGATACATTGAAGCAAAATAATATTGTTAACTGAATTAAATGTACACTTATATTCAACAATTTTTAAAGAAATTCTTACAGAATAAGCAATGGATGTTAAGAGATAATTTGTAAACAATTTTACTAGACTTAAAGTGTCCTCACTGAGATAGGAAGCATAGATTGTCCACATTGTTGGTATAATTAATTTCTAAGAATTGTCTGTTGTTATTTCATATCCTAGGGACTTTTGCCAAGGGTGGTCATTTTGTTTCACAAGTAATTTCAGAAAGAAAACACATTTCCATGCTGTGGTACTAGGTTCTAACTGAAGCACACACACTTTAATCTCCACTGAGTTTTTTGTTGGTGACCATGTAACATGAGTAGTGTGCTAAATATTAATTATGAGAAAACTCAATAAATGCCACCAAAGAGACCACAAGAGCTTTTGAACTGGCTGCACATGAGCGCTGTAGGACTACCTAAGCATTATCTTTGTCAGATAATAAATGTTAAATGTTTATGTTTCAGCAAATAACACATATATAGTCATCACATATTATAGGAACTGATGGGTCAGCTATGTTACTTTAGATGCAGTGTGTACTAATCAAACACAGTATTTCTTTGTTTTTTCCTCCCTTCCCCTTCCAACTTCCACTAATACTTCTTTTCTACATTCAGATAGACTTTTGCCGTCTACATAACACAGTGTTTTGTTTTGTTATTTTTTTCTGAACAAGATTTATTTCACTTAACTGTCCTTTGGCAACACAGGATTTCATATATTTTTGTGATTTTTTGAATAAAGATATATATATATTCATATATATATATATCATATATATTCTAAATAAAATAAATATTTTATATTTTATAAAAAATAAATATTTTTTACTCAAAATTCTAAGTTATTTAAATAAATATACTCCAAAGTTGATAAAAATTACACTTTAAATTATTTTCAAGAGTCCTGTTAGAAACAGAATAAAAAAAATGACTGTTACAGTGTAAATATAAAAATCTAAAAATGACTGTAATGATAAAAATCAAAGAATGTCTAAAGTCTAAATATTAATCAAATTTATATTAAAGAATTAAAACCATAATTGTAAATATTTACTTCCAAATATTAAATAGTAAACTTATGACTTATCTTATCTTTCTAAAATATATTAGATATAGGGAATACATCTATGGGCTATGGTCATTTTATTCTCTTCTATTAAACTTGGGCATTACCAAACATATGTGTTATAAAATGTCTATCTTTTTACTAAAATATATTTATTAATTTCACTCTATTTTATAAATAAATTTCTAGGAAAGGTCTAAAACTTTCATTTTTGTATGAAGTTAAATGTTCACAAAGAAAAAGAGGTTCTGATATCCTTTCAAGAAATCTTATATAGAAAATGGTAATTTCAAATTACATATTTTATTATCATAAACATGAAAATCCACAGTCAAAATCATTTATAGATTGACCATCAGTGAATAATCAGGAACGATATCTGGAACAATTTTCACATTAATATTCTAATAATCTTCTATATGTATAAGTGTAGGAAAGTAGTATATTCCCAAACTGTTAGATGCTTTATCTTGGGGATAAAAAGTGATTCTTCCTTTAGAGAAAAGAGTAAAAATATTCAACTGTAGGGAATTTGTGCATACATTTATTTATACTGGACATTAATAGAAATGAAAACTTGGGGTCAGTGCCCTAATAATATTACTAATAAATCATCTAAATATATTAAATGAAACACATTTCAGAAGGAGACATGTGGACTCAATTGTATTTTTTATTTTCATTAATTTTCACAACTCTTTTGACAAACCTAACAGAACTGTGAAGGACTTAATGGTACTACATTTAGCTGTTGGTGTAGTTCATCATATCAATATCTTCCATGAATATTATTGTTCTAGTTTAAAACTAAGAACTTAAAATCACTAATGATAAGAGGAGATTCAGATTATTAATAGTAAGTTGGATTGTACTGTGTTGATTATTATATTCTTAACATTTTTGTTCAGTATTGTGAGGTGAATTCATCTTAAACATGATCAGAAAGGAGTGATCTATGGCTGGAATGTTTCATAGGACAAATAAATCAAAGTGGTAGAAGGCTGGCATATGCAGGGAAAGGAAGAAAATTAAAACAACAGTGTTCTGGTTTTTAGATTGGCACAAACAGTGGGGAAACCACATCAGAGATGGTATGACTTGGTTATGTTGCACATTTTCAGTCATTTTTTTTATGATAAAATATGCTTGGGGAGTTTAAGAATGCATTAGATAAACTGGAAGCAAGTTTGGATTGATTGGTTAAGTCTGGCCTGTTAGTGCCACCACTGACACTTTTATGGTGAGTCCCCAATTCTGGTACTGATATCTAGTGAACTTCTCTGAATGACTTGCTTCTAACCAATTGTAAGCATATGAGGAGAGGGAGTATTTCTGTATTTACATTCTCATTATTGTGGCTGGTACTCGCACTGCTTTCTTATTTGCCACACTGTGATGAAGGAGTCCTATAAAGAGACCGGTACCAATACAGAGGAGAGCAGGATATCCTAGTCAGCAGCCAGCTGGGAACTGAAGTCCTGAGTGCACTGATGCCTGCCAAGAACTCTCCAAGTGAGAATCAACTCTGTTACCGTTGGTATTACCAGCTTACCTCCTAGGTCTGGTTAACTAATTGCAGCCTTGAAAATGATGTTAACCTAGAAGTCTTGGATACACAGCACTTTGAATCTTAAATACTAGGGCCCACAAAAAGAAATTTGTGCTGGTACAAGTCACCAATCCAGACAGAAATACTTAAACTTAAAAGGTAACTAATCCCATTCCTGAGTTTAAAGACTAATTTTTTTTTCTGCATATGGCCAACTGCTACTTATTTGAACATGCCTAGAATACAGTTTTTTTTAACACCAACATGAAAACAGTAAGTACAAAGGAGTTATAATATAGTGAAGATCATTTGAAACTTGAGACATTAAAAATTTCCTATCTACAACAGTTTATTTTTCACAGTCCTATTACAATTAAAATAGTCTAAACTCCATAATAAAGCCCAGCAGTCAGCTCCACATGACAGACAATTCGCTGTCAGTCCAAGATCTGATACATTTCAGCACCAAGAAATGGAGAGCAACCCTCTAAAGTCATGGTGAAAGGTGTACATCTTACTGTGAGGTTTCAGTGCCTCTGTGCAGTCAAGTTGCTCCTCAGCTCTTCCAGGCTACTCAGTATGTTCTCATACTAGCTGTACATTTTCTAGAGCTCCATATGCAAAGAATGTGTTTTTAAATGTTTTAAAATTGTGTTTATACTGAAAATGTACTTGAGCTAAAAGAAGCAGCTCCATGCAGACCAACTAAAATTCAATTTAAGATATCACACAAAAGTTCATATAGATCTTTTGATCTCCTGTTCCTCTCTTGCCTTCTTGTTCCTACTGTGTCCCCTCACCCCTTCCCCAATCCCTTTCCCCTCTCTCCACATGTTCATGGCTAGCCTCTGCTTTTCTTCTCTCTTTCTCTCTCTCTCTCTCTCTCTCTCTCTCTCTCTCTCTCTCTCTCTCTCTCTCTTCTCTCTTTCTCTCTCTCCCTTTCTCTGCCTCTACTACCCTCTTAACTCCCCTTTCCATGCCCAGAAGTCTGTTCTATACTAAAAAAAAAAGTTTATAAAGAAACCCCATTGTCCCTCAGGGAACCCAGAGAGATATTTTTAACTTTTATTTATATTCCCTTGCAGTGCTTAGCCTCGCAGCCTAAGTGAGAATTCAGATTGTCAGTCAGAAGAGGTTCTGGGTGGCCCCTCTCTGCTTGGTCTAGGGGAGGAAGTCCCCTCTTTTAGGTTGGGTGGAGATGGGTTTTGGGAACACCCTGGATAGAGTAACAACTTCATCTTGAGTCTCGTGGTCCTCCATAGTTAACTTATGATAATGTATCTGAATGGGTTTTGCTACCAAATTATCTATCTGTTGTTTCACAAAGTTAGTCAGCCTATTTAAGGCCCAGGGACCAAAAGAAATAAGCAAAAATAACCTAATTAATTGTCCCAAGATGGAAGGAAGTAGGGTAGGCAACCATGGAGAGGTTGAAAACCAATTCTTGTACCAGCTCTCATCTTTCTCTTTCTCTGTCTTTTCTCAGCGCCTTCTTGGACCTTTTTCATGCTCTCTTTAATCATCCCTGTCTTGTCTATGTAAAAGCAATATTCTTCTTTAATGTACACATAGGGGTATGCCTGACTGCATAGGGGTTGATGTCAAAAGTATCCCCTCTCCAGGAAAAAGACATCAGGATGGGTATGGCCTTCATGCCTCACTGGACAATGACAGAAGGAGTGAAGCCATTACAAGGTCTCCTTCAGTTATTGGAGATCAGGTCTCTATCCCCGCCTTTGCAAGATTAGAATCACCATGGCCCTTCTATACTTAGAGAAGAGAGGAGATGTCAGGGGCAGCCCTGCTTATACACTGAAGGCCTACAATCAGCCATAGGCCTAAAATCAGCAATAGGCCTGACATATATACATGCTAACACAATGTCTTGGGTCTCTGTGGAAAAATACTGAAACAAATGGCTATGAGCTATTGTAAACAGGCAGCTTCTGTGGAAATTTACCAGCCTGAGTAGTCATAGACCTTGTAAATATGTAGCCTCAGCGGATAGTAATAACTTAGATAACTGCAAGTGACTCATAGACAGAGTCATAGTGACCTGTCCCCTGAACCTTCACTCAGCCAATACCCTATTCTGAAAGATATCTGTACTCCCCCTGAACACCTACGCTCTGGTGTCATCCCTTCTTCATGTCCTGCTCTTTTGTGTTCATAACCCTTGTGTGAATAAGTAAAAATTATGATTTGATTTAAATTAATTACTTAATTAATTAAAAAAGAAACCCCATTGAAAGAACAAACACTGCCCTATAAAAGAGTATATATATATATATTATATATATATATATATATATATATACACATATATAATATTCTTTATTCTTTAAGGAAATATTAATTGGTCTTCACTCGATGGCCTGATAGAGAAGACTGTTTTTCTATAATACCTCAACAATCCCTAAAATGTATCCAAACTTTTCTCTCTCTGAGAACTGAGAAATATAAGAGTTACAACTGCTCTGTAATAAATGGTACTGCAGTGGCCATTCATCAGCATATTTTAAACTTACAAACCAAAATAAAGTTGAGTTTTGTGGAGTAGAAAAGGATTTTATACATAAAGTTAGAATTCTCTAGATTTTCTTGCAACTTGGCACTTTTAAATTGGTTCTTGTTGATTAAATTTTCAACTCTCAATCAGTCTGCTTTCAAAGGCTGGAATTCTACTTTCTAGTAAGGGAAATGCAGCCATCCAATAAAAATGTTAGAGGCATTTCCTTAAACATATACACTGATGATGGATGGGCAAATAACATTGAAACCTGCACAATAGAAACAAGAGACAGAGCTCGGCAGTACTTACACATTGCTTGCCGGGAATGCGGCACTAGCGAACACTGAAATCCTGCAGTTTCTCATTTAACAAATATGCATTCAGTTCACACAGCTAGGTGTACTTTAGCTATATCAACTGTTGTTTTCACTTAAGATGAAGATGCTAAATAGATACTAGCTCAAGTACAGGAGTCAACTAAGCAGGAAAAGCATCAATATGCCAAAATATGATTCCTGAGCTAAACAAATAAATCTTCAAGATTTCCATAGCTAGTTTTCTTATCCTACAGTTCAATTATGAAGTTTATGTAACCACTTTGTACCACACTCAAAAGTAAAATGTTCAGTGAGCAAGGATTAAATTTGCAATCAAAATATTCTTGATGTAAACCAGGCTTTGACATTCCTATGTAAGTTTTGGATTGATGGGGAATATACCTTATGCTGTGAGTAGTTTGGGAGTATAAATAGGTATCAAAAAATAATCAGATGTGAAAGAAGACTTTCTCTTCCCTCAGCTAAAGCCTTATGATTAAAAACAGTAGGATAAAGGAACTAAAGAGAAGCTACCAAGCAGTCATGTTATCTACCAACATTGCTTCCCATCTGGCCCATTAAAACTAGAACTTCAGAGAATACTTGGATAAGAACAAAAGCACTGCAGGACAAGAGACCCAACAAAGGAAAGAAAAGTGGTATGGTGGTTTGAATAGGTTTGGCCCCATGAACTCAAGTGTTTAAATACTTGGCCTATAGGGAACTGGTACTATTAGGAGATGTGGCCTTGTTGGAGGAAGTAGATCCTTGTAGGGGAGGGCTTTGAGATCTCCTAATGAGAGACCTTCCTTTTGCCTGCCTTTAGAGGAGAGATATTCTCCTCCTAACTGCCTTCTGATCAAGATGTAGAAGTCTTAGCTCCTCCAGCATCAAGTCTGCTTGCACAATGTCATGCACCAGGACTGAAGCAATGAAACTGTAGGCCATACCTCATTAAATGTTTGCTTCTATAAGAGTAACCTTGGTCATGGTGTCCCTTCACAGCAATAATATTTTAACTAAGCATTGTGAGCTATCTCCTGTTTACATATGCTCCACTACTGTCACCTCAGGTGACTGGATCCAACTGCTGTGAATGTTCAAACTATTTCCCCCTGACCTCTATAATGCTGAGAAAATTCTCATTCAAATTGACTTGTGGTCCAAAATTCCAGGGACCATGCGAACCTTTGCATACGCTTCTTCTGAAGAATAAAAAGGAGCAGGAAATATGAGCAAAGGGCAATGAGAGATGATAGTCCACCTAACTGACCTCCATTCTGTTTGCTGGCTGACATCCATGGCTGCATAACCTGTGGTCTCAGTGCATTATGTGGAAAGGACTTTACTTGAATACGATTCCACTGAAAAGAATGACCTGTGGAGTAAGTGGAGCCACTAAATGAGATTACTGGACTACCTGTTATAGCTTGAAGTTAGTGTACCACTAAGTTCAACTAAAATGCTGTCTTTTGTCTCAGGAATGAGGGATAGTGGGAAGGAAGGGCACTGTTCCTACACACATCACACAAGGGCAAGCACTTCTGCCAAGAAAAGAAGTACAGATTCCTAAGTAAAACAAGAAAAATAAAAGAAGCCAATTTTTTTTTTTTTTTTTTGTATAGTGAAAACTGGAGGTGGGAGTCACATTCAAACTGATGAAAAATGGTGAGCTTCAATTGCATTTGAATTAAGGAGGGTCTGAAAACTTTAATAACCGAAAATTAGTCTCAAATATTGTAATTAAGTTGTGCTTGTAACTGGAGATCTAAAAATTATGATCTCAGCCTTACATGCATGAAATGCCAGATCTGATAATGTGGTTGAAGAAGAAAATGAAAGGACTCTTTGGCTTTAAGAAGAGGCCTTTCAAAGAAATCATTATGAAAAGATTACAGATAATGCCCATTAAGCTCTTACCACAGTGCCTGACACAGCAAATGCTTTTAATAAATATGAGTTACTGGTAGCTTTACCATCATGTCACCTTTAGTTACTCTGCTTACACATATTATCTTTTATTTACAATAAACCTATAAGGTGGCCATTTTGTGTCTATTTTCCAGATGAAGGAAAAAAGGAAAAAGAACAGCTAAGCAGAAGCCTCCTGCTTAATCTCAGCAAAAAGTGTATATTGTATTAAGAGCTAATGCAGAGATTGTCAGCTACACTGGCTTCATCCAACTCAGATAATTAACTTCACCAAGATCTGCTTCCCTAAAGAAGAGTTACTTATATCAGGGAAAAAGACAGGATAGTTCCCTCTGCCCCATGAAGGACTCCATAAGGCATTTAGATGTCTGGAAGGAGAGAGTGATCTAAAGATTTTTTGGGATCTTCCTTGATAATGACCCCCCAAAAATCAATTTGGATCCAAGGGAAAAGTTTCCTCCAGAATGAGACATTGGAAGAGAAGAAACTGGAAGAGGAGGAAGAGAAGGTCAAGGAGGAAGCAGAATCGAATGTATACTTCTGAGTTTGGGTATGTCGCTCACAGATGACATTCTTACCAGAAACAGCATGAGGACTTGTGATGGATAGATCACCAGAACCCACAGAAAATTCCAGGCATAGTGGGCCCACATGGCCTAATTGTTAACTTAGTGCTTCAGAGGCAGAGTCAGCAGATTCCTGGGGATCACTTGGGCAGGAAGTTTAGCCTAATCCATGAGTTCTAGGCCAGTGAGAAAATGGGTGGAAAATCCAAGATGGACAGCAATTGAGAGTTGATCTTTGTCCTCTACATGCATAAATGCATACACATCCAACCATATATAAACTCTCTCTCTTTCTCATACACACACACACACACACACACACACACACACACACACAAGTATAATACTCAAGTTTGACGTTCCCAGCTGTAGCATCTGAAAGGCTATGAATGCTGACTCAGGTGTCCTCAGCAATTTTCTGTAGTGTACTTACATTGCAATAAAAGTGACATCTACTCTGTAGAGTTCTATTGACATGCTAAACAAGGTTCTACATAGGTCTTTTCCCTTGAGATCAAAACTGTAAAATGATAGTTTAAAAAAAATCATGTTTTTTGTTAAATTTAAAAATTATGTTACTACTAGTTACATTTCAACTATTTTGAATTATATTACACAACCAATTCAATTAATACACAATGTTTCTTTAGTTTTTGCAGTAGTAGACAATTTCCTAACAAAATCCCACAACTTCTGTGTCTGATACAAATTCCAGCAAAAGAACAAGAGAAAAGCATGATGGGGGAGTCAGGGTGGATAAGGGCAAAGGGTAACTATGGAGGCTTCACTAGAGTTCCCAGAGTGGCAACAGTAATTACAGGTTTGAGCTTCCAGCAATTACTGCATATTCTCAAGAGTAGTGTTTCTCTTCCATCTATGGATCTGCAGTGGCTTGGTGACCTCACCCAAGTATCACACAGAACCAAGCACTGACAGAATGCCCTCTTATCTAAGTGAAGGTTTAAAATGATTTGAGTAATTGCCAAAGAGGGGGAAAAGGAGTTTATTATCAAGGTGAAATATAATGAGGGCAACTGAAGAGGAAGAGCAGGACCAACGGGGAAGAGCTAGGCCATGCGCCCTTAACATGCCCTCTAGACATGCAGCTTGGTACACCTGGCCAATAGCTTCAAATACAAAATGAGTACATATATTGCAGTTTATAGGGAAAGTTTATGGAGTCCTCGAGGTTAGGTTTATGTAACCAAGTGCAGCCTGGCCATGTATAGTGTCAAAGCCATAATTCACAGTGCAAGTGCTTTGGGAACTTAGCAGCTCCAAAGTCAAACTCTGAGACTGAAAGAGCTGATTGTTAGGGGAAGGCATGTGGAAAGTCCATGAGAAGAGAGCTGTGTCTGTGTGCTTGTATGAAAACCTCTTCCCAAGATATACCTTTTCATAGTTTTTCATAGAACTCAAAATCTAGGAAGCAGCTGCATAGACCTGAGTGCAATACACATAAAAATCAGTGTTCTTGTCCTTTTTGCTCTAAAACTCTGTCTCACATGGAATGAAAAGTACTGAAGGTTCATTTCTATTCCAACTTCTGTTCTTACTTGAATAGAAGAATTTTAAGGATATTGTTAAAACAGTATCTTGTAACTGGAATTTTCTATGTCCCTAAACCCACTTTAACAGTAGAGCCCTTTCTTGTCTGTGACTGAATTTAACTGTTCATGATTCAAATTTCAATCAACATTTATTTTGTTGTCTCAGAAATTTGAAAAATAAGAATAAAATGAAAAGTAAGAATGAAAATCAGAAGGTCTTAATGGAGTGTATGATTGCTTATACACAAGTAAAGTGCTCTATCAAATATTGATAATCATAAAATATATCTATGCTATGTAGGTGTAATTGCATTACTATTTTGTTGTTATTATGTTAAAGGCAAACAGAAAAAATCCTATAAACACTAGAGTAATACTAAGTTGGTAAAGGAATAAAGCAGGCATATGACAAACATTAGAAACAGTGAAGACGGAGGGACTCAAAACCATTAGAGTTGGGTTCCTACCAACATCTATTTTTAAGCTCCACTAAATAAGGAGGCCAACATCTTATCTTCACTGTTTTACACCACCAGTGTTTATTTTGATTCCTATGACAGATAGGTAACATCGTATGTAGCCAATAGGTGATCTGAGAATTGAAATTCAGAAACTCAGAAAAGATAAAGGGGGAGAAAGAATGATACTTAACAGTTAAGCTTTGATACAATATTTTGTGTGATGAAATAAATTCATTGTACCCATATAATATGTAGAAAAAGCAGCTATAAAATGAAAGAGATGAGGAAAAAACCCTCAGAAGTATAATGGTCCTTGAAATGTGTATTAGGCTTCCTCTAGAGTTCAAAGAATATCTGTAATAGAAACAATATTATGCTTTCAGAAAAACACATTTGGGGTTGATTAAAATAGAGTCCTATGATAAAAATCTTGTGGGACATGCTCTACAGGAATTAGAAGAGCGACATGACAGATGAAAACTGAGACTTGTTCCGGGTTCACACACAGGGCATGGCAGAATTGTAATGATGATAGCTCACATTTGTAAAGGATTTTAGTTTTCAAAGTACTTTGCTATCCATCATCTCTTCTGAACCTTACAACAACATTGTGAGCTAGGTAGGGTAAGAACTCATATCCTCATTTTAAAGGAAAGAAACCTTTTTCTCTTTCTTAAACAGACAATTTTATAACTAAAGTGATTGTGCTACATCTTGTTCTTCTGGACATAAAGAGAATTAAAACAGTTTAGAAAAATGAGAGCTAGTGCAGATGAAATGATGTTTTCATGATGAAATTTTCCTCAAAGAAGCCAGCACAAACAGATGAACACATGGAGAGCATGGTCCTGCATTTTCTCCGTAACAAAGTTTAAGTTCTTTATTTGGTTTTTGAGCATTTTATATAATTATTATCTCCAAAGTTATGTCTATCTCTAGATCACTCTGTTTAAACTGATGTGAAAAACTTAGCTTCAGATGACCCACTTCTCATTATTTGAGAACAGTCCCTCAGCTCTTGTCTTCTTTTGCTTCCTGTGATCCCCTGTTAAGCTGGATTCCCTCATAGGGTGCAGACAGCTTCAGTTTGCACACTGTTTGGTTTCCTTCCTTGGATACTAGTGTGTATAATCATTTTTTTTTCACTTACAGGCATTCATTATACTTACATCCTAAGAAAATTGGCTACCTTTCTAAGGTCTTTACATCTAAAGGACATGCCCTTCAATTTCCAAACTCACTCAGGTGGAATCCTCATTTCCTAGACACTTTATGCCCTTTCCTTCCTCAGTCCTTGAGCTTTGGTTCAGTTCATGTGGAAAGCAGTTTCCTCTATTTTTGAAAATATTTTGAGTATTCTGTTAAGTATTTCTACTATTCTGACTCTCCAAAGAATGGTGACGTCATCATCCTCTGTGATGTTTAAGTAGTAGGATGTTAATTGTCCACGTTTCAAAGTGATCCACAGGATGAATCACCATCTTCAGTTATGTCAATCCTTTGAAACGTGTATTGTCTGCTATTTCTCTTAAATACCAAGCCATTCTACGATTGGGTTTATTTAGTAAATAACTCTATTTTTAAAAATAAAAGTAAATGCATTCATAGGAAGCATTTAAGATATGAAATGCTGAGCATCTAATTCCAGAATAGTCCCTCTGCTACTGCCCTCAGTGAGGAACTGGTCTGTTCCTATACAGGGAAACAAAACAGACCCTTGGGGTGCACAAAATTCAGACAATCAGTTGAAGTCACAATGACAAACCAAATAGGAGTTTTGTTCCATCTTTACCTTGAAGGAATCTCACAAATGAAATAAGATTTTGCTTCTTGAATCGGACAGACTGGATGAATGTTGCTGTTTTGCATATAGAAGCATGGGGACCACGAATGCCTCATCACATGAATTATGAAATGCTGGGCATTTACATTTGACAAATGGAGACAAGATGATTTATATGGAACATTCTTTTAATACATGTAATGAGCTGAGAACTTTATGTCATTTAACTCTAAATAAAAATGAATAAATGAATAATTATAATTATTCTAATAAGCATAAAATAATCTGAGCAACATTAGAATATATCCATGAACTGAACAAATATATTCAGTTAATTTTTGTTAATTCTTCAAATTTATACAGCAATCTTGAACTTAGTTTGCAAATGTTTGATAACCCAAGTCATGACAGAACAAATTACTTAGACTTTTCTTCATGTTTCAGTAGTATGTAGATTTCTACAAGGTAAACACTAATTTGAGACTTAAGCATAATGGATGTAGATTTCATAATAAAGATAATTGTTTCAAAAAGGGTATTTCACACCAGAAATGAACATTTGTTAGCTCATATTTATTTTTCTCTTTGATATATGTAATTTTCTTAATCATTACTGGAAGGAGGGAGGTAAAAACATGGACAATATAAATAAATACAGTATTAATAGTATTAGTTGATTCAGGACACAGTTCACAGATATTAAACAACCACAATAGAGACTAATAATTAATAAAAATGTACATAATTTATAGTGTGTTGCTTTAAATTTTTGCAGAAATTATCTTATAAAATATATCTTGAGAAGGATGAACTGCAAGAAATAAGGCCACAAATCAATGATCATGTAAATAGGAGAAAGCTGAGGAAAAGAATATCATACTGAGCAGTATCAAGAAGACAGCAAGTCATGTTAAATATATCAAGAAAGATAAATGAGATGATGGATAGAAACATGTTAATTGAGTTGGTAAGTAGGAAATGCCAAACCTCTGCAGTGTGAAGACTGTGGGGAGTAAGTTGAGGCCCTGGAAACAAACAATATATTACTTCAAAAGACTTACTAGAAATAAAGAAAATAGTTAATGAGTTTGATAGGAAACATGAGCTAGAGAAATGCAGGAAACACAAGCACAATTCTATTCAAGGAAGATGGAAGCAGTAATGACCAGGAGTTACTGAGGATGCTTACTGGAGGGGGGGCTTAGAAGACTGTAGTCTGAGGATGCTGGATAGGAAAAAGGTGGAAGCATCTGGCCTTTTCGGAAAGGATGGAGGCAGCAACAAGCTACCACATGCAAACTACACATTTCAAAGCCAACTACACTTTGTACAGAAAAACATTTATGAAAACCACAGTGGATTTAAAATCTAAACTCAAATAGCAAAATACAAAATTCATGAAGAATGAATAGAAGCACGCAGCATGTGTGCAGATGCACAAATGTTCTGAGAGTGGGGCAAAAGGATACTTCTAGAATCTTCTCTTTCCCTTGAGAAATTCCATTTTATACAGTCAGTGGTAATCTTCCTGGCTTCCACAACCCACCATTTCCCCTTATGAAGCCTTTCCTTTTGTATTATGAATGGTAGCATGTTGACTTTGTCTCACCTTGACTCTTGACATATTGACAGCGCTTCTGGGTCATTCCCAGGCTCTGACCCTCAGCTTCTGTAAAACATACTGACACTGAAAATTCTGCATCCTTCTAGTAAACTCTGGAACATATAGATTGGGCTTTCTTAAACATTTTGTAAACCAATTGTCTTGGCTTTTCACAGTCACCACAGATATCCACTATCATAGGCATTCCATAAATTTTATATGAAGAAGACAGAAGCTGGATACATTATAATTTTAGTTCACTTGGGAATTCAATTTGGAAAATATAAGTGTGTGGTTGCTTCCTTTCTTTTCTCTGTAGTCCAAAGCAGCAGAATGAGCTTTTACCACCTAGTGAGCATTTGTACAGGTAGAAAGCTTCATGGCCTAGTGAATTCTGTCTGTCCTATGAAGGAAACCATCAAGAAGGAGTAATAGGAGTCACTTTTGATATAATTATGTGATGGAAAGATCATCTATTATCATTGATAATAGTACAATTAAACAAAGATAATTGTTCTATTAAAGTATTGCTAGGATTATATCTTGCCAACAGATCCCACAGTGAAATTTCTTAAAAGTTAATGTTCATGAACTCAAATGAGTTTGACTTTTTGTTCCAACCCTAATCCCCTTGTTCTAGATATAAAGTTTGATCTTAGTGAGGAAGATTTTGGGGACATTTACAGCTGTAGAGTAGAGCATGCAGCTGAGGGTAACTTACAAAACACATACATCATGCAAAGTATATATATATATATTTTTTAAAGATTTTGAATTTCTCTCTCTTTTCTCTCTCTTCTCTCTCTCTCTCTCTCTCTTTCTCTTCTCTCTCTCTCCTTTCTGTCTGTGCATGGCATGTGTGTGTGGGTGTCTACAGAGACCAGAAGAGGACACTAGAACTTAACTCCTGGATATGGAACTGCAGGTGTGAGCTGCTTGACCTGGAGAGCAGTAACTGAACTTGAGTTCCCTAAGAAAGCATACATGTTCTTAAGGGCTAAAACATTTGATCAGCCTCAACTATGTATATTTTTAATGAGTAAATGTTAGAGTTAAACTATCATTCAGAACTGAGAAGGGGTGAGGAAAATTGATAGTATGTTTTCTATGCCTTATACAAATAAACCAAAGCTTAAGAAGGGATAGCAACATTCATAACAATAATGGTATAAAGTCAGAACTCCAACACAGGTCAAATGCCAAATTTTATTTTTTTATAGAGATGTATTATCTGGTATTTTAGGAATCACAAAGAATACAACCACTAAACTTCTTAGCATATGAAGATCAAACAAGCAAAACACATCCCAAATATAAGATATCAGGTTTTCCCAGAAAATTCTTTAAGGCAAATATTTGCCTAGATCTTTAAGGATAATAGAGTTTAGATCATACCTTTTTGTTTATGAATATCATCACTAGACAATTTAAAATATTACCAGATCGACTGAGTTCAAGTCGCATGAATTAAGCAAGCTAACATCAGTATCATAACTAACTATAGTCTCAGAATAATATGAATGATATGAAGCACTATTATATAATTTATAAGCATACTCATGCCTAGATTTAATAATTATTCACCACAATGTATGTGAGTGAAAGTTTTACAATGTCGCATAAACCACTGTATTTACACCTGTCAAGGTACTTTGATCTTAATCAGACCTTCATTCTTCTATTGCAACTATTGATAATATTGTAATTAAATAATCACAATTAACTAATCTATTAGAGTATTACAGGAATTGTATATCCCATAATCTCCTACAAAGATATTTCTTAATAATTAAAATATGTGGATGGAAGTAGATTGTTATTTATTTGGATCAAATAAAATATATTGCCTTACTCTAGGAATAAAGCATGGTATAAATGGAAAACTGGCTTGGGATGTCTACAGGCTGTAAAACATTGAACTGCATTTGAAAAATATAAGCACTAATAATGTCAAAGAACTAAGAACAGGCAGCTAGCTTCCAATAGAAAAATTTCAGTTGAAAGCCAAACATTTAACACAAGGGGACAGGAAGGAACACAAACACTCAACTATAGCCTGTGGTCTACCATGCTGAGGCCTCCAGAAACACAAACATTGAATTCATGTAAAGCCATAGATCTGTGTGCAAAATTAATCGCAGTCATATGAGGGCAAACTCAAAGCAGGCTGAAGGGTCCTCTTATGTAGAGGGAAGTGAAAAAAAAAAAAAAGCAAAGAATTGTCATAAGCAAATGAGTTGCTATCTGAACAAGCAATCTGATCCTCAGAACTCTATTCTTGCTTCCTCTATAGCAAAAGTGACCTTTGGATGCTTTACATTTTACTCAATCTATCAGCAAATGATTTTATGTGATTTTAGCACATAGCAGAAAATTTCCACTGAAGACACTCCTCAATCTTAACTGCGCCATGGCACCAAGAGAGAGGCAGGCAGCCATGAAATTTGATTTAAGTTGTACGTATTTCTTCAAACATGTTTGAGATATACATAATACCAGAATATTAAAGATATTAAAGTCTCAAGTGCCTAATTGCTTTGGTAATAATAAGAGATCATTTTATTTATAAGATGAACATACTGAGAATGTTAAATGTAGCAAAATATATTCAGTGTTCTTTAATTCTGTGAACTCAGAACACAAAAGAAACACTGAATGGCTGACCCTATGATATAAATTAACTTAAGTATTTTAAATACTTGTATTACTAAAGAGAATTAGAAGTCATAAATGAGCATAAGAATAAATATTTCCTTGAAATGAGAAGCATCCAGTGACAATTTGGTTTTTATGATGTTTAAGAGTAATTTAAAAAATATAGTTCATCACTCCTTCATTGCTGGTGGGATTGAAAACTGGTAAAACCACTCTGGAAATCAATCTGGAGGTTCCTCAGAAAACTGCAAATATATCTACTTGAAGACTCAGCTATACCACTCTTGGGCATATTCCCAAAAGATGCTCCACCATGCTATAGGGTGTTGGTGTTGGTGTGGGGGCATCCTCATGGAGACCGGGGTTCGGGAGATAAGGGATGTGGAACAGTCGGAGGATGGACCGGGAGGAGGGAGGGGGTGTTTGGAATATAAAAAAAGATTAAAGAATGAGTAAAAAAGAAAAAATTCATTGTAGTTCATGTGTTCAGAAAAATAGTTTTAAAATGTACATTTGAAAAAGAGGAAACTATCAAACACTGCTTTAAATATAATTTTTAGAAGCTTCAATTGGCTAATTTTATCATTACTTTGCTCAATCTTTAAATAAGTTGCAGAAAATCGATACCTAATATGCTCATATAGTATTTATTTAAGATGGTACACAGCAGAAAATCCAGTTATATCAGTAATTATAATTTGTTTGGAATGTGTTATTCTTGTGGAGATTTGTTTTATGTTTAAAGTAAGCAACCATTGTCTTTATGTATCTTGTGTTTTGATATTTGTTTGGAAAGGTTTGTTTTGAATTGTCAAGTGCTTCTATGAAAATAAAGCTATTATTTTTTAGATGGATGAGTGGGAATATAAAGTATTTAGGCAACTTTGAGAAGTATTAATATAGAAAATAACTGATTTTCATGTTCAAGAAAATTGAAACAAAAGCTGTTTTTAAGGATGTCATTTTCCATTTACTTGACAACAAATTCCTTAAGATTTTCTCATAATTTCAGATATCAAAAGATGCTGTTATCCAACGTGTGTGTGTGTCTGTGTGTGTGTAGGAGGGTGATATGGTGTGAAAATATGCAGGTGTTTTTAATGATGAGTATCTAAATTAATGTGTAGCTTTCTAACAAAAGCAGATATGCAATGTGCCTTAATAACTCATTACAGATACACCTGGCCATACATTAAGTCAAACTGTTTAGAACTCTAATTACTGATTGCCTTGAACCACACTTTGAAAATGACACAATCAGACAAGTGTGTCTGGAAGGCATGGATTTGGAGTCCCAGTTCCTTAGCAAGTCATACCACTCACGGTACCTGAGATGAAAATCTAATTTCCACTGAAGCATAATCCTAGGGCTCTTTCAGTCATCATTGGCAGCCATTATTTCATTATGTCTTATTATTACAAGACTACCTTTTAGAGTATTTTTTATTCTTCCCTATACTGAAGAACATTGATATTTTCTTCCTTTTATTGTTTTGTGGCTATACTTCAGCTTCACCATATTTTTTTTAAGACATATATAACAACCAAATAGAGTAAATTGTCTGAACCTGAAGATTCTCCTTAATACCTACATCTTCTTTTACCAGGATAAATAATGTGAAATTCAGGTGCTATCTCACTCCAAGGTAGGAAACTACCATATCAAGAAAAGATAGGAAACTGCCTTCAATATATAGAAAATGAAGAACTTCACAAGAATCAGCCTCAAATGATTCTACAGAGTTATGCTCCAACTTTGGCTTCTGTGCCTTAGGTTTGGCTTCTTGACTACAACCAGGTTCTAGTAACTATGTTTCTTTCATTCAAGTGATCTTGAAGTTTGAACTTAACACCATGCCCCACCTCCTGAAGAGGAAAGGCCATGCCTTATGCATGAGCCAGCCCACTGTGACTTAGGTTACTGCCATCACTCCTCGAGGATAATAGCTGCTTTTCATTACAACAGCCATGCAGTCAATTCCAAATTCTCACACTCATCACCTTACAAACGTCTTCATGGGTTTGTATGATAAAACTCTGACATGATTTTATCCTCTTTGCATGGCTCTACTTTAAACATTTTGACCTACCTAGAAGCCCTCATTATTGTCTGCTGAATAACACATTTTACTGTCTACATACTGTCAGATCTTTGGTGAAATGTAAAATTAAACTGTTTCTGACATGGAGGCTTAGTGCACATTTTTCCATGCGTAAAAATGTCTATTTACTCTTTATATATAAAGACTTTTAAAGGGGTTTCTGGAAACTTCAAACATATAAAATAAATGTTCATTGTAAACACATTTGTTTACTCCTTCAACAAATAAAGAACTCTAGCATCTTTACCTTCTCTAAAATTGCCTCCGTCTCTCAGCCTACCCTCTTTCTTTTACTTCACTACTTTACAGGGCAAGACAATGAAGGTAGATCATTTGTGTGTATGACAGATCCATGGTTTCCACTGCTTTCCAGCCAAGGGCTCAACACATGGTGATTTATAGAGGGTCAGTTAGACTTTGATGGAGGCTTTCTTATTTTTTACTTACTACTTAGTATTTGTAAATGTATGTTGCATAGCATTATCTTTAAAAACAATCTACATCTACTTTGGAAAATTTAGTTGAATTTATTATAATATTTATTATCTAAATAATTGGAGTCACTAGAATTAAATTCATTCAAAAATGGCAAACATGATTACTATTTGTTCTTCCATTGATATCACATTGTTCAATTTTTATTAAAGGGGGATAAATATTGTATTTATTCATTTCTGTTAGAAATTATATAGTGTTATAAGAAAAAATTCTTATTAAGAGGAAGGTTGAACTGAATTATATAAGTAACACCAACATGCATTTTTTTTTTCTTGCAAGAAGTTCTTGTTAAACATTACAATGTGCTTTCTTCTACACTGTAAACAACTAAAGTCATGGTACATTATAACTATAGGCTTCAAGCAGTTCATTGTAATAACAGATCATAGGGTTCATTAGGATTTGGCTCTCAGTGGAAACTAGGACAAAATGTATCCACCAGAGGCTCCAATAGAGTATGTGGATTACAGTCATATTCTACTTGGCAAAAAAATGGAAAATGACTCTTTATATCTCAAGCAGAAAATGATCTTAATGAATGGGTAATGGGTACTTCATGGACTCAGTGGGAATGCAGGTGATTCAGCCTTGAAAATATTCAGCAAAGAAGGCTGAGTGGTGAAAACCTCAGAAAACACAGCCACAAAGACAGCCTTAACACTGACACACCCAATTGCTCACACAAATGCTTTTGCATGCAAGCACCCACTGTTGTGACTACATACAAATTGTTGTTTCCCTATTAGTGATGTGGAGCTTCAGATTCCCTTAGTGTGGGTAGATGCATCCTCCTCTGACAAACTTCTTAGGAAGCAAACGCCTGTCTTCCTAGTATTAGTCACTGAAACTGACAGTTATTTGTATTAGATACTGTTTACCTAAGCAAAAAATATTGAATTTTCCAAGAGCAATTAAAGATTACTCCACACATATATTTCTCCTTTGTTAAATCTAAAAATCTTTTTATGTTTTTTAAATAAATTTCTTAACTTGCTCCAGTCAGAAACATTTTACATCCTTTGAAAATAATGCACAGGGAAGATTTCACATTCTGCCTAGACCTCGCTATGGCTAATTGTAGCCACTGGTGTCTGATTAGCTAGGTGCACACAGAATCATGGTTATCTCCTATAACATGGGGCTCTCACTGACAGTCCTGTGTTTTCATCAGGTCACCCTGGCTAGCTCACTATATAAATGAAGCTACAGAACTATGCTGTATTTGAGAAATTTTTAAATTTTTAATTTATGATGTCCATCATAATTTATTATGTCCATCAGGGAAGACACTTTCAAAGGGTTTGTGTTTTGAAATGAAGCCCTAAATTGCTAGAAGATGTGTTTACACAAATCTGGGGTGCAGGTCATGGCACCAAATCTAAAAATTCAGTTTTTGCTATAATGTTGGGTTTGATGTCCAGTCTTCTCAATTACTTAATATCATCAAACATATTCAACATGTTAAATTTTAAATCAAAATTATATACTTACTGTTCTCTATTTTTACTAAATTTGAGCTCCCAGAGTCAAAAAATATCAAAAGTATATAAAAAGATATAAGTTTTCTTGACCTATGAAAATTTCAGGCTATGAGTTTAAAATTTTAGGTAATTCAATTGAAATATCATAATTAAATGTTTACTCAATATCAAGATAGATTAGATAATTAGTATTTTCATTATAAACTATAAAACCAAAAATTTATTAAATTAACTTCTCAATATCCTGGTTGTGATGGATTGTATCTGCCACAGGAAGTGGCACTGTTGGGAGGTGTGGACTTGTTGGAGTAGGTGTGACCTTGTACGTGTGAATATTAATACACTTGTCCTAGCTGCTTCAGAGCTAGTATTCTGTCAGCAGCCTTCAGATGAAGATGTAGAACTCTCAGCTCCTCCTGTATTGTGACTACCTTGATGCTGCCATGTTCTTGCCTTGATGATACTGGACTGAATCTCCGAACCTATAAGTCAGCTCCAATTAAATGTTGTCCTTTATAAGACTTGCCTTGATTGTGGTGTCTGTTCACAGCAATAAAACCCTAAGTAAGACACTGGCTGAGAAATTTTCATGAGATTTTTATACATAGAATCAATACGCATACCTTTTGAAAGATACATTTAAGCAGCAAAGTTCCTTTGTATCTTCCTGGGTTTTGTAAAAGCACTGCTATTGGTTTTGCATTGGGGTTAATATTTGAAATTAGTGAATTACACTGAAAAAATTTTTTTTCTCAATTCCCTAGATGTTGTGAATATAAAGACAATGAACAGAGCTGAAAAGTCCCTGTGGAGTAGAATATCAAGTCCTTTGGAAATATGTCAAGGAACAGCATAGCTGGATCACATGGTTGACTTGCTATTATTATTTTTAGAGGATTCTTCATTCTGATTTGTAGAATTTCTACACTAATTTTCAATCCTTTGATACATAAATGCACAAAAAAATGTGGTATGTATACACAGAAGAACACTATTCAGCTGTAAAGAAGAATGAAATCCTGAAAATTCAAGGTAAATGGGTGGATCTAGAAAAGATTGTATTGAGGGGGGTAATTCACCCAGAGAAACAAGTGCTACATGTTAAATTCCATCTTAGCTTGCAAGTTCCAAATCTTCAGAGTTATGTAAGCAATGTGGAGTAAACACAAAACAGTGAATTCTACCTCTCTCCCTTCATCATACAAGAATTTCTTCATAGCAAATGGAGGCCATTGCAGAAGCCCACAACTGGACACAATGTAGGGCAGAATAGCTCATGAGTAGCCCAGCCCAAGTGAATGCAAACACACACAGCCCCTGCTCTATGGCTCTAAGGAAGTAGGAAGATGGATTAGTTCTTAGGCAAATGGATGGAACTAGAAAATATCATCCTGAGTGAGGTAACGCAGTCACAAAAGAACACACATGATATGCATTCAGTGATAAGTGAATATTAGCCCAAAAGCTCCCAATACCCAAGATAAAATTCACAGACCATGTGAAGCTCAAGAAGAATGAAGACCAAAGTAAAGGTGCTTCAGTCCTTCTTAGAAGGGGGAACAAAATACTCAAGGGAGAAAATATGGATACAAAGGGTGGAGCAGAGACAGAAGGAAAGGCCATCCAGAAACTGCCCCACTTGGAGGTCCATCCTCTATATAGACACCAAACCCTGGAAATGCTTGCTGACAGGAGCCTGATACAGCTGTCTCCTGAGAGGCTTTGCCTAACAAATACAGAGGCAGACGCTTGCAGCCAACCATTGGACTGAGCACAGGGTCCCCAATGAAGGAGTTAGAGAAAGGACTGAAGGAGCTGAAGGGGATTGCAATCCCATAGGAAGAACAACAATATCAACCAACCAGTTGCCCCAGAGCTCCAGGAACTAAACCACCATCCAAAGAGTACACATGGAGGGACCCCTGGCTCCAGAGGATGGCTTTGTTGAACATCAATGGGAGGACGGGCCTTTGGCCCTGGGAAGGTTCAAGGCCCCAGTGTAGGGGAATGCCAGGACGGGGAGGTGGTAGGAGTAGGTGGGTGGGTAGTGGAACACCCTCATGGAAGCAGGAGGAGGGAGGATGGGATAGGGGGTTTCCAGAGGGGAATCCAGGAAAGGGGATGACATTTGAAATGTAAATAAATAAAATAGCCAATAAAATAAAGTTTGCAAGAAACAGAATACCAGTAAGTCCACTATGAAACATTCTTTCGTAGAAATGACTATGTAAATAAGATTGAAACAGCAACAATATCAACAACAATGTCAACTCAAAAGGGGGAAAACTTCATTAGGTTCCACACCCTAGAAAAAGGACAGGCAACTAGTAACTACCTTGAGAGGGAAAATTTGCTTCTCCCAGGGATGAGCCCCTTTATCGATTGGTTATTAAACACAGATTGGTCAGCTCTAAAACCATATTCATGCAACAAAAAAATGTACTCAGATGGTTGTATTTATATATGTGTACACAAACACACACTAATCAAAGAAAAAGATGGTATCAATTTGAGATTTAGGTGCCATTCAAGGGGCTAGGAGGAGTACCAGGAAGGAGTAAACTAATGTAATTCTATATTAATTAAAACAGAAAAAAGAAACATACTGCTAATTCTGTGTTTCTATTGAGTGTTCTCTATCTCAATGTCTCCAGTCATCCATTTTTAAAGTGGCCAAATGATTCTATAATTTTATTCACTGTACTACTTGATTGAATAGTTATCTTTATGGGAATAAAGGGATTCATTAGAAGTTTTAATGATGTGTTATAGGCTAATATATTGTAATAGGAGAACACTTTCCTGTAGCTGTTTAAACTAAAGCATTATGTGAGAAACTGGTATTTTCTATTCACTAGTATCATTTGGTTTCCTTGTTCTTTCAGAAAATGTAGTCTAGATGGTTCAATATTTTTAAGTAAATAGACATAGTTTAAGAAAGCCACAAATAATATGCTTGAACTAAAAGCGAAATCTGTGTTTAAACAGCAAACAAATTTTATTCATATTTCATAGTATAGGGGCATTATCTCTGTCATATTCTCCTCATTTATTCCAGGAATCAACTGAATTGTGCTGAAAAGAGAACTCTCAGAAAGGAGAGAGTGTTTGTGGAAGTCACACTGTCAATCACGGTATCTATTGACAAAAGCTGGAAGACAGCCTCTTCTACAGGGCAACCTTCTGTAGGTTATTTGACCTCCTTCTCTTCATTATTTTTTTTTTTTAACAAGAAAAAGTTTTTCTCACTGAAATTGTTTAGTTCAAGGGTACAGTCCTTCATGGAGACAAAAACATCATGTCAGGAATAAGTAGCAGTCGTTCACACTGTGTCCCAAAGGTAAGAAGCAGAAACAAGTAACAGCTGGCATCCTCTTCACCAGTTAGTGTCATGTACATGCACACACTGTGTTCCCTCCTTAGTTGAATTTCCCCTTACACTATTTTTATAGGCTCACCAAGAGGGGTGTTTCCATGTGATTATAAATTGAGTCAAATTATCAACAAATACCAATGTGAAGGACATTCTCCGAAAACCATCTTACATATAATATAGGCAAGAAGTAAAGTTTTATGGAGATAATTGTAGGAGATAAAATAGTCAATTTCTTATTTCTGTATACCAGTTTAGAGGCAGAACATTATTAAATTCTGAGTACCTCTGAGAGCCCATTCAAATGAACATAACTGAAACCTAGCTGAAAGGGTGAAAGATAAATGTATATACATCTAAACATGTTGAATCCATGGCAAACACAAAACTATTAGAATAAACAGGATGTTTAAAGGACAGGCTACAAAATGTCCTGCTGATAAAAGCCTCTATATTCAACTGATCGATTTTCCCTGTTTGTTCATTTTCTTCTCTGCAATTATTTAAGTCAAGATGCATGGATCCTAATGGCTTGAACCTGTGATGGTTCATCTTCATGGGCAACTTGACATGAGTAATAACTTTTCCTGTAATATTTAGAGTGCAATGGCCACTCATGACCGTCAAGGACAACACGCTACAACACTTTGCTCTTTTGTCCTCCAGTTCTCACACTGTTTCCTGCTCTCACCTCTGTAATGTCCCTGAGCTTTGGAAGGGTAGTGAAATAAAATTTAAAAAAAAAAAGACTATGAGTGTGTAGTGTGTTTGTGTGTGTGTTGTATGTGTGTTGTGTGTGTGTGTATGTGTTATGTATGTGTGGTGCATTTGTGCTATGTGTGTGTGATGTGTATGCATTATGTGTTTGTATGTGTATGTGGTATGTGTGTATGTGTGTGTTATATATGTGCAATGTGTATGCGTATTATGAGTGTGTTTGTATGTGTGTGTATGTATTTATATGTATGTTATGAGAAACTAGAACATATTTCTCTGAAACTAGAAAGGTGGTTTTCTTTTCTATAGCATGTATGTCCCCCAACTCCATAGTGTACAGATTCTCCTTCATTTGATGGTATTTTAAAACATGATGATATTATGTGAGTTAATGCCCATTTCCCACTGTTATATAATTTTTTCAGCCATTATTTATCTTGGGAATCTTTGCCTAACAGTAGTAAAACCCAGCTGTTAGTACCTGTTCGTGACCATAGACATCATGCAGATTCAGACCCCAGTATCCTAAGTTACGCTGCCAAATACTTCTAAGTATCTTCTTCCACCTGTGATTATCAAACAGTGTGAACATTTTCTTTGTACAGCATTCTCTCCCCTACTGCTTCAAAGCCTCATTAGTTTTTGTTGCTGTAGTTTGCACACAGTATGTACTTGTATTTTTCTGCACCTAAAACTTTTGCCATTTTAGACAGACATTCCCTATTTCTTAGTGGAGAAACATTAACTAGAGAAGCTGACTATAATCTTTCTTAAATACCTCAGAGTTTTAATGGTTTGACTACACATATTAGTTGTTTTTACACAACTTTCAATGATGGGAGACTGCCTTGTTTTATGTTTTGGTCTGATCTAGGGTCCTCTCTTTCACAGAAGAAGCAGAAGATCTCAGTTATTTTCTCTCTCTGCATTCAGCTCAGAAAATGTACTAATCTCACCCACCAGTTAAATGTCATCATTCAACATTGTTGATCCAGAGCAAGCAATACAAAGAATTTAAGCTTTTTTTTTTTCACTGAATTCAAACATAAGCATATGTGCTTGCTGCTTCCAGAGATGTCTGTTTGGTCAGAGTGTGGTCCTGTGTCCACAACAGGAACACCACAGAAGAAGTTTACATGATGAGTTTCCCAAGTAGATGCCTTAGCTTTCATCAGCTCAGAACTTTTAACATTTTCCATGATCTTACTCTGGTTCTCTGATATAATCACTTCTTCCAAAGTTATTCCCTTTCTTCTTATAACCAAGAACACTGATGGAGCACAGGGATGGCTCTAGGCCAGCATGGGGATTCAGTGACCTTTACATTGTGATTTTCCTCCTAATCAGTACAACTCACTATCCAGAAGATAGATTTACTTTCTTTTTCTACACATTTTCAGTGACTGGATTCACTGGCTGTAATTCCTGTTTAATTGTTCATTTTTCCTTTTATTTTTGATGTAAATTGTGCTATAATTACCCACATCAATTTTTAAAAATAGCTTAGATTGTAGGGAATGTATTGACATTTATGGCCAACATTAACTTTGTAGCACAATAAATCTCTTCCAAGCTACAGATGGGGACTAAGTCATAGATCACTAATACATTGGGAAAGGAAAACAAATACAGTCTTAGAAGAGATGAGAAAGACATCAGGTGAATACATAAGTGAAAAATTTATGTCTGCAATATGTAAGAAAAGACTGATGTAAACTAACAAAATATAAAATACATTACACACCTATATGCCTCAGAACTTCAAACAGCTATTTATTCCACACAGTGACTAGTGAAGGATTTCCTATTGACTGAAAGAAACAGTAAATAACCCAAAGGAAAGGCTGATTCATTCGCTGACTTACACTTTCATTTCTTTGCTCCACAATAAGCAGTTACAAAGCATCATACATGTATCAGGTACCTTTTCTGCTTTATCACCCTTGAAATCTTAGTACTCCTGGGCATGGTGGCTGAGATGGTTTGAACATAAAGGCCCCAAGAAGCTCATCTATTTGAATGCTCTGGGAGTGGTAGTGGGAGGTGTGACTTTATTGGGGTAATTGTGTCATTTTTGGAGTAAGTGTGTCACTGGGGCTAGGCTTTGTGGTTTCAAAAACCCAAGCCAGTCCCACTGTTCTCTTTCTACCTGCATATCTAGATATAAAGTCCTCAGCTACCATGTTTGCCATTTTTTGATAGAAATAGCCTATCATTGTCCCCAAAACACAAAGGAATGTAGTTTCATCTCAGTATCACATGGGCCTTTCTCCAAAACTGACCATATATTCTTACATACCAGCAAGTCACAACAGAAAGTAATAAATGAAAGAATCTGACACGTTTTCTTTGCAGAAGAAATAAATAATTTCAATTGAATTAAAAGATAAAAAGGCAGGTTAATTTGGAAGTGAGCTCCTGGGAAACCTCATTTCTCAGGGAAGGAAAGAGGAAAAAGTCTGAGGCAGACTATAGTGTGGTAGCATTTTATATATTTAGGGATGGGGGCTTAGGTGGCTGGTAACTTCAGGTGAGGGGGCTGGGACTTTCATGAATGCTGAACTGTGCTTTTGACACTTTTCTGCTTAGAGGTTTTGCAAGTGGGTGTGGTGGAAGGAGAGGGACGAATGGAATATGCTGGACCATATGGTAGAGAAGGGCAAGCCAGGGACTCAAACTAAACAAAACCAACCAACCTACCAACCAACCAACCAACCAACCAACTTACCTACCAACCAACTAACTAACCAAGCAAGCAAACACTCTCATACAGACAAAAGGGAGAGGTTGGGGTAGATGTGGGATGGGAGGGTGGCAGAGGAAGTGGAATATCATTTGAGATGTAAATGAATTGAATGATTAATAATAACAAAAGAAAAATAAAATAAAACTACAAAGAAGGAAAGAAAGAAACCCCTGCATCCTATCTGAACATCACAGATTAAAGCTGGATATCAACAACCCAAACAAGCGAAGCTTACACAATCATAGAAACTAAATATCCACTTACCCAATGAAAAATGGGCCAAGACAGAAATTAAGAAAGAAATTAAATTTTTTAAATTAAATGAGTAGAAAATATACCCAAACTCATGGAACATGAAGGTGGTTCTCATATTAATAATTTAGCACACCTGAAAACCTTAGAACAAAACCAAGTAATTATTATGTTCAAGTCACAGAACTCCAAAGACAACTGAGAAGCCAATTCTGAGGCAAACACACAACAAGGTTTCTCTCTGTTCCCATGGCAGCGGGTCAGAGTGAGAGACTCGAGTCTAAGGGTTCAGGGTACTTATTAATTGTGGTTACAAGAAGCTTGGGGAATTTTCATACTGGTCACTAAGTTAGTACTTTAAAAAAGGCATTTCTGGTGTAATCGTCAGGAACCACAAAGTCCACTTGAGCAAGCATCTTATGACAACCTCCCTTAGCATCATCCAGCCTTGCTACAATAGCAAGATCAAGGTACATAGAGACACTAAGACATACTGCAGAGTGTAGATAACCTAGCCATTATGTTTGTCAGGTTGTTTTGCTCTGTGTTCAGTTCACTGGCACCAAGGATTTAGGCCAGGGGAGTCAGCAATAGGGAAAGGAGCAGAAGCGGAGTGAGAGAGAAAGAGAAAGGATGTGTACAGAAAGAAGAAGAAGAAAGGTGAAGGAGGAAGAGGAGGTGGAGGAGGAGGAGGAGGAGGAGGAGGAGGAGGAGGAGGAGGAGGAGGAGGAGGACAAGAGGAGTATAGACAGAAAGAGAGAGAGAAAATCTGGATTATACTGGGTGACAGTAGGGCAACTCAGCCGCTTAGCTGGAAAGGTTAAGGTTAGAGGTAGGGTATGCCAGGTAGGGACTCAGAGATGCTGGGAGAACCTGGAGAACAGGTCTGCTTTGATATGTAAAATATGTGCATCAATATCTTGCCCAGGGTCTGAAATCAAACAATCATTTTATTCTTTAATTTATTAAACTATGAGATATTTTACCTAATTCCAAGGAATAGTTGTACTTTTAATTTTAATGGCATTCTTTCAACATTTTGTCTTACATGAGTTAAAAATAAAGGAAATGTATTAATAATATACATACCTCCAACAAAGTTTTAACAAATAACTTATCATATGCAACTTCATTAAAATCCAAAGACTTTTACACAAAACTAAAACTAAGTATGTCTCTGCATTTCTGCTTCTTCAGAACTCTTAAAGAGCTAAGAGAATGGTATTACAAAATTCTGTTTTTAAGAGTGAAGAATCCATCAGCAAAACCTCCCCAAATCCATGTAACATAATAGGAAACAGGGCTCTTGGCTGTAGCTCAGCAGAGGAAGAAGGACCTCAGCACCCTGCTGGTGTTTGCTCTGCTCACATCCCAGACCTTTAAATGAACTGAAATCCAAATCTCAGCTTTAGAGAAGTAAAAAATAAAAGCTGTGCAAAGGCAGGAGCAGCAGTAAATCCCTTCAGAAGCCCAGCACCTTCCTTCCTTCTTTCCTTCCTTCCTTCCTTCCTTCCTTCCTTCCTTCCTTCCTTCCTTCCTTCCTTTCTTCCTTCCTTTCTTTCTTTCCTTTCTTTACTTATTTATTTACTTACTTATTTTCAATGTCCAGCATCACAGGATCTGACAGAGTGAGAGGCAAAGAGGCAAAGGGTAGATTTGGATTTCTGCTCTTCAGCTCTATCGATCCTCATAATCCTGTTTCTCACATGGGTCCAAGCTCAGTCTTCATTTATTTGCTCTTTGTCCTGTTCTTCGGTGATGTGTCCTGTGCTTGCTCAACAACAGCAGAAGAGCTGACAACATCTCATAGAACTTCCTCACATTCTTCTCTCTAGGATTTTTAACTCATGGATTTTTATACAGTTCTTTCTGTCCTTTAAATCATCTCTGCTCAAAATCTTCTACAGCCCCATGAAGGCTAATACAATAATGAATACCTCAATCAAAATCAGTGGTTTCTTTTCCTACTTCAACTGTTATAAGAAAATCTGTATTATCCTGATTGACTGGCTGGGTGATACTCAAAGATAAAGAAACCTTGCTAGAGGGAACAATTAAGATATTCCCAGATGGATGAGACTGCAATGAGCCCAACAGAAACCCTTCCAGGGCCTCCAAGAACTTCCTTTCTGCATCTGCCAAGGATCTTGATGCCTTCCTCTCTGTTATGTCCTGCTAGTATGCTGCATCATGGAGCCAGACACTAAGAACGCTACATCACAGTCAGGGAGCATACTTCATAATCTGCTGACGTCATCCCCTCTCTCTGGCACTCTGCCATTCTGTGTGAATTCAGTAAATACTTAGAGAATGAACAAAGGAAGGACACAATGGCTCCTTGCTCTACAGAACCCGCCCCTGAAAACTCAGTCCTACGAGCAAGAGAAGCTGCAATGTGTTTCTACTGAGAATCAAGCACAGTAATTGCTCAGCATTGTAGTCTGACAAGCTGGAAAGTAAGAATTATCATTAGCTTTTGCAGGTAAGATTCACAGCTAGAGTATGAGAATAAGCACACATTTGTCTCACCCTAGGGTACAGGTTGGTGGTTTTCATCAGGCTGCTGCATGAGCCTCACAATTATCTCGACTTCCTTACCTATTCGTTCCCTCTTGTTCCAGTATTCAAAAAAAAAAAAAAAAAAACACTTCTTGTTTACCTGGTTGACTATTCATTCTAAAACACAGTATTCTACAGATTTAGAATGCCCTCTTACTCTAGCTTTTGATTTCTGCTTCCCTTTACTTTGCCTTGTGAGAGTGACTCACTCTGACCTGCTTCTGCGTTCCATTTTAAACTATGGTGAGAGTTACATCATTGGGGGAGAAAAAGTAGCCATTGTCTGTTTTGAAAATTTTTATATACATGATATGTTGCTAGAGTTTTTGTAACCCTGACTCATCATACCCTCCTTCATGGCAGTGAGTTCAGCTTTGATGTCCTACATCACTTTCTGTCTAATTTTCCCGGTGCCTCTGGTGCATGTGTTTGGGCCACTTCCCAAATCCCTGGTTCTCAGTGGCACCGTGGGAATATTGGACTATTGGAATAAATTTTACAAGCTTAAACATCAAACCTGCATCATTGTGAATGAACATTCCAGTACGAAGTGTCATTATAAGCTTATGTGAAATGAACTTTATTATTCTAATAAAGACATAATAGTAGGACCCTGAAAGGCAGCATGGTTTCTGGTTGAGCACTGTTTAGAGATGGCCAGAGACCCAGCAGTTTGGAGAACTCACAGGTTTCCCTTGCAAGGGATGGCATTCATTTCACCAAACTCCCAGACTCCAGGATCTTGACATGAAGCCAAAGGCCTCCATCAATCTGCAACGTTCAGGCACGTAGGATAGCCCTCTACAGCCCCTCCCAAAGAGAGGTTTATGGCGATGGGTCACATAACACAGGTAGAGGGCATGACTAAAAGCCACAGAGCCTCAGGACATCTCCGTATTCATGAGATACCTAAAGGCCAGAGGGCCGTAGCGAACTAAGCATTCCTTCCCATACCCTCCTCCTTGCAAAAGGTATTTAACTTTAGGCTTGCCCTGAGAACACAGGGTACAGCTTCATCCACTTTCTGCCATGACAATAAACTTTTTAAAACCATAGACTACCTCTCCTCTTTGGGACCAGCTGTGGGGAACCGTGGAGAAGGCCTTCAACTACCGAGCCGCTGCCTAATCTCCCACCGAGGCCTTCTCTACATTCTAGCTACAGGGACCCAGCCATGACCCAGCCAGTCTCCTGTGACCAAGAGTCTCTTTTCCTTCAGGACACTGTCAGCAGTGCCTAAGAGCCCAAGGGCTGAGACTAGCTGGTCTCTCTCCAGGGCCCAGGGCCGCCCAACCCAAGAGCTCCACCCCCGAGGGACCTCAGACTGTGTTCTCCCCACACCTGGAGCTGAGTCAAGAGACTTCTCCCAGCCCTGCTTCTGCCTAGCTCTGCCGTGGAGTGAGCACAGTCGAATTCCTCAAGCTCTTCTGCCCTCTGAGCCACGGCCCTAGCCCCTTGGGGTGGCAGACGCAGGACCCACCAACTCAGCCCAACAGAATCCGTGCCCAAGCGCGTGCTACAGGCCCAGACATAATCATTATTTCAAACTCATTTTCAAATTACAATAAATATAAACATCTTTAGACAGTGGAGTAGGAAGTGTCCAACTTTCTCTTGTGTCAATGCTTATGCTACAATGCAACTCATTCCATTTCTAGAGAGAAGGTAAACTGTTTATCTACCTCCAAACACAATGCTCCACTTTGAAGTTTTTTTTAATTTTAATGTATATGGATATTTGGCATGCATGTCTGTATAACATGTGAAATGCCTGGTGCCTGTGCATATCAGAAGATGGCATTAGATTCCTTAGAACTGGAGCTATAGATCGTTATGAGCCACTATGTGGGTGCAGGGAACTCAACCCAGCTCCTCTGCAAGAAGACCAAGTATTCTTAACTACTGAGCCATCTCTCCAGCCACAACATACTACTAATTGCTACAGCAAAGCACTTACTATAAACATAGTAGAGCATGTGTCCTTGTTATATGTTGAAGCATCTTTTGGGTATATGCCCAAGAGTAGTATAGCTGGTTCCTCAGGTAATAGTATGTCCAATTGTCTGAGGAACCAGCAGACTTATTTCCAGAGTGGTTGTACTAGCTTGCTGTCCTAGCAGCAACTGAGTAGTGTTCCTCTTTCTCCACATTCTCACTAGCATCTGCTGTCACCTGCATTTTTGACCTTAGCCATTCTGAGTGGTGTGACGTGGCATCTCAGGGTCATTTTGATTTGCATTTCCCTGATGACTAAGGATGAAGTGCTTCACAGCCATTAAGTATTTCTCAGTTGAAAATTTTTTGTTTAGCTCTGTACCCATTTTTGAATAGGATTATTTGTTCTCAGGAGTCTAATTTCTCAAGATCTTTGTATATTTTGGATATTAGCCCTCTATCAGAGGTAGGATTTGTACAGATCTTTTCCCAATCTGTGGGTTGCCATTTTGTCCTATTGACAGTGTCCTTTGCTTTACAGAAGTTTTTCAATCCTCCACAAAATGGGAAAAATAATCACAGGAAGTAGAGGGAAGGAGGGACTTCAGAAGGAGAAAAACGGGAGGAAAAAATGGGGTAGGATCAGGAATTGGAAGGGTCAGGAGAGAAGTACAGAGGGTCATGAAAGTGTATAAAAACATGTAATTGTCAAGGATGGGTAACTGTGGGTAGCTTCTAGAAAGTCCCAGACTCCAGGGAAGCAAAGGGCTCCCAGGACCCAACTGGGATTACTTTAGCCAAAATACCCAACACTGGGGAGATACAATCTGTAGAGACTACCTCCAGTAAACAGGAACTGCCTTCAGTTGAGCGATGGGGCCACCCATGCATCTCAAAAATTTTAATCCAAAAATGTTCCTGTTCAAAGGAAAGACAGGAACAAAAAAATGGAACAGAGACTAAAGGAAATGCCATCCAGAGACCACCCCACTTGGGATCAATTCCATCTGCAGACACCAACACCAATGGCAAGAAGCTCTTGCTGACAGGAGCCTGCTATTGCTGTCCTCTGAGAGACTCTGACAGCACCTGACTTAGACAGATGCAGATACTCACAGCCAACCATCATCGGACTGAGCCCTTGGACCCCAGTGGAAGAGCTAGGGGAAGGACTGAAGGAGCTGAAGGGGATTGAAAACCCATAAGAAGAACAATATCAACTAACTGGACCAGCCAGAGTTCTCAGGGACAAAACCACCACCAAAGAGTATACACTGGAGAAACCATGGCTCCAGATACATATGTAGCAGAGGATGGCCTTATCTGACATTAATGGGAGAGGAGGTCCTTGGTCCTATGGAGACTGGATGCCCCAGTGTCGGGGGATGCTAGAGCGGTGAATTAGGAATGGATGAGTGGGTGGAGGAACACCCTCATAGAGGCAAAAAGGAGGGAGGAGAGGGGGAATGTGATAAGGGTTCATGTGTGTGTGGGGGGGAGGGTAACCAGGAAAGAGGATATCATTTGAAATATAAACAAATAAAATGATTAATAAAAAAAATTTTAAAAGAATTTATTGTATGAAAAATTCTATTTTTCATTAAGAAATTAAAAATGTGAATGCTACATTTTAAAGTTTCTAAAAGTCCCACAGCTTCACTCAGCAAATGCTCCCAGTGAGTTTCTAATGTAAAATTACCTTAAACACTAAGAAACATTTCTTTAAATTGAAGTAAAGTCACTTTGCAAGAGCATCCCTAATCCCTTTCCTTTCCCTGTGTATTCTGCTCAGAGTCAAAATTAAGGAGAAATGTTCAAACTATTGTCCTATTTATTGATCTGAGTCTTCTCTGCAATGGATATCTCATTAGAACTTCCATGAACATTTTACCAGTTGCAAGATGTTTTACTAGTATGAGATTTTTTGGTAAATACAAGGTCTTATAAGATTCTAAATATTTATTGTTTTTTTAAGTTTTGTAATATTTTAATAGTTTCAACATAATTGACATAGCAACATACACTTTATTTATGTACTCCTACTCCTTGAAGTCAGATAATGAATATCATGGGAGAAGTTTCATATATATTTTTTCCTTTTTTTTTAAATAAAAATTGTTGATACGAATTGAGCCGCCATATAAATTCTTACCTAGGGGTTAGAATGTCAAATAACAAGAGTTTAGTGTTTCCAAATTCTCAGATTAATTACACAAGGATCCCTAAGAATACAAGTAATATCCACATAATACTCAAAGAAGGATGGGCTATCACTTTTCTGTAGTGTTTATTATTTGTATGCAAATCATCACAGATCTCTAATTGCCTCTAGGTGCACCTAAAAGATTGCTATATAGAGATTTTACTTAGAACTTACTAAACTTTTAAAAGTATAAGCTTTTCCTTTTCTAGAGTATTTCTTACCATGTTAAAAATTAAGATACTGAAAGTGTCTAATATGTGTGTGTGTGTGTGTGTGTGTGTGTTCCATATGTGAAGAGTATTTACTTTTTTCTATGTTTATTTTATTGAGAAAAATACATTCAAATTATTTAGATTAAAATATGAAAATGTATGCTTCAATATTAGACATAATTGCTTTTATTCGGAAGAATTAACAGAAGAAAGAGTGCCTAGAAATTGTGAAGGTTAGAAATAAAATATTATATTACTATATAAAAGAAAACTATAAATAGCATAAATGTTTTATAACTTTTCTATGATATAAGGCTTTTTTGCATTAGTAAGTAAATCATTATTTATTATTTTATGAACTTCCAGAGATATATGGTCAATTTAATAAGTCTGTTTATGTTGATTCAGTTAAATGTACAAAATAAGAGCAATAAACTAGAGAAATGTTTTATTTAAACTTGATTGTTTTATAAAAACAAGTCTCAAAATAACTATTTTTTAATTCATCATCTTCTATCACTCCTTCCTTCCTTGTGTCTCCCAAGAAAAAACTTAGTATTGTACACTTTGAAATTAAAGAACAGAACATAATTTATTTCAATTAAAATTTAATAAAATGACTGTACAAAGAGGGCATATGTATACATTTTCATTTTTAATTACTAGGTTCATTATGTCAGTATTTTAAGCCCAAAGGTAAATCCATTTCCTCAAATTCCAAAAAGCTGAAGGACAACTGGCTATTTTATGCCTATTAGCCAACAAAAGTGGATGGTGGCCTGCAAGTTCTGTCAGTGTCACAGTACCTGCTATATATTTCCATATTTCAAAGTATTCTCTCTCTTGCTCACTTGCCCTAAGCTCCTTCCAGATCATAGGCTTTATCCCCTTATAATTAATTATATGGGATAATTCTCCTTATAACTTTACTATTTCAGCGATGCTTGCTCTTTTTGTCTGCTCTTTCTCTCTCTCCTTCCTGCCCTCTGCTCTCCCAGTGTTCTGTGCAATCCTTCCCTCTATGATCCTTGTCTCTGCTCTGCTACTGCTTCTCCAGTCTACTAATGATGTTCAGTTCACCGGATTCTCTCTCTGCTTGCCTTTTTCATGTGCCCCTGGCTGTTCTCTCATATCTATAATAAATATATCCCCCTTAGTTATACATACTAAGGAGCAGTCTCATCAGTTTCAACAATTATTATGTAAGAAATAATATAATGACATGTTATAATATTATTAAATTTATATCACTCTAATCATCTGATACTTTTACTTTGTTTTCTGATACTTAAGCTATTCAAACCATATACATTTATGTGTGTATGTGTGTGTTTGTGTGTGTGTGTGTGTGTGTGTGTGTATTTCTATATCTTGCTAACCTTCTTTTTGCCAAGTACTGGAAGTTTCTTCACTGGAAGTTTCTTAAATACCACCCTCCAGAATTGCTGCAAATATTTATATTATTATTATTATTTAAAACCAGGACACCAGTTCCACAACCTAATCATTAAGCATTTGTAATTCATGTTTCTAGACAACTCTCAGATTTTCAGCCTATCCTTCCTTCAAAATAAGCATTCTGCTTGTCTCTGCCCAGATTTCTCACCTGCAATGGATATCACCCTAGGATTCCAGGCATCTCATGTGATGTTGATGCTCCCTTGAGGATCCACTCAAAACCATGTTCCTCACTAGTAACTCACAATTTGCAATTCTTACCTTTAATCTTATACTATCCAACTCTACAGTACAGTTGTATACATAGACAGAGACACAGACACAAACATAGACACTGACAGAGACACAGACAACACAGGTACAGGCACAGGCACAGGCACAGGCACAGGCACAGGCACAGGCACAGACACAGGCAGACACATAGATATAGACATAGACACAGACACAGGCACAGACACAGGCAGAGACATAGAGATAGACACAGACACAGGCACAGACACAGGCAGAGACATAGAGATAGACACAGACACAGTCATAGATATAAAACCTCACAGTTATAACTGTGAGTTATAATTGGGTTCATCTTCAGTATTTTCGTTATTCTGTGGGACAAGTACACGGGAACATGTACACTATTCTGTCTAGCAAAGCTCTAAGATAATAGGAAACTCTCTGAATTATACTATAGGGTAGAATGCCCTAATATTTAATTTTTTTCTTTATATGCTGTGAAATGATGGGGAGAAACCATGTGTGTGTGTGTGTTTGTGTGTGTGTGTGTGTGTGTGTGTGTGTAATTTCAAAATTAATAAAATCACCAACATTAAAAACAGTGTGTGTATACTAATAAAATAGGCACTTTTGTCTAAATTGATTTTTTTAAAAAATTAAAAGATATTTTTAAGACTTGTTAATCCAATGTGTTCACTAAAACCCTCAAAATTAAAATAATTAGGAGAATGCAACTCTCATTTGATTTGTTCTGCAATATCTACTACTGTTTTCTACTTAACATTGTTTAATTTGGTGAGATAATTCCAATTTGCTCAAAATGCACAAAGTCCTTGAAGTAGATGTTAAGAATACTAATGTGTTCTTCAAAATTATACTGCTTTATCTTATTTAGTCATTTTAGATGGGTAAAAAGATTACAAGGAAAAATGCCATTTGATGATCCTGGACTGATCTCTTATAATCTCAGCTCCATGAGAGGTTGAGGCAGTTGGAAGTTTGAAAGCAACTCAGTGATATATGTGTAGTATACATATAACACAAACACAAACATACACACAGAAACACATATATAGGCACACACATATACACAGAGACACTCACACAGACAGACACACACACAGACTCACAGATGCACACAGACACACAGACACTCACACAGACACACACACACACAGACACACACACACACACACACACACACCTTAAGGCAAGGAAATAAAAAGGTTTCTATATCAACATTTATTTTAAAAGTTAAACAATTTTTGTTTTATTCACATGAACCAGGTAATAATTTTTATCATTTTTTTTTGATGGATGGGGATCCATTAGGAAGAAAAATAAGCAGACTTGAGCTAAAAATGAAGCATAGCAACCAAATTAAAATGTACCTACTACAGTATTTGACTGCCCATAGAAGCCACAGTTGTGCATGAAAATATTTTAAATTATTGTATTATTTTCAAGAGTTCCAAATATATATCATAGGCACAAATCACTGAAAGTCCTGAAATGATAAGTTTAAAATGTGTATTACTTTTGTTTCTTTTTGTAATGCACTGTGAAGTCACAAGCATGTACTTCCTCAATGCCCAATGTACTGGGTACGATTTCTCAAGGAAACTTTAACTTTAAAATTAATGCTGTACTGTATAGGATCCATCAATTTTTTGGAGCAAGCTATGTAAGAAAGCAATAGTTCAAGGTCACCTTAGACTTTACTTTCAGGAAATGACAACAACAACGATGGCCAGCACATGGGAATATAGGAGCTGCTACTTATAATTAGGAAAATCAATCACTCTCTTCATTCAGCTGACTCCCCATGTATAGTCTGATATATACCATGTCAATTATGCTTTCTATGTCTGGGAAATTTTCTTGTCACAATATTAGAGATATTACTGGCATCAGGAGGATCTTCCTTCCACACAAAATACAAAAGTGCCATGCTATTCCTCACTGTGAACCAGAGAGACAACTACTGTTAATGTCTTTCAGGAAACATTGGTAATATTCAGCATGACACCAGGAATGGCTCTGCATTCCAGGGAATAGATGAGAACTCTAACAATTGGCTGGTGACTATTACTATTGAAAATTTTTCAATAGTAATCATTATTCTAATTTTATTTACTAGCCATATACACGTGATAGTCTGACTTAGACACACCCTTAGCATACCAAATAAAACTTTAATCCAGTAGAGAGCTGAGAGTTTTTCCCTGAAAAGTGGTATGTGTTTACCAAGTAACCCATCTTACATGGACCCATAGTATAGCTTTTTAAAGAATCACTAACCATGAGTAAACTGAAACTGTACTCTCAGTTTTTTAAAGGCAGAAATGAAAAAATAATTCTCCTGCTAAGCAGCTCTTCCCAGAATCAGGATTCCCTCCTCTCTTTACTAGGATGGAGGAACCGTCTTGCCTGGATATGGGAATTCAAGGTGCAGAACAATTAGAAGAAACTTTGAGAGAGAAAGCTGATTTCAATAAGAATGAATCACATAACAGAAAAAATGACAATAGGAAATACTGACTTAGAAAGTCCTAGAAGAGGACGTAGAATTTTCTGAGTGAATGAGAACTCAGTAGGTGTATCTTGGGAAGATTTTCTCTACCACTTGGATTTGGAAAGCAAGAAAAGCTGAGAGGAAACTTCTTAGGAGGTTTCCTGAGTTCTGTACAGAGCCGAATTCAGCCAGGATCACACAGCAGGAACAACGTGAAGGAGAAACTCACAAGCAAAGTCCAAACTCAGTTCCAAATTTTACTCTAAATGAGGCTTGTGCAGAGATGTACTTTGTATCCATAATTCAGTTATGAGTGAATTTAGTTTTCAAAGCTCATCTGATTATTATGTATAATAATAATTATAATAATTATTTTATAATACATAAATTATATAAATTCATAATAACTATATATATTATGTAAATAATAATAATTATTAATATATGGAATTCCCTCAATCATACAAATGAAGATCTATATAACACTAATTAGTTAAGTTAGTCTTAAAAACAAAACTTGCCTGCATTTTAAAACATAGAATTTCATATTCTTTTGTGTTACACAATAGCTTTCAACAGGAATAACAAAATTTCACAGGAATGGACACTGGGTGGACAGATCAGGAGGTAAAGTAAGGAAAGAAGACTTGAATGTGTATCACCAAATACCACTTTTAAAAGTTGAGTATAGTGGCACATGTTTGTAAATCCATAGTGGGGACACAGATAGATTTATTCCTGCTCTTTATGGCCAGCCAATCTACCAGAAATGGCAACCTCTGTGTTCGGTCAAGATATTCTGTTTCAAATTTAGGGTAAATAGTAGCAGAAGAAAACACTTTAGGTTGACCTCTGACCTTCAAAGGTGTATTCTCAGGACATGATTCTGTACATGGGTTCACATACACATAAAAAACATACACATGCATACACCAAACACATACCAAAATTATTTTATGACCCTTTGCCAAATATGAATGAAAGTATTTATTTTTCTTTGGAGGCTTACATATAAGTCTCATGCACATAAAACCATTGCCTACCACTGTTAAATCTATTTATGGAAAAAATTTTCAAACTGCCCTGACCCCCACATTTCCAGAGTTTGAAATCATTTCCATAAGACAGGAAGAGCATCAACCCTCAGTTTCATACCTTGCAATGTGTCTTAGCATGCTCTGCAACCAAAGAATGAATCATACATTCAGAGTGACTCATTGATTAACCACAGATTTGCATTTCTAAAAGTAGAAACCTGATGAAAATTTCCAGCTTCACGGAAATTATAAACATTGTCACAGCTGGAGTCTATTTCAGTAGAGGGATGGATTTTAGGGAAGTGTTTGTCATATGCCTGTGATTGAGAAAAGTTTAACAGTGTGTGCACTGGGAATACTAGGGTGGTAGGTGGTAGGTGGTAGGTGGTAGGTGAGAAACGGAAAATTAATCAAATGCAACTTTGACTTCACAGAGGCACAAAAGATACCAGCATAGGTGAAGGTAGATGGAATGCACACAAGAAATCAAAGAAGTACTGGTAGTGACTCAATACAGCAGGCTAAATAACGGAAGAAAAACTGCAGAAGTTCAACTCATGCCAGAGTTTGGTCTTTATATTCTCTAGAAATTAGAAGACAGACATGGTAGACATTCAATGAAGGCTTGTCAAACTCATGTCAATAACCTGGGAGAATTGTTCTTGTATGTACTCATGAGTGTGCTTACCAAATTACTCGTCTTTGTAAAATCAAAAAGAGTAGAATGTCTTCTAGATGCCGACAAACCTTGAAAAACTTCAGCGAATTCTAGCTGGTAACTAGGCAATTGGAAATGTCCCAGCTTGAGTTTGTAGAAATATTTTATTTCAAATTATTTCCCTAATAAATGTAATTTGCAGTCTGTTTGTAGAGTGCAGAGGGGTGGCACTTCCAGTTAGCTGGGTGAACCTAGGTGCTAGACTTGCTGTCTGTGAGGAAGACAACATGACTTACAATCTAAACCAGTATTTAATTTTCTGAATAGGAAGTATCTAAGATGCAGGTTGTGAGAAGCAGACAACATCAAGCAGCAGCGGTTATACATTCAGAGGTTTGCATCCATGGCTAGCAGGATGCATGTTGTGTAGTATGCATTGATGAGCAGCTGATCACATTTCATTCTCTACCCGACATACAGCAGTTTCCTTTCAACACTGTTAACAGTTTTTTTAAAGTATAAATACAAAGAAGATCTCTTTATCTAGTTTTGACTATTTTAAAATTTTACACTCATTTTTTTATCTTTAAGATGTGCAATAAAGTGATACTAACAGTCAAAGTATGACAAAAATCATATAAAGTACCAACTAAAACTCTCTTAGTTGTATGCTGTATTTGGATTTTAAAATGTCTTTAATTTTTTTCTGCCATTTACTAATTCTCACTGTTAAATTTTTTTATTCATTATTTTTAAAAGTCCCATTTTTTTCAAAATTTTTTGTAGTGGAATTCTTTTTTAAAAAAATATTTTATTTATTTATATTCCAGCAATTGCCCCTCTCCAGTCCCTCCTTTCACAGTTCCTCATCCTATTCCTCCTCCCCTTTGACTCTAAGAGAGTGTCCTCCCACCAGGCATCCTCCTTCAGTGGAGCCACAAGTCCCTAAAGGATTAGACACATCTTTTCCCACTGAGGCTGAACCGGGCAGTCCTCTGCTATATATGCGCTGGGGACCTCAGACCAGCCTGCTCACCTGGGTGCTGCTGCATAGTTGGTGGCTCAGTCTCTGGGAGCTCCCAGGGTCCAGATTAGTTGAGACTGCTGGTCCACCTATGGAGTAGCCTTCCCCTTAAGCTTCTTCAATCCTTCCCCTAATTCAACCATAGGGGTCCACATTTTTAGTTCAATGGTTGGGTATAAGTATATGTATGTATCTGTCACAGTCAACTGTTGGTAGCATCTCTCAGAAGAAAGCCATGCTAGGCTCCTGTCTGTAAACATATCATAGCATCAGTAATAGTGTGAGGCCTTGGTGCCTAGCAGCCCCCTTAAGATGGACCTCATGTTGGGCCAATTGATTCTTTGTGAGTTTCACCTCATGAACCCTAGTCACTGTCATCTCCTCATCCCCTCTATTTGTCCTCTGCTCTTGCAACCTCTCCACAAAAATAAATAAGTAAACAAACAAACAAACAAAACAAAGCATTGAAACCATCTGTAGTGTGTTGCAGTGTGCATCATGGTGTGCCCTACAGTATAGACTTCTGTCCACATATCTTCATTTGCAAATGTTCATTGCAATGAGTCATTGGTCTGGTTCAAGGCCTCTGGTTTCTGCTACATCACTGATACTGAATCCTCACAACGACTCTTCTGGGTTTTCCTGTAGTCCCTGTCATGGAGATCAGGCAGTCCTATTTTTAAAATGAAATGTGTGCATCTTGGTTTTTCAGAGGTTCTGAATAGTAAGGTTATAACCAGAAAACAAAATACCTAACTGCAAAATAGGAGGAACTTTTCCTTTAGAATTTAAGATGATGTTTGTAAGGTTAGAAATGGAAAAATAAATTATAAATTATAAATGGGAAGTGCCACCAATATTCCCATGAATAAAGAAATAATCAAATTTAAAATATATTGGTAGGCAACACCTCCCTAATTGGATAGCTCTTCCAATTGAATTTGTTTTAAAGTCAAAGAAGCAAGCTCCCATATGCACCATCTCCCCGGTGAGTGAGAGTCACACTGGTACATATATCTCTTCAGAAATTAACAATCACTTCATGCTGTGAGATTAACTTCTCTAGGTCACCTTGCAAGTGATCACTTTCTTCTCATTCAGTCTCTAGGAGATTGAATAATGCTTTTTTTGCATAAATTGTAAATGTAATCAATGTATTTAAATGACAAAAGACTCTTATTATGAATGTAGGAGACAGTGCATGAGTCTAGACACTGTGGTTTCAGATGCACTACTGGATGTAGTTTGTAGATCTTGGGATGAAGTTGTGAATATTTGCATTATCTAATGGATACAAATAGCAATGAAAACCAAAATGGCTACCTGAAGTATGGCAAATCAAATGAAAAAAGAAGAAAAGCTGACAGAACTAGTGAACACTAGATTCATACCATAAGAGACCATTAAGAGACAAAAGCTGAAACAGGATACGTTCAGAGATAGCCAGTCAGTCACATTCTAAGGCTATTGTACATATATTTCAAATGCCAACTCATTACCAACACAATAGAATGGAATTTCTATATCTCTAAGGACTTTAAATGTCCTCTTGTGCTTCAGAATTTCATGAATTCTGTCATCATAGTCTATCATTGATCAATTTTTTAAAATAAAGATTCACTTTTTATAGAGTTCAGCTTTAAAATAAATCTCAGTGGAGGGCTCACACCCAGGTAGGAAATGTATACCATACTTCTTCCCACCAAGGCATATTGAAAATCTCTCAGATTAGGAGCAAGGATTGTAAGAACAGGAAGTTGAGGAAGTCCAGAGCAAAACAATGCTTGTAGTTTTCATGAGAGGAGCTCTTTACTTACAAACTTAGAGAAGCTGAGGATGCCTGTAAAGTCCTGCCTAAGATAAAACGGAAAAAAAATTCTTGCTTATGTAGAGAACGAGGATATGAGCCCCACTTCTGAGTTGGAAGTGACATGTGATGGATGCTGGGGTTGGAGAGGCAGTTTTCTTTAGAGGTGTGCTCCAGTAGATGCCCACATACCCATGGAGACAAAGACAGCATTCATTGATATTTTTAAAAGAGAATGATGTGTAGTTAGGAAAGGGATACAAGGAGCAAATCTGAAAGGAACTGGAGGGGAGAATGGTGGGTGATTATAATCAAAATATATTGCATGCATGTATGAAATTCCCCCCAAAAAACAGAATTATGTTAAACTAATAAATGTCATCAATGCATACTCCAAGATCAGTGGACTAAATAAGAGCATAGCATCATTATCTATTTTAGAAAATTGATGATATGGAACCAAATTTATTATTCTTTCTTTCCCTCAGGGGACAAGCTCTCTAGTCTAGGCTAGCTTTGAATTGCCTATGCTTTGGAGAATGTCTTTGAACTTGTAAATCCTTCTCCCATCCATCAAGTGCTGAGACTGTAAGTGTATATGACCATGCACACTTTGTGTACTGCTGGATTTGGATCCAGAGCTTCCTGTATGGTAGACAATAAATTTGAGTAACTATTTGGGTACTGATATAGCCCTGTTCCACTGCTTATAATAAACCATCTTGGCATGGCCCTGCCAGAAGTTCCCAGAGTGAAGATTTTCTTCTCCCTCCAGAAGAACTCCATTTTACTACTGAACAAAGAGACCTGGAAAAGCTCTTTGGAGCATAGAAATAATTCATATTCCTCTCTTTCAAATAGTCCTCCAGATCCTGGCCCCTAATTATAGTATTTCAGTTTACACAAGCCTACTTGTCCTTAATTAGTCCTCATTATTTTATGCTGGAGAGTATTGTTGCATTTTGCTTATTTGGGAGTATTATCACAATTCTAATAACACAGGGATACTTGTCATTATGAATGAAGAAGTGCTTTTATAAATGTGCCTTTGTAACTTTACTGGTTCTGTGGTTTGAAAGCAACATTCCCAAGGCTTGATTTTACTTATTTCCTTGCCAGTAGGTTTTCTAAATTCTTTATTTTTATCCCTAGTAGATCAAGTTAGTATCAAGTCAACTTATAACAATATATATTGCAAAAGCTATTTTATGTAGCCACAAAATAGCTTGAATTCACAGACAAATGTTGTGATGTAATTTTATTGTGCAAAAAAGCATAGCAAAGTATCATCCAAAAGCAACTGTTTATGCATAGATTATTAATTCTTTTTTGCTATTGAAGTTGAACTTGAAGTCTGATAAGTATTTCATATCACTCTGAATGAATTCTGGGATAGAGGTTGTGTAACAGAAGGAATGTGGCAACATAAGCTTACGGTGGTAGTCACTGCTCATATAGGGCTTCATGCTGCTTTCAAGTCCTTTGGTGCTTGAAAATAATTATGAACATGAGTTTTAACATTCCCATGTTCTTCACATTATAAATTATAGATGTGTGATCTTGTCTTCCCTTAAAAAAGAAGAATCAAGTTAAAAAAAGAAATACTTGCAACCAGGTTGAAATAGCTTCTATTGTGCTGTGAATTTCAGGGTACTACAGGGGTGGCTAAGTACACAAGCTATGCACAATCAAATTCTTTATCAGAAGACTTCCTTCTGGGGGACTTGTCTCTCCCATTTTTATCAGTTAAGTGATTAATTTTTGTGAGATCAGTAGTGTGATGTGTTTCTAGACATATCTCTTGGAGACCATTTTTCAAAGAAATCCTATAGATTCTGTGATCTACTACATATATTAAAAATAATTAAACTTGGTACTTAAAATATAAATCTTGTTTTCAATTAGGAAGTATGGATAGTTCTGATTAGGAACAGGAGTAAGTGAGGTGAGATAAAATATCAAGAAGGATGTTAGAGTGTGAGGCTTGGTAGTTGCATAATGAGGAAGTGTGACCAAGTCTTGAGAAAAAAGAAAATACTGTTGTTTGTGCCAACACTCATAAACCTTGAGGTCTTAAGTAAAATTAGCAAGACTTAAAACAGAACCAGGTGGTTGTTCATATGTGCAATCTGAGGAAGTTTAATACATGGATATCAGGATAGAATAGTGATCTTTAAGACATGGAGTGGAAGTGGAGTAGTAGAGACATATTGCTCACAGTGAAAAGCGGCAGAGATAGGTAATAAATCAGAGATATTTAAGGTTATAGATAAGCCAATGAGCACAAATTGAATGAATGAACCATTCAATATTGTTTACCCATTCTAACTTTACTATGCATTCTGTAATTATGTATGAATATAATACTTTTATGAAAAAGTAATATAAGTTTTAAAAGTCAAAATATGTTATTAGTATGTAACTCTGCTAAGGCCCTTGTTACTCTGACAAAACCAGAAGCAGTTTAAAGCCATTAGGGTAACTGACCAGGCACAAGTGGCCCACACCTGTTCCCCCACCCTATCCACTCAGAGGAGAAAAAGGGATTTGGGTAGAAGGATTGAGAAAGGGGGTGACCTGGACAGGGGTAGTGAGCAGGATGTAAAGCAAATAAGTAAAAATAAGTAAATACTAAATAATTAAATTAAATTAAAAAGAGAAAAGAAGTATCAGGAAACTTATTATCACATTAGACAAGTTGGGACTTGCCATACATCATTCACCTTCACCTTTTTATTTAAAGTTTTACTTTTGTTTGATCTTCCATCAAAAATAATTCTGGTTAGAGATAGCTTACTTATCTATCTATCTATCTATCTATCTATCTATCTATCTATCTATTTATAATATTCTTCTAGATTTGGAGAATTAAGTAAATAAAAGGAAAGAATGTAGAATTAGCTCACAGACAACTTTACAATATTCTGCTGTAGGATGCAAGATTACTTACTCTTTCAGTGTCCTGGTTTTCCAGTTTTATACTATTTGGGTGAGTCCTTGCTGAGCTAGGAAGAAAGGTCTCAGTGTCAGGATTGATAAATCTATGTACTCTATTTGCTTTTCCAAGTGCAAGGGATTTGTATCTGATACTTTCAGTAAGCAGAGCAGAGCTTATCTGTGCTGGGGAAAGTCTACTAAAATACCACAAATTGTAAAAAAGCCAATAGAACTCATATATCATACCAATATGAATACAATTTTCTAGAAACATAAGCCTATTGACAGTAAATTTCCTCTGAACATTTCTGTGAGAGGATTTTCTTTGAATTCCTGTAACAAGTAGTTTGCAGTACTATGCGTTTAAAATACACACCTTTGACAGAAATTAGGCCTTAAGACCAGGATGCACTACATCAATATGCTGATTCCCTGTTTATAGAATAATTTCATTCTTCACTTCTTTGATGACCAGTACATTGTCAGTGTCTGGGTATTCTATTAATTTGCATAGTTTTGTACACTTGCGAATAACAGTTTTGCATAATTAGCTATGACTTCTATTTAAAATTTTCAACAACAGCCAAAGCTGAACCTTACTGAAGCTGTGCTTATACACAAACACACACACACAAATACACACACATATGCACACACACACACACACACACACACACACACACACACACAAAGTTTACAAGAATCATTATACACTCAAAAATAAATTCTCCACTAACCATTTCTTTTTCCATGATAGACTGATAGACCAAAGGAAGGCAGACAAACGGACTACCAGAACTTACAGAATATCAGCCAAACATGTAGTGGCATAATGGCATGATGCCACATCTGCTGGCAGGCTGGAGTCACTGTGCCACACACAGCCTTCTGAAGAGCCTGGGCTGATAGCACAGATCAAGTCCTTGTCTAAACAGTGAGTCAGTGCAACTATTTGATTTTCTCATGACCCCTTGAAAATAAACTTCTACTTCAGTGATTTCTTATATATTAAGAACTCATTTCTTTTAGCACTGAAGCTTTCAGGTTGTATTTAAAAGTTTTGATATTTTGTTTAATGAATATCTAAGTAAACACCAGTATTCTATAGAGTGCATCAACTGGCTGTGAGAAATATTTTTTACAAGTGTGTGTATGTGAGTGTGTATGTGAGTGTGTGTGTGTGTGTGTGTGTGTGTGTGTGTGTATGTGTGTGAATTCATATCAGTGTATGTTTATATGTCTGTATTCATATTCCATTTAAGTTGTAGGGTTCAATCTTGTTACCAATATTGTTCTTGTCTATATTATCACTACCTTCATGATTACAGTTCTATAATACATAAGGACCTATTCTATGCTAACTACTGCAGATGAGAAAACTAAGGGGAAAGACACCAATTGAATATACAGTTTTCTAATTGTTCACGTACTCTTTACAGAAGATGTTTCTTACATTTTCCTATAATTCTCAAATAGCTACTGAAACATCTACAGAAAATACTATGAGATAGAGTAATCAAGAACTTTCCGAACAGGACTACAATACAGAAAACAAACTTCACAGTGTTACAGATAATTAAAAATCTTCTGCAGTACAAAACAGAATATCAGCCAACTGAACAGAAAATATTCACCAAGAACAAGAGAAAATCTTTGGCTGTTGTAATTCAAATAACTAGAATATATAAAATTGAAAAAATTACACATAAAATAAATGTCACAACCTATAAATGACCCAATGATCTGAATAGCCAGTACTTAAAAAGGAAAAAAAAAAATACAAAGGGCCTGTAAATATTAGAAAGGTTCAAAATCAATAGCCACCAGAGAAATATTAAAACTATATTTATACCCCTTTTCATTACAGTCAGAATGATCATCATAAGAAAAAAAAAAGAGGACAAGAAATTCTATAGGGGATGAAAGGAAGGGAGCCTTTATCACTGATGGAAGCAGTGTGAACTAGTGGATGCTAAGAAAACCATCATGAAGGTTTCTTACAACACAGGTAATAGAACAACACTATCACCCAGCAAGCTACACCATTCTGGGGCATGCATATAATGTATTTGAGTCTATGTAAAACAAAAATTCCTCTACATCCATGCTTCATTATGCCCAAGTAGATGATGGAAGCAGCCATGATGTCCATCGCTAAGTATATGGATAAATAAAATATGTTACAAATACAAAGTGAAAATCTCCTTTGGATATTAAAGAAAATAAAATCCTAACATTTGCAAGACAACAGATAGAACTAGAAATCGTGATATTAAACAAAATAAACGGGACTGAGAATGGTAGTAGAAACCACACATTTTTCTCTTGTGTGCAGATCCTAGATTTTAAGTTTTATATATGTGAGAAGAAAGTAGGTAATGAAACTAGGAAGAGTATTTTGCCAGAATAGAGGTTTCTAATCAATTGGAGACAAACATAGGAACATATACATTTAACATGATGGGAGTGCGGGGCTCATGTAGAGAGGAAAGGGACCACTTAAAAGAGGTTAAGGAATAGGGCAGGTGAATGGGAGAGGAAGACCTCCAAAATACACAACACATAGACTATCATAATGAAACACATTATTTGTATGTTTATATATAAATGAATAAATTAAAATAAAAATGGTCACCCTACTTGGTGGTTTCTTCTCTATATAAATTTCCTGAGCAATAAAATGGAAATGGGAGTAAATTTTGTTTCATATGACTATAGCCAATGATAGTATTCTAAAAGTATTCATGAAAGCTGTAAGTGATGGAGGAATTGAATGTATCATGCCTTTCTTAAAATAACAATTTTTTTTTAAAAAACACAAAGACAAAACTCTGACAGTTTATGAAATTCACAGCTTCTTCACTCTCCTGTTTACTGTTCACATTTTTCTTTGTCTTCACGGGAGTTGTGATAATTATAGACTTCATATAATATATTACAGTATCTACTATGACACTTGGAATTTAGCAAATGCTAGTAAATGTCATCATTTCTTTATACTATCCTCCCATAAGGAAAAGTTGATGGTGATATGTACACTAGATAGAGAAAAGAGAAGTTTCATGCATTTAAAGGTGAGTGGAGAATCTTTCCAGAGCATTTACCAGGTGTATCACATGCCTATTTACAAAAGTAAGGAAACTGTCAATTTGATGAAGTACAACTCACAACTCATTAGAGTTGAACATAGAAGAAGCATTCCACATCAAAAATGACTGCTGAAATATTCACAATTACCAGCTGCTCAGAAACCATTTTATATGGATAAAAAACATGTCACATTTAATTTATCAGATGCTTTCTGCTGTCATACTTTTCTTTCATTCAATGTACTGAAAAGTTATAAAAACACATTTCAGTCTCACTGTAGCAATGTATAGACATTAAGAATAACACAAATCCATTATCCGCCACAATATAATTGTGTCTACATGGATGAATAATCTTCTGTAGCTTCTTTTCACTCAATACTGAATTAAATATTCCTTTAAAGATATTTGAATACACAACTCTCAGTATCTCTGTTTAAGAAAAAAAAAGGAAAGAAATATTACTATTTTAAATACAAAAACCACACTTATTTCTAAAGCTATATTCCCTGAATGAGCTAGCATTATTAGTGCAATTTCTATACAGACTATAATAAGATAGAAACATCACCAGAAAAAAATATTACAACTTTAATTTCCTAACAACATTGAACTAAATCAAATAATGCACTCAAACATTTGTGAAAACAATATAGTAATAGTCTAGCCCTCCATTCTAATTCTGTGATGTGAGTGTTAAAAAAAAAGCCAACTGGTCTCTCCTGCTAATCTCTCATGGTGTCGATCCAGCTTCCCACCCCAATACTATCCCTTTCTGAAACATAGCATATAACCAGAGAAATATTAAAACTACCTTTAGATTCCTTCTCATTACAGTAAGAATGGTCATCATAAGAAAAAAAATAAAGAGGACAATGAATTCTATAAAGGATGAAAGGAAGGGGATCTTTATTCACTGATGGAAGGAGTGTGAAGTAGTGGATGCTATGGAAACCATCATGAAGATTTCTTACAACACAGGTAATAGATCAACACTATGGAGGAATAGATGCCCCAATCTGACATTATTAAAGTGGTGAAGAATCAGAATCATGGTCATAGGCCCAAGTAATAAAGCATATACTAATATTTTGCTAATGAAACATAATAATAAAATTATTCCCATAGATCATAGTACAACATTTAATCCTCATCAGAGAAGCTTCCTCATTCTGTAGATGGTAATTAACAGAGACCAACACTCAAAAATCTTTAGAAAGCAAGAAACTTGGAAGCACTCAGCCAGAAATAAGGTGTTCCTCTTTCAACCCCTCACCATTTTCAAGGCTCAGGAAACATGAGGAAGATGAAGTGGAAAGATTGTTAAGAGCCAGAGATGTTGGATGACCCCAGCGAAACAGCATCTTCTATACATAAGAAGGCTGATAGAGATCTAAACTCACAGACACTGTGATAGCACATAGAAGACTTACAAAGGCTCAAAGCAAACAAAATCACATCACTAAAAAGAGGAGGTAAACACACACTCTCACCCCCTGAACAAGAAGCTATTTGTAGTTGGTACATTCCGAGAGAAACAAAATCAGCTTTCTACAATGCAGCGATACTGAGATCACACTCTAGGGCAGATCACATGGCCAGTAGTAATTGGTTAACACAAAGTGGCCTCCGTGTCTTTGTGTCATTTTTTGTTTTGTTTCATTTAGTTTTGGTATATTCTGTCTCAGTGGTGGTTTTGGTTTTATAATTCTCATTTATTTTGTTTGTTTGTTAGTTTAAGAGATAGACCATGATATTGAGTGGGTAGGGAGGTGAGAGAATCTAGGATGAGTTGGGGAAGAATTAAGAATGCAATCAAAATATATTGTATAAAATTTTTTAAATAATAAAGTTTTAAAATGAAATGATTGATTAGATTGGCCCTTTTCAAGATTTATCAAAACAGACAATTGCTAAATCTAGGATAAAAAAAACTTAATTAAATAATTAGATAGATGATAGATAGATAGATAGATAGATAGATAGATAAACAGACAACTAGATATATGATAATGATTGAATGTGTAGATAAAAGATCCCCTTCTATCCCACACACAAAAGGATTGTGTATTCAAGGAATATTCAATGTGCATGTGTCAGTGTTATGTTTAATTCTCTTTTAACTTAATGATGTTCCTGTTTAGGTCTATGGAAGGCCTGTTCTCTTGATCTCATTGAAGTGATAAGTGAGCCTCATTTCTGCTTAGCTCCTCACTTCATTGGCCCATGTCAGTCCTGGATTTCATAATGGGTAGAATTCCCTCCCTGTGTGCTCTCAGGGCTAGCTGCTACTGTGGTAGTGTCTCATTTGTCAACCGTGATTGAAAAATGTTTAGATCAATGAAAAATAGATGGTGGGGGAATCCACAAGGCTTTGACCCCATACAAATACTATAGGCAACTATGAAAGGCTACAAATGGGAGAAATAGTCTTTCCCAGGGGAGAGGATACTAATTGGTTATCTAATACCAAATGGCCAGTCTTGAATACATGTATATGAACAATATTATACATATCAAGCAGGTTAAATTTAGGAATAAGTGTATATATACACATTTACTTATATTTATATAACAATGATGAAAATAGAGGTCATGAATTTTAAAGAGAACAAAGGGGTATATAAGGAATGTCTTAGAGAGGAGAAAGGAAAGGGAGAAATAGAAAAGAATAATAGTCTTCAACTTGCATATGACCTGCTCCATAAGATTTTAAGAAAATCAGACCCATCAGATACAAGGTGTGTCATGTCTGAACTTCTATACAATCCACTTGCTTTAGAGGAGCCCTCACTGTTAATTGTATCAGATAGAATAAAAGGAAAAGAGCTTAGGGCTATGTCACCTCCCGATCTGACCAGCGGACAGAAGACAACGGACATGGGAACTTCTTCTCAACACCGTTTATTCAGGAACCATTAATGTATGAAAAAAACCGCCAACCGTCGTTCCCTGCCCTTAAATCTCTGTCTCCTCCAATCAGAAGCCATTCCGTATTGGTGCTCCACTCATATGTCAAACAGCCTGATCTTATGTACAATCAATATGCATGCAGTAATGCCAGATCTACGTGTCCTGATCATGGCGCAGCAATGTCCAAACTAGGACTGGCAGATTGCCGGCCATCATCTTATGACACCAGCTCTCCACAGCGCTATTAACAGGAAACTGAAAAGGGTTAGGGGTTAATTATTTTAAATTCAAAGTCAGTACATTTTTTCTGAGTTCTTCCTATATTTTTTTGCTTTAAATTGTGTTGATATGCATGTATTTTTCTTTGTTAGACTGAGACTGTGCTAAGGATAGATTCAATTTTTAATTTATCAAAACAGATTTCTTGGTGCCTAAAACCATGTGTTTGATTAGTAAGAAACCCATTTATCTAATAGAGCACCTACCAAAGAGTTTATAAAAAGTATGTTTAATATGTTGTCATTAGTCATCATACCAAAGGTGAGATGAAAACAAAGAGAATGTTGAGTCTTCTGTGTGCACAAAAAGAGAAGACTGTGTGCACTAGTACCAAAACATTAATTTTTGCAAAATGCATGCTGTAAATTGAGGCTAAAATGAGTCCTGGGTCATTTCTTAAACCAAAAAGTGGAAATGGAAACAGAAGAACACACACAATCAAATGGAAAGAGAATCTAAAGCAGATGTATATGCTCTTCTATGAAATACACACCAAAGTTTCTTCTGCCAATGCATTTTTGGAAGTTCTGGCTTTAGCAGGAATACATAATAGAAGACCTGTCTGCATTGCCATGTACATTAAGATAACATGGCTTGTGATGTGGTATAAGGTAAATCACCCAGGAGTCTTTTCTAAGCTTTGTGTCAAAATTGACTTATGGATCTTTGCCTAACCAGAAGTCAGATTCTCTCCATCTAACTCTTCTGAATGACCAGAATATCACACAGGGACTTTTCACTACTACCATTTCTGGAACATATTCCACCATGTTTTTCTCCACTGTAGGATACTTAGCTAATAGTCACCAGGCACACAGCACCAAGCAATAGAGCATAGTAAACCTGAAGACTTTAAAACCAGAATGTTTGAAAAGTTAAAGCTCTGCCAATAATGATCTTTAAATGATATAAACATTAATATGAATAAGATTGCTCATTGCTAGCTTTTCTCTTCATTGATAATCTAGCTATTTCTTTTCTGATTTATTTCTTTTTAAATATACAGACAAGTATTTTTTCATTTCTAATTTTTATGCTCATAAGTCATATCCTTTGTGTTCTGACTTCAATTTTGAAACAAAGTCTGCATGGTGTGTGAAAATGGGTTGAATTTCAAAGAAGATTACATATCAGAATGGCAGTTTTGCAAACTGTTTTCTTTACATAGAGATGACCTCATCTGTTCTACACCAAGAAAGAAGTATTACATGAAAAGCTTCCTTCCTGGAGCTGCTCAAGAGAGAGAAAAAGTCTCCCACATGATGTAGAAGAACAGAAAGCAATGGAAGTGAGGTGTACAAATGCCAAATTATTGTTAGAATAGAGCTGTTATTCTGGTATGTAGAATGAACTACTTTAAAAGTGCCAGATATGAACATAATTTCACATGGTTCAGATAGATAGCATATGACTGTTTAGTATCTATAAATTTAAAAACTTTTCATAATTTGTGTAACAGCAATGATGAAAGATTTGAGTTTTATTAAGATATTTTGACCAATTTAAGATATGTTGAATTTCTTTGAACACTGTCATTGTTATTGGAAGATAAAGCAATTATATACTTTTATATACTAATTAACTTTGTCCTATACTGCTAAGTTATAGCTGAATTTACTTCAAGAAATATAAAACAATGAATCAACACATGCCATAGATAAGATTTTCTTATTCAGAAAGTCTTCCTAGATTCCTCTAATCAGACATTTGAGACCATAAAATTGATTGAACCTTGAAGATCAACTTTTATGGACTATTTGAAGGTGGCTTCAAGAAAGATATATAGGTTTTGTTTAGAAAATACTCAATGATAACCTAGCAGCAATTTTTCCAAAAGCACCTCTAAACTTTATTTAATCTAAATGATATGGAGGATTATTATATCAATTCAATGCAATAGTTGGAGTCAAGATATTCAGAGTTACATATATAGTTAGACAAATCAAGTAGTATGCTATTTTTGTAATCCTAAACTCCAAACTTATGGTTAGTGTATTAGTAATAAGGCCACACATACTTTCTATGAATGCAACAACTCTTCAAGCACAATGCTCAATATCATAGTGGTTAAGTGATAAACATTAGAATAGGTATATTAGAGAGATCAATTTCTATATAGATGTTTAGCAATTTTGTATAACAACCTAAAAACAGAATGTACAAAAAATATGTTATGTGTAGTTTTGGTACTGAAAATTATAATACATGTATACTCTTCCTCCTGCTAACAAAGAGACAGAGTGCATTAATCTTTCAATAAAATCTACCTTAAGTTTTTCATTGGTTCAAACTTATTTTCAATACACTGTTCACTTATTTTATTTTTTAAAGATTATAATGTAGCATTTATCCAATCTCTGTCCTTCCTGTAAGCCTAATTACCTTTCCTACTGTCTGTCCTGTTTTTAACTAATAGTTATTGCAAACATGTATATACATATGTTTATACATATATTCCTAAAAATAACTTGTCATATAATGTTCCTTCCACATATGTTTTCAGAGTTGACCTTGTGACAGTCCTAATAGATACATCTATATCACACCAAAGGTTCAGGAGACATTGCAGAAGAGGAGATAGAAAGATGAAAAAGCAGAGGTTCGAGAAATTGTTATGAGATTGTGTTTCCTAATACTATTTGAGGATATACCTACAGTTTCACCAGCATGATTACTCAAATGGGATATGAGCAGAGATGACAACAATGGACATGCCTATGTGGACATGAAAATGCCTATGAGGCCTCAACACTACAAAAAGAGCTACAGGCACCTAAGTAAGCTGGGAACGGAAGAGGTGTTCTTCATTAGGGAAGAGCACATCAAATGGTTTCCCATCATACTGCTAATAGTTCAAAGCATAGAAAACCCTCCTTAAAGTTCTCACAGGACTCTAATCCTAAATATATACAAATAAAATTTAGTTTAGAATTTTCTAGACTTCAAAAAATTCCCCAAGCACACATTAACTTCTCACTTCTTATCTATATTTACTTAATTATTTAATTTCTGACCCCTTATATGTACTTTCTTTGTGCCAGAATTTTAAACCTCTTGCTACTGCCTGTTGATTTGATTTCATGGCACAAATGGATTATCACCCATAGTCTAAAGGGAGAATAAGAAGGAAAATGAATGTTGGGTAAGACTTTCAGAAATCTAATTTCAGGATGATAGTCATCAGAGAGACACAAAAATTAGAGCCTGAGAAAATATATAGTATGCTTTAGAAGAAGTAAGTATTTTTGGAAAACAAATTGAAAATGCTGTTAGTTTTGTTATTTATAGCAACTGACTCATATCTATTGTATCATGTGTGCCATATAATATTTTGCCAACTCTCAACCAATGATGACATTGCTTGTTCCCAATAAAATCAGCACTGTTATGATAGGAACATTTATGTAAGTATCTTTATGCTCTAGTTTTCTTTAACAAAACACTGCAAAATTACTGAAGTGAGTATGTTAATAGTATAACACTTAAAATATATCATCTCTCTTGCCCAAACCTTTACAGCAAGATGAAAGATTACACTCCTGTGAATAGGCTATGTGTGCATTTTTATAAATCTTAAAAATACTGGAGATAATGTTTATTTTATTCACCTTACAGTAAGGGAAGACCATTAGAGTGCCATGCTATCTTAAATTTTCATTTCTTTTAGTCTAACAAGGCTCACATCTCTTTATGTCTTTCTTGATCCTTATATCTTTACTAGGAATTGAATGTCCATATATTTGTATTATTTTAAGTATCTTCATTCATGGTTTTCATGACATCTTTACATAGTCTTTATAATAGCCCTTTTCTAATTTCCTAGTTTATTTTTCTTATTTCAGTTATGAAGTGGTACTTTAAAATCTGTCTTGAAGTGATTCAGCATTTTCTGATCAAGCAGTTTTTCTGAAAACAGAAAGATTAAGGCAGCATCTAAAGATATCTTACTAGATTATAGTGTAAAAAGGAATTTTTTACAGGACAATTTAATCAGCTACACTTTTTCACTATTAAAGAGAAATGATCTCACAACAGTGAAAAAGGAAAGAGTGGTATGAAGAAAACAAGATGAAAACATATTTAATAAGCAATGGCAACATTAAAAACAAAGAAAAAGAAGAGTGCTAAACTTAAGGCATTACCCTTCATGAGCATATTTGCCAAGACAAGAATTGTTTTTTAACTTTTTTTAAATCTATAAATATGACACTCTGAAGTGATCATTGTTGACATGTGAAATTGAAGCTTGCAGAGGACAAAAGAAATGCAATAGGCAGTAATTAGTTGAAGCACAATGTGTGTCAGATTCATGTAGATATAATGAATGCTGCTCACTCTGGACTAAGACCATATGACAACTTCATGAAGAGCACTTCAAAAGCTTCAGGTTTAAGAAACCTTAGATGACTCAGTTTTTAAGAAAGGCATTTTGAAAACTGACAGATTACTAGTTCTAGAAAGGGTGAACCAATCCAGATGTTCTCTGCAGTTTTTCATCAATTTTCAAGGTCCATAGGGTTGTCCTGTAACATTTTGTATAGGGATGGAATAACAATAAGCACAGCCAATGTTACTCCCCATGATAAGTAGTATGGAGATAATGTATAAATGGAAGGCAAACCAAAGAAATGATTAAAAGAGTTATCAAAGCTCTTCCATCCTTCCATGTAAAAAGTTCTCTTCTCCTTTCTCTCTTCCAGAAGTATCTTTGCTTTAACTTACATTTAAATCTCTTCTTTTCTAACTTTTATAGATATAATTAAAAACAATGTTAAGATAGAGTGTATCATAGGTTCTATGAGAAAATGGCATGTTGTTGTTTAGTCAAATACATGGCAGCAAATTACATTCTACATATGATTATGTCCGAGACAAATGCTATTCTCAGTCTTCATCTGAGAAACTTCCTTTCATACACTAAACACAGGTAAGAACAGAGACTGGTGGCTTAAAATTAAGAAATAAATGATACTTGAGTGTTCAGTCCTAAACAGAACATTTATACCACTCTTTCTCTTGTTCATGGAACATGAAAGAAGACGTAGAAATGATATACTCAAGGCAAAATGGCCACTGAAAACACATGATTTCACAGCAGTTTTCTTGGTTGTGGTAAATTATCAAAGTTCTTGCTTGCATTCTCAAGTTGTTCACATTCAAATCTCTAAGCATGGTCTGTGTTAAAAATAAAAGCACATACACATATGCCACGGTCATTAAGATATGAAAATAAGCAAGTTGGAACTACAAAGTAACAGAGTCCCTGCTAATCAGTTTCAATTGCTATGAGACTTTCAAAGAATAATTACTTTTGGAAGAGGTGACAGAGTAATTTCGTTTTATGAAGGAGAGTCAGAAAGTTCTCTCTGGTTTGTGGGCCCTACGGTTTCTATGACAACTATTCTATTCTGCCACTGCAGTTGGAAATCAATCAGAGATACACAAGATAAACAAATAGATGTGTTGAAGTTCATAAATGAAACAGGCATCAGGACACTTAGGCACACAGGACTCTCCAGAAGACCCATAGTACAGAGAATAAAGTCAAATCATGAATGATGTTTTATATTGTCCTTAGAATGTATGTCCAAGCCTCTCTTCACAAGTCCTGACATAGCATGTTCACCCCATATACTTGACCATTTACAATCTTACTCAATTTTTGCCAGGAAAAATAATATTGCACTTAAAATCAGTTGCAAACGGCAAATCCCTTAAAAGCTCTGCCATTTCAACTGAATATACTATTTTCACTCTAGCACTTTGAATATACTGTACTTTTATGCTTGCTGCAGCTTTAAATATGGATTGCTTAGGAACCTCTGCTCCACACATTTTTGTGTCTTCTATATCTAACATAGCATATGATGTCAACATTTTTTTAAACATGACAGTAGATATCTTATGAATACAGGAGGCATTTTCCTCTAGTACTTAACACCATAACACATCTCTGTTTCAAGTCATGTTCAAATAGACCCAGAACAAAAACTGCATTTCAAATCTGCCTTGACGAATAAAATCAGCAAAAGGACAGAAGAATGTATATAGATTGTGATCAGTGTCCAGAAAGGACCTGGTCTATCAAATAGTTTACTCAGTTGACAACAAAAAATAACTATGGCAGTCAATATTAAGTAGTTTTTACCTTAAAAGTAAGTGAATGGCATAACTATTCTTATGGTGTAGAATTTTCACCAAAACTCAAGGATTAACCATTATTTCCTATCTGTGTAGAATGGTTTTACAAAGTAAACTGTCATTCAGGAAGTAGAAGCCACCTTGGAAACTAACTGGGTTCTATTGAAACAACTTATTCTTAGTACTAGCCTAGTAACAGAGACAGCAAAGTAATAATGGGGATGGGGCATGAAATTCACTTTCAGGTTCATCTACTGGCAGCTAAGTTTGTCAGACATCAAGCAAAAATGGAGATAGTCAGTGAATGGAGATAGTCTTTGAGACTATCAATTTAGAAATGCAGAACTTCTCAGTGATGACATTTTCCAAGACCAATACTGCCACTGGAATGCAGAAATGAAAAAATGTCAAAAAGCCACTGGAGCTGACAGTATCAGAGGAATGAGCAAAGGATGGTAGAACAATTCCCAATTCTCTGAGAAAATGCCAAATTAAATTTGAGAGTGGCTGTACAAGTTTGTACTCCCATCAACAGTGGAGGAGTATTCCCCATGCTACACATTACCAGCATGTGCTCTCCTTTGAGTTAATCTTAGCCATTCTTATGGATTTAAGGTGGAATCTCAGCATAGATTTAATTTGCATTCCCGTGATGAGTAAGGATGATGAACATTTCTTTACATGCTTCTCAGCCATATGAGATCCCTCTGTTGAGAATTCTCTGCTTAGTTCTGTGCCCCATTTTTAATTTGGGTTTTTTGGATTGTCAGTTCTTTATATATTTTGGATATTAGCCCTCTGTCAGATATAAGGTTAGTAAAGATCTTTTCCCAATCTGTAGGCTGTAAAAATAACATGGTCCTTTGCCTTACAAGAAGCTTTTCAGTTTCAAGGGGTCCCATTTATCAATTGTAGATCTTAGAGCCTGGTTCATTGATGTTCTGTGAAGGAAACTGTCTCCTGTACCAATGCATTTAAGGCTGTTCACTACTTTCTGTAATAATAAATTAAGTGTGCTTGGTTTTCTGTTGAGGTCTTTGATCCATTTGGACTTGAGTTTTGAGCAGGGTGATAAATATGGATCTATTTTCATTCTTCTACATGCACATCCATATAGACCAGTACCATTTGTTGAAGATTCTCTCCCTTTTCCATTGTATGATTTTGGTTTTTTTGTCAAAACTCGAATGTTCATAGGTATGTAGGTTTATTTCTGGGTCCTCAATTTGATTCCATTGATCCAACTCTCTCTTTCTCTAGCAATACCAATTACTATTGTTCTGTAGTGCAGCTTGAGGTCAGGTATAGTGATATATCCAGAAGTATTTTATTGTTCAGGATCATTTTAGCTATCCTGGGTTTTATGTTTTTTATGTTTTTTCATATGAAGTTGAGAATTGTTCTTTCAAGGTCTGTGAAGAATTGTGTTAGAATTTTGATGAGAATTGCATTGAATCTGTAAATTGCTTTTGGTAGGATGTCCATTTTCACTATTTTGATCTTACCAATCAATGAGCATCAGAGAACTTTTCATCTTTTGATATCTTCCTCAATTTCTGTCTTCAGATAATTGAAATTCTTGTCATACTGGTATTGCAATAACTTGGTTAGAGTTACTCGAAGGTATTTTATGTTATTGTTGGCTATTGGGAAGGGTATTGTTTCCCTAAGTTCTTTCTCAGCCTGTTTATTGCTTGAGTACAGGAGGGCTACTTATTTCTTTGAGTCAACTTTATATCCAGCCACTTTGCTACAGGTGTTTATCATTACTAGAAATTCTCTGGATGAATTTGGGGTCACTTTTGTATAATATCACATCATTTGAAAATAGTGATACTTTGAGTACTTCTTTGATCTCCTCTAGTACACCCTTGAACTCCTTTAGTTGTTTTATTCCTCTAGCTAGACCTTCAAGTGTTATATTGAAGATATTTAAGGAGAGTGGATATCCTTGTCTTCTCCTCTATTTTAGTGGAGATGCTTTAAGTTTTTCTCAACTTAATTTGATGTTGGTTATTGGCTTTCTGTATATTGCCTTTACTGTGTTCAGATATGGCTGTTGTATCCCTGCTCACTCTAAGACTTTTAACATGAAGAGGTGATGGATTTTTTTCAGATGTTTTTTGATATCAAGGGACATGATTGTGTAGTTGTTTTCTTTCAGTTTGTTCATATGGTGAATTATGTTGATGGATTTTCATATATTGAACTGTATCCCTGGAATGAAGCCTACTTGATCATGGTGGATGATATCTTTGATATGTTCTTGGATTCAGTTTGTGAATATTTTATTGAGTATATTTGCATCAATGTTCATAAGGGAGATTGGTCTGAAGTTTTCTTTCTTTGTTGAGTCTTTGTGTGGTTTAGGTACAAGAGTGACTGTGGCCTCATACAATGAGTTTGACAATATTCTTTCAGTTTCTATTTTGTGGAATAGTTTGAGGAGTATTGGCATTAGCTCTTTTTGTGAAAGTTTGGTAGAATTCTGCACTAAAACCATCTGGCCCAGGACTTCTTTTGGTTGGGAGACTTTTAATTACAGTTTCTATTTTCCTAGGTTATAGGAATATTCACATAGTTTACCTGATCTTAATTTTATTTTGGTAATTGGCATATGTCTAGAAAATCATATATTTCATTTAGATTTTCCAGTTTGTGGAGTACAGTCTTATGAAATAAGACCAAATGCTTTTTTTTTAATTTTTTTCAGTGTTCTTTGTTATGCCTCCCTTTTCATTTCTGATTTTATTAATTTGGGTACTTTCTCTCTGCCTTTTAGTTAATTTCACTAAGGGTTTGTCTTGTTGATTTTCTCAAAGAACAATCTCTTGGTCTTGTTGATTATTTGTATTGTTCTCTGTGTTTCTAATCCCTGAGTTTGATTATTTCCTGTCTCCTTTTCCTCCTCCTTCCTCCTCCTCCTTCTCCTCCTTCCTCCTCCTCCTCTTCCTCTACCTCTTCTTCTGCCTTCACATGTGCTTTTAAATTGTTAGTATGAGAACTTTCCAGTTTTTTTATGAGGGTGTTTAGTGCTATGAACTTTAGCATTGTTTTCACAGTGTCTCATAAGTTTGGGTATGTTGGATCCAGATTTTCATTGCATTATATAAAGTCTTAATTTCTGCTTTTTCAATTTCCTGACTCCAATCATTGAGTAGAGAGTTGTTCAGTTTCCATGAGTTTATTGAATTTCTGTTGTGTTTGTTGTTATTGACATCCAGCTTTAATCCATGGTGTAATTTAAGCTCAGTGGAACATAAATGTTCAGAATTGAGATGTCCTCTTAGTGGATTTTTCCTTTCATGAGTATGAAATTGCCTTCCCTGTCTCTTTTGATTACTTTTAGTTGAAAGTCTAATTTATTAGACTAATTTATTAGATATTACAATGGCTACTCCAGCTTGTTTCTTGGTTCCATTTGCTTGAAAAACCTTTTTCAAGCCCTTTATACTGAGATCATGACTTTCTTTGTTGCTGAGATGTGTTTCTTGTATACAGCAGAATGATGGATTCTGTTTACACACCCATTCTGCTAGTCTGTGTGTTTTTAATGGGGAATTGCATTTATTGTTGTTGAGAGATATTAATGACTAATGATCATTACTTCCTGTTATTTCAGTGTTGGTGGTGACTGAGTGTGTGTTTGTATGTGTGTGTGTGTGTGCTTCTTTTCTATTGGCTTTGAAAGTGTGAAAATATTTATTTCTTGTGTTTTCTTGACTATAGTTAGCCTCCTTGAGTTGGAAGTTTTTTTTTTTTCCAGTACCTTCTATAGGTCTGGGCTAATAAAGATGTATTATTTGAGTTTTGTTTTGTCATTGGATATCTTGGTTAATCCATCTATAGTGATTGACAGTTTTTCCGGGTTTAGTAGTCTGGGCTGACATCTGCAGTCTCATAGGGTCTTCAAAATTTCTGTTCAGGCCATTCTAGCTTTTAGAGTCTCAGATGAGAAACTGGGTGTAATTCTGAAGGTCTGCCTTTACTTGGTCTTTTTTCCTTGCAGTTGTAAAAATTTCCTTGTTCTGTATATTTAAAGTTTTGATTATTATGTAAAAGGATGATTTTCTTTTCTTGTACCATCTGTTTGGTGTTCTGTATCTTTACAGTCCTCACTTTTTTTAAGGTTAGGTAAATTTTCTTCTATGATTCTGTTGAATGTGTTTTCTGGGTTGGTGAGCTGGAATTCTCCTCCTCCTCCTCCCTCCTTTTCCTTCTCCTCTTCCTCTTCCTCTTTTGTCTCCTTCTCCTTTTCCTTCTCCTCTGCCTTCTATTCTTATTATTCTTAGTTTTGGTCTTTTCATAGTGTCTCAAATTTCCTGGAGGATTGTGTCATAAGGTTCTTATATATTTTATTTTGTTCGATTGATATATTGATTTCTTCTATTGTATCTTCTACACCTTAGATATGCTCTTCCGTGTCCTGTATTCGTTTGCTAATGCTACATCTGTAGTTCCTGTTCTCTTTACTAGGTTTTCTATCTCCAGAATTGCCCCAGTTTGTGTTTTCTTTATCTCTTCCTTTTCTGTTTTTTAGGTCTTAGTTTTATTCATACCCTCCACCAGTTTGATTGTATTTTCCAGTATTTCTTTATATTTATTTGCTTCATGGTTTAATGGTTCTACTTGTTTGGATTTATTTTCCAGTATTTCCTTAAGGTATTTATTCATGTCCTCTTTAAATCCCTTATCATCTTTATAAGGTTGGATTTAAGATCCTCTTCTTGTATTTCAGTTTCAATGGGATATCCAGGGTTTGTTGTACCAGGATAGCTGGTTTCTGGTGGTGCCATATTGACTTGGGTCTTGTTGATTCTGTTCCTTTACTATCCTTTAGGCATCTGTTTTTCCCTTCTTTTGGATGGATGAACTTGATGGCAACAGGACTTCTCTGGAATTTGGCAGATACCATGTGCTAGACAATGGAAGTCAGGATACCTTAGTCTGTTAGTTGTGCTTTAGGCAGATGCCACTCTATAGGCTGTGTCTCAGGTGAACCCTACTCTGCAGTATGTTTTTCATTCAGACCCAGCTAGGGAGGTAGAAAGATCCAATTAGGTTGGAAGGTCAGGCTGGGTTTCAAGATGGTTAGTTTTGGGGTTTCCCTGGGGAGGAAGGATACTCCTCAATCAAGGTACCCCCAGACTAAGGAGCAAGGCCAGAGCTAAACAATGATGCTCAAAGGACAGTGCCCAAGTATACCACTAACCTCAGTAGGTTGTCCAGAAAACTTAATCTCTTATCAGTAAGCCATGCCTCTCTTTTTCTCTGATTTTTCTTGTTCTAATATTCATTATGTCTAAGATTATAATATTTATTTCAGCTTTCTTTTTGGTATGACATATTTTTCTCTAATGAGTCTGTATCTTGTAAAACAAAATCAATTATGATGATCACTCTGGAACTATTTCATAATCATTATTTTTTGCTTATCACTTTAGAAACAATGAGTAACACTAGAAGTAAAAGCCATGCAAATATGTAGCCTCCTCTGAAAGCACAACTCAGAAATTTTTCTCTTTTTAATGTTCTTCCTTGGGAGTCAATCACTTTGAAAATTTGCCTTTAAAAAGTGTCAACTTATTTATAGTTCCCATGGCTTCTACTTAAAAAGAACATATTATTTTAGATGTTTCCTGTCTAGATGAGCCAGTTTCTTGAGATTTCAAGACAGTAGTTGATGTACAGGAAAGTCATTAATGGTCAGCCTGTTTGGCTTTTGCTCATTGTGTGTGCAAGAGTTAAAATTTATATGTGTTTTAGATGTGGAAGCTAAAACTTATATGTTCCATTGTTGCTTTCAAACTCATGTGTTCCTTGTTTACACTGGCATAACCCTTTTCTCTCACTCCTTCCTTCTAATACTATATAAATTAGGTATTTTACTATCATATCATCTGCAAATAGTGATATTTTGACTTCTTCCTTTCCTACTTCCACCAGAGAACTCCTAAACCTGATAAATAGCTTCAGCAAAGTGGCTGGTTATAAAATAACTCAAACAAATCAGTAGCCATCCTCTATGTGAAAGATAAACAGGCTGAAAAAGAAATTAGGGAAATGACACCCTTCACAATTGTCACAAATAATATAAAATACCTTGGTGTTAATCTAATCAAGCAACTGAAAGATCTGTATGACAAGAACTTCAAGTCTCTGAAGAAAGAAATCAAAGAAGATCTTAGAAGATGGAAAGATCTCCCATGCTCATGGATGGGCAGGATTAATATAGCAAAAATGGCCATCTTGTCAAAAGCAATCTACAGATTCAATGCAATCCTTATTAAAATCCCAACCAAATTCTTCACAGAGTTAGAAGGAACAATTCTCAAATTCATTTGGAGTAACAAAAAACCCAGGATATGGAAAACTATTCTCAACAATAAAAGAACTTCTGGAGGAATCGCCATCCCTGACCTCAAGCTGTACTACAGAGCAATAGTGAAAAAAACTGAATGGCATTGGTACAGAGACAGGCAGGAAGATCAATGGAATAGAACTGAAGAAACAGAAATGAACCCACATACCTATGGTCATTTGATCTTTGACAAAGGAGCTAAAACTGTCCAGTGGGAAAAGAATAGCATTTTCAACAAATGGTGCTGGTTCAACTGGAGGACAACATGTAGAAGAATGCAAATCGATCCATTCTTATTTCCTTGTACAAAGCTCAAGTCTAGGTGGATAAAGGGCCTCCACAAAAAACCAGATACACTGAAACTAATAGAAGAGAAGGTGGGGAAGAACCTTGAATACTTGGGCACAGGGGAAAAGTTCCTGAAGAGAACACCAATACTTTATGCTCTAAGATCAAGAATTGACAAATGGGACTTCATAAAATTGCAGTTTCTGTAATTCAAAGGACACTGTCAATAGGACAAAACAGCAACCAACAGATTGGGAAAAGATCTTTACCAGTGCCACATCCGATAGCAGGCTAATATCCAATATATACAAAGAACTCAAGAAATTAGACTCCAGACAACCAAATAACCCTATTAAAAATAGGGTATAGAACTTAACAAAGAATTCTCAACTGAGGAAACTCGAATGGCTAAGAAGCACCTAAAGAAATATTCAGCATCCTTAGTCATCAGGGAAATGAAAATCAAAACAACCTTGAGATTCCGCCTCATATCTGTCAAAATGGCTAAGATCAAAAACTCAGGTGATAGTAGATGCTGGCGAGGATGTGGAGAAAGAGAAACACTCCTCCATTAATGGTGGGATTGCAAGAGGGTTCAACCACTTTGGAAATTAGTCTGGTGGTTCCTCAGAAAATTGGACATAGCACTACCTGAGGACCCAGCTTTACTACTCCTGACCATATACCCAGAAGATGCTCTAACATATAACAAGGACATATGCTCCACTATGTTCATAGCACCCTTATTTATAAGAGCCAGAAGCTGGACAGAACCCAGATGTCCTTCAACAAAAGAACGGATACAAAAAATGTGGTACATTTATACAATGGAGTATTACTCAGGAATTAAAAACAATGAATTCGAGAAATTCTTAGGTAAATGGATGGAACTAGAAAATATCATCCTGAATGAGGTAACCCAATCACAAAAGAACACACATGGTATTCACTCACTGATTATTGGCTATTAACCGAGAAGCTTGAAATACTCAAGATTCAACTCAGACCACATGAAGCTCATGAAGAAGGAAGACCAAGTGGGGGCACTTTGGTCCTTCTTAGAAGGAGTAACAAAACACTCAAGGAAGCAAATATGGAGACAAAGTGTGGGACAGAAACTGAAGGAGGGGCTGTCTGGAGACCATTCCACCTGGGTATCCATCCCATGTGCAGTCACCAAAGGTAAATGCTGATGTGGATGTCAGGAAGTGCATGCTGACAGGAACCTGATATAGCTGTGTCCTTAGAGGTCTGCCAGAGTTTGACATATTCAGAGATGGATGCTCACAGCTAACCATTGAACTGATCAAGGGGTTCTCAATGGAGGAGTTGGAGTGAAGACTGAAGGAGCTGAAAGGTGTTGTGGTCCTATGAGGAGAGCAACAATACCAACCAACCAGAGGTCCTAGGGTCTAAACCACCAGCCTGGGAGCACTTAGGAGGAATCCATGGCTCCAGCTGTATATGTAAGGGAGGATAGCCTTGTTGGGCATTGGTGGGAGAGAAGATCCTTGGTCCCATGAATGCTGGACACTGTATGTGGGATAATTCGAGGGTGGAGAGGTGGGAGTCGTGGTTAGGTAGAGGCACATCTGCAGAGAAGTAGGAGGAGAGGCTATGTGATAGGGGGTTCCTGGGCAGGGTGGGGGGGAAGGGGTAAGGGGATAACATCTGAAATGTAAATAAAATATCCAATAAAAAACGGAAAAAAATAAATTAGGTGTTTTTATCATCAGGTAAATGGTGGTCTTTCTCCAAAAAACTAGTTTATTTAAGGAAATGTAGATTAAATTGAGATATTTCAAAAATTGAAAGGTGCTAAATAATGGTGCCAAGGTAAGATCACAATGAATCTACTTAAAAATTATTTTCATGAGGGGGATTTGGTTTTTATTTTATTTCTAGAAATGTACCTAAATTAGTCACTACAAGAAATAAAAACTTTGTAATAATTTTAGTTAGAAACATGAAGAATTAGGTTTCAGCTTACTCACTGCAGTTCACATGCACCAATCTAATAAAAAGGAGTAAAATATTCAGAAGGGTACTGAAAGTATAGAAGACATTGACCCTGTAATAGAAAAAGAGGAATTGCATTCACATCCACAGAATCTATTGTATAATCATTTAATGAATTGAGAAAAAAATGCTCACTGTTCATTTTAACTTCAAAAGCAACTATAAACATAGATTATATTTTATGTCTTTCATATTTCTGTTTGATTGTGATAAAAGTGTTAAAGAGCCAACACACACACACACACACACACACACAAATTTATAACTGTATTTGGAGTGAAATTTCTCTGAGTCAGTCAAAAAGAACATAAGTTTTTTTATATGTATGTATCTATATTATTATTTGTTCTTGTCTATAAATATAAACATATACAGACCTACTCTCTCTCCATATATATATATATATATATATATATATATATATATATATATATATCCACTACTTATATAGGACATGTACATACATATTATAATGAGATGATGGGGAAGTACAACTTGAAAGATCAAATGACTTGGATAGATGCATGTGATTTATTTTTAAGTTACTACATTACAGAAATTTAGAATTCCAATGGGATGCACTAGAATTCAGATGAATAGAAAGCATTTACACAAGCCATGTTTTATAGACACAAAACATTTTATTTAAGAATTTATGTACACTGACACCATTTACCTTTTTCAAATAAAAAACTTTTTGATACATATCTATTAAAAATAATTTAGAGCAATAAATGCAACAGACCTAACTGTATATTTGAGTTCCATTTCTCCAAATGATCTTAGAGAATTTGAATCTATTCAAACAGAATTCTTTTATGACTTACTCAGCTCAAAAGATACATTTTCTGCAGTTTAATGACAATAGGTTTTGATTCATTTTCGAGCTGATAAAAAACAAAAAACAAAAAACCTGCTCCTTTACCTTAAGTCATTTTAATCTTCTGGAGTCTTTTATATGCCCTTGTAACTAAAAATGTCAGTTAAGTTTATACTTGTATTTAGCTAAGCGTAGAATTTACTAAGGACATAGCTCTCAGCTGTGATAATGGGAGTCCTAAATGGAAAAGATAGAGTAGCAAATACGTGTGCACATCTGAAACAGTGTTAATGACATCACAGGTCAGCCCCTGACTCAACACACACTGGAGAAGAGTCATAGAGTCACATTTATTCATGTCCAAATGCTATTTAGATTAATTCTAAATTCCCTACTACTATTTCCAAAGCAAACACAGCATGACACTTTGGAAAAACCCAGCAACTCTTTGACAAAGTTTCTCACCTAAGTTCAGTATTGGAAAACAGTTTCAATATAAAATACTGATAAATGTTCTCAAACCTATATTATGAAGCAATCAAATAAACAACTCAATCTGAAAATATAAAAAGCAAATGCAACTTCTTCTGTATACACTGCATGTTCTACACCATGAATCATCTGTAAAGTGGGCTATTTATTGTACCACGGTAACACCATAGGCAGATTTCAAATTCATTTAAAAGGACATCTCTTGATTATCAATTTAAAAAAAAAAGTTCAACATTTCAATATCCTTATGTCTGTTAATGATTAAACCAAACTCATAGAAACAGGCCATTCTAATGTCCACAAGTGAAGCCTATAATGTTTCTTAAAAGAGGAAAACATAACGAATTATTTTATTGGTCTAATTTCAGATAATTGCAACTAGGATTGATAAGCTAGCTAAATATTTTCTTCCAGTTAGTTAGAATATATTGCAATCTTTTGGTGAAAAGGGCTGTATTAACATCACACACACACACACACACACACACACACACACACACACACACACCTACTTACATGGTAGGCATTTTTAACCAACAAATGAGTGTCTTTGATCTTCCTGACTAAATGGCCAGTGATAATAAAGGAAAGGAAGATTAAAATGTGCAAAAAAGAGCTGAGGAAATAGCTCCATGAATAAAATACTACATAAGTATGAGGACCCATGGATAGTATCTAATTAATAATCCCAATACCTCTATTATTAGATGAGACGGGTAGACCAGAACAGCCAAAGAATCATAGGTCCTTTAGTCAAGTACATTCAATGGCAAACAACAATGATATTTTGTATCAAATAAGAAGTAAGGTAGGGCTAACACCTGTAGTTGCTCCCTGATTCCACAGAAGCACTGTGGTAGGTTCACACCTTCACTAGTGCACCTGAATACAAGCATGCAAAGGACTCAAAACAGAAACACAAAGATTAAAACAAGTATGAAAATTGTAGTTCCATTTCTGAATATTGTGAATGCCATAGAAAAAAGAGGCACTATATTATAGTTTTTCATAGTTATGTCTGGGTTTTTATGGAAGCATGTGAGCAGAGAAATCACCCAGGAAAGAAGCAGAGGTAGAACATAAACTAAATGCTGTTCAGTGGTAATAATCACAGTAAAGCAAAGCTGGCTGGAAGTCAGATTGCCAAGGGCTAGGATGGGTACAGTATAGATGCAGCTAGAAAATCAAAGTGGTAATGCAAGTTAAGAATGTGGTTCCTCATCTAAGGTCTTTCAGGGAGGAAGGGCTGCTTACATAGCAGAGTCCAGTTCAAGCATAAAGCAGCCTATGTGGGTACAGAGGACTGCTTGTGCTTCAATGCTGTGGCTGCCCTTCCGAAGAATTTTAATACCTAGTCCTGCCTGACTCCAGAACTAAGGTACTATTGGTACCATAAAGAAAGCAGAAAGCTCAGAGTAAAAGGGAGGCAAGAAGACATGGCATACTCTCAACAGCAGTCCCTGGCCTCTAATCATTAGCTTATGAAATTCCTATTGTTTAATCCTACTAGATTTTATGCCTTGAGTTCAGAGGCTGTCTTCTTTATCTCTGATCGGCCCAAGGATCTAACAGTATTTTCAACCCCTCTGCTGCATCTTATGGTATGAAAGATGAGTTAATTTAGAAGCTAAAGATTTGTGCAGCTAAAGCCTCACAGGGTCATATTTGGTGCTGATTTTCATTTGCTGCTCCCTGCAGCTCTCCCTGGATGCCTTTTCACATGGGATCGTTATGTTGAGGAAGAAGTGGGCACTTTTGCTTCTATGAATAATAAAACTAGCTCGGGAGGGCTTCTGAGAATACCTAACCTAATTAAATGAAGTGTTATTAAATTTTAATTAATGTGTGCTACTCAGAATTAGTCAGTTCCATAAACGGTACCCATGCTTTGCAACGGTGACAAAAGCCCCTGGCGCTCTCCAGGGACCCCAGCTACATCTTCTTTTTAAAGGTTCAGTATAGTATTTTTTTTCTACTTAAATAAGAACATTCCTCCTGGTTCTTCCTCAGACCAGGAACTAATAATGTTTTACATGTGAAGAAATGCTGTCTTCTCAATTTCTAGTTCTTGAAAGTTGCTTGGTTCAAACATTGACTCCAAAAATCTGAATGGGACCAAACTGCTGACTATGCTGCAATAATAATAAACTGACCCACTAAGAAACAACCACGGTTCATTTGAACAACAGTGATGTAATGATGTTAGACTGTAGAAAATATGTGAAACGAAACAATAAATCACCAAAATTTAATCAAACCTAAAAAAAATGGGTAATAAAGGAATATCCTCTTTTTGTATTTTGTTAATTTGTATATTAACTAACATTTTAATACAATTACAGGAATATTAACTTCCCTTAGCTTATGAAAGTGTAATTTATCTCTCTTGTTTTCAAGAATAGTATTATGTAATACTTTTTAAAAGAAGCCTAGTAAATGAGTCATTAGAGAAAGAAGTCCCACGTGCTAATTTTCCATTTCTTTCATAGGCAGTATATCTAAAATGAATGCATCCTGTAAAGAAGTTTTCAGATAAAGATACTAAGGAATAAATGAATCAGCAAAGAAGTCATGAATACTGTTTCCAAAATGTGACTTTGTAAAACCCTAATAGAAGCATGAACTGTAAGGTCATCCCAACTGTGTGATTTATTTATACATATTTATACCAACTTTTATTTAAAAGAAGCAACCTATGAGTTTTGCAGAAATAATTAGTCACAAATATATATTGAAATACCCAGAGCAAAGATAATAATTTTAGACAGTATTAGATTATTATATTTCACTCAAATACTGATACTTAGTAGTATCAGTGATTTGACCTTTTTTCTATACTGGAAATTTATCCTGAGGTCCTGTGTGTGCTGGGCTACTGTTTTACCCCTGAGCTATGCTGATGTGCCATTAAATGGTAAATCTGACCCTGACTTTTAATTAAGCACCATTATCAAGGTAGTCTGTAATTGTCATTAAAATGAAATATTCAAGGAGATATTCAGTACAATTTCAATTTTGTGTGTTTGATTTAAGGAAGGACAAAGGAGAGTGACAGGTTTTTTTTTTCCTCTGCAATCAAACATTCAACCTTGAGTGTATCTAGTGCAGCTAGTATAGGTCTTCCTGTGGTTTGTGTTTCTACAGAAAGTCAAGACTATCTGCACCTAAATATAGAATAATTAGCTTGTCTAAGATTAAAAAGCAATTTAACAAATTATTCATTTATTTGATCATTGGATATATTCCTCTGGAAATAATAATCCTCACATGACTAAATTATTAGGAAATGGGAGAAAAAAAAGCCTTCAGCACAATTCTCAGATCTAAAATTTTGCTTCCCACAAGTTGTAAATTTGCAGTTTTTGCATACAAATTTAGGTATTTTTATATTCAATGAATACTGCAAAAATCATTTTTATACAAATTAGTTTTTTAAAGATGATGCAAAATTTAATAAACTCTTGACACACAAGTTAGACTAACTGGAGGATTACTTCACTGTTGTGCTCTGCTCGGTTAGAAACCAATTCTCCCTCTCCTAGACTTGTATCATTGTGTGTGATCCATCCGAGAATCCTAAATTAATAGTGGATTCTCGCCTACAATATTGAACGTCATCTGTTGTGTGTAATTTTAAGTATATGCTTGCTCCTTTCCCGCTGCTGCAGCCCGCGCTATGCTCCCAGATCGACTGCTGTCAAGGACTCCTCACCCAGCCCCCAAGGCTAGCTTCGCCAAGCTGCTCTGGTCTCACTCAGCTCCACCAAACTGCCAGCTCTGATGCTTTTCCAGTGGACTCGGGGAATTGTGCTCCCTCTCCACCAGCCAACAATCTTGCAACTAATTCCTACAATGTATGCCCTGGTTGTGCCTTTTCTCCTGCCCACCTGAGTCTCTGTGGATGGAAAACTCGAGACAGTTCTATCACTTTTAAAACCAGCCAGATAACAAAACTGCTAGGCGAAGATCTACTGCCCTAAACTGATCAGCTATCCTATATCAGAATTACACTGGTGGCAGATACTGCTGTCCGTTCTAGTTGCCCACAGGCCTTACATGGTGTCCTGCTCCTATCCCCAAATGCTGGCCAAAAAACTCCCCCTTTATCACTTTTTCTCCTCTTCCCCTGGGACCCGGAAATCCCACCTTTTTTTCCTTCACCCCATGATAAGCTTCTGCTGTCTTTATTGACATAATCAAGAAACAGTTAGGGAACCAGATTTTAGTATTAGCTCCTCCCCCTACACATCACATCAGAATACTGAAGTTCTGCAGTCCTTTTAAAGAGACCTATAATTGCCTAGGGTGTAGGTTATATGTATCTGAGTATGTATATAAGAAAATGCATAGATGTGAATTAAAAATAAGTCTCTCCCTTTCTAGAATATTGAAGAACATAATCTTTGTTTCTAATATGTTATTATACACATATAAAACTGTACATATAAGAAAGTTATTATGTATATGGTAATTTCAATAATTGTTGATGAACTTGCCATCCACCATTGTAGGGAATACATAGATGAAATTTCAAACTTGTCCATAAGAGAGTGACTTTACGTCCATTTCATATGATTGAGAGCCAGTTGTTTTTGTGAGCTGCTTACTTTTAGTCTACTTTTTCAGTTGACTTTTAAAAATCTTGTTCTTATCAACATGCACATAAAGAGTTCTTCACATAAATCTTAAGAACAATTTAAACTGAGTCAGAGTCTCTTACTTGAACCCAGCCTTTGATGATGCAAGTTCATCTAAGAAACCATCATTCTATGGGTATCCTCTATATTTGTCTCTTTTGTTCTCAGCTGTCATTCCCACTGAGCATTAACAAGGGAGCTGGGGATCAGAGCTACAGTTTCCATGCTCACACAGAAAGCACTTGAGCCATCTTCTGCATCTTCAATGTCTTCTGTTTTCATCCTCACAGAGTGCCTTCTTTCACCTGTTCTTACTACTTCATGCTACCTTCCTTGTCTCAATCCAAATCATACAGCTTTTGCTAAACAATTGCAGTAAATGGAATTATACGATGCTGTGAAGATATGAAGATCGTAATAGCACTCAGTTAACACTGTTCTTCCCTTTTCTCAGAGTATGAAAGGCAAGGGATTAAGAGTTGAATATTAAGTTTATATGTATTTTTGATTATATTTATCACCCCAATTTGTCTACACTAGAAAATAAATTCACATAACTCAAAATAGTTTAAAAATCATATATTTTAAAGTTAATTTTTATTTGCAATGGCTATTTCTTTTTTCACATTCAAACAGTAAAATCTATACATTGCTTCCATGTGCCCCCTTTATACTTTTTTTCATTAAATTTAGTTCAGTCATGTTTCCTAAATAACTTTGATGCCCCATTTCCTGAGTATATTGTTTTTATTTTATATAGATGAACATCATCTAGTAAATAAATATCAGCTAAATAAGTAGATAAATGATTAAAAAGAGGAATTAGTGGGTGCTGGAAATACACATGAAACCCATTTGCCCTGAAACAAAATAGTTTTGACTCAATTTTCACATGAACAAATGCTGTTTGCTTAATGAATATTGGTTAGATGTTTGAATGAAAGATGAATAAATAAGTAGCTAACTTTTTTAATAACTTAGTCACTCATGTATCTCCAATATTTTGAGCTTAAAAAACAAAAGAATTACAGCAGATTTCTAGTTAATCATATCATTTTTTTACTCTGTTAGATACAAGTACTTTGACAAACCAGGATTGTAACTTTGTTTCCCACAAGACATATGAGAAGATACTTTTGATAAAACAGATGAAAAGAGATACTGAATTTGAGATAGAATCAAGGGAGTGGGTACCATCAAAGAGGCTGGATGGAAGAAAGGGGAGGGGAAAATAATATTATAATTTAATTTTAAAAATAAAAATTATTAATTTAAAATAAAGTTGACAAAAAAATTCTTCCTTGTTCTTACATAAAAAATAATTCAGGTTTAGAAACTGCCTAGTGAAATCACTGTAAGGTAAATGGGTATCTAAGACTCTCTTGGGGTAAAAGCTTTCATCTGTTTGCACACAGATCAGAGCTTGTTACACAGATGGCATTAGTATTCAGCTTTTTTTATTTTATAGCTTCCTCCATTTTATTTTATTGGAATCAATTTTAGCATAAGAAAAATATGATACTATATAAAAATTAAGGTATATAGAAGTAAAGAAACTTGAGACTTATTTAAAATTGATACATCATTGAGAAGACATAGACTAGGTACTCTTTTTAAATACAGTATATTTTCTGGGTGCAGCACCATGGCAGACCTTGTTTTGGGCTCTTAGCCCATGGTTTTATCTCCTTCATTCAAAGCAAGCAAAATAGCATGTGCTACTTACAAGAATACATTCTACATGGAACAGGACAAAGAAGCTGCAAACATCCTGAAGTTTTTTAGATTCATTTTTTTTAAGTGTTAAAAATCTCTATTTGAAAATTACTGAACTAAGTGATTGTGTATGAATTTTATGCCGCAAAGTAGTGCTTAATTGTATGTAAATGTACAAAATTAACATTAACTTTCCACTTTAAAATATAAAAACTTACTAAAAGATTTCTAATAAAAAGTGAAAATGTGACTTAATCCTGTTAAGTTATATTAAAAAACAAATAGAAATGCTCATATAGTCATGTGCATATGTGTGGTACATTTCTGTAACCAATAGACCAAAAGAATTATTATAATTGATATGAAAATAGCACTTAAGTTTTAGCTGTGTAATCTATGATAATGTACAACATTCTAAATCTTAGGAGCTCTGCCTTTACTGCGCTTTAGTTTCAAGTCACACATTTCTCTTTTAAATTTCTTAGCATGGTTTAATGAAGGACTCCTAAATACCTACATCTCTCTCTGATTAGCTATCTTACAAAACTAATTAAGTAATCAATAAACAGAACAGGTATAAGTCAATAGAACTGCTGATAAGAATGCATGATCTTCAACCTACAACAACACAGTTGTCAGCAATTACAGGGGAAGCTATATCTTAAAGTTCATTAAAGATACACCTTGTAAAGCTATTAAATGTTATCTGGGAATGTTTCCATACTATTTATAACAGCTTTTTATTACTAAGTTTTAACTCACACTTTATTTTTAAGCAAAATAATAAACAACATTGGAAGGCGAACTTCATTACAGAAGGCTGTGTTTGTCACTAATTTATTCATTGATTAGCATATGTTTACATTATTTATACTATGTTGCAGATGTTGTTCTATTCACATGTTCAAACAACAATGACAATAACTCAGCCCTCAGTAAGGCCTTTGTTGAGTGAGACAGATTCATAGAAAAACTTCATTTATAATGGTGAGTTAAATCTATGAATATACTCTGATCTTAAGAAGTATGATAGTAATAATAAAATAATGTAGCTTTAATATTAAAACAACCTGGTTCATAGATTCCTCATTGTGTAAAGATAAGAATTAAGATTTTTCATTAGGACTGGGAAGGTAGTGTCAATTGCCCTTAATTCCTGCCCTCTAGGCAGAGGCACTAGCGGTTCTCTGAGTTCAAGGCCAGCCTAGTCTACTGAGTGAGTTCCAGGGCAGTCAGGAGTAAGCAGAAAAATGCTGTCTGAGGGAAAAAAAAACACAAAGAAAAAGATTATCATGATATATTTTGAGGCAAGCCAGGGAGGTTTCACAGAAGAAAGAAAAAAGAAAGCTAAAATTTCTGTTAGCTGCACAGTGGTGGTGCATGCCTTTGATCTCAGCACTTAGGAACCAGAGGCAGTGAATCTATGAGTTCAAGACCAGCCTGATTTACAGAAAGAGTTCCAGTATTCCAGATGGCCAGCACCACACAGAGAAATCCTGTCTTGGGAGAAACAAACAAACAAACAAAAAACGAGTTCTCGTGTTTTTTTTCTGGAATAATTTCAAGGATCTAATACTTGATCTTGGCAAACCACACATCACTCTGCCACAGATCTTTATAAATGGCAATTGACACAAAGACACTGAATAATTTTCTCTCTGAATTCACAATCAACCACCCTCAAAACTTTACACTGTTCTTTCTGAACTGCTACAAACATGCCTTCTCTCCTAGTGCTAAGCTATTGAAGTCATTCTTATGTTGACATATTGCATGTAAATAGCCCTCCACTGACTGTGGGATAAAACTCTTTTCCATTTCCCAAGATAAGCCCATTGAACTTGAGTTGGGAATTGTCCAGAGCTGAACAACACAAAAAGTGAAGGTGAATCCAGGAACCTGGAGAAGTCTGCAGAAGTCAGAAGGGAGAGATACACAGTCTGGATGAAGAATAAAGGAGAGGAGGGCAGCCCTGTGTGAAATGTGTTCTCATGAAAAGAAGAACAAGAAGTGTACTGGGAAATCATTGGCTCAAAAGGAAGAATAACTTCCCAATAATCAGTGCTTTAGTAACAAATGTGCCAGACCCTTAAAGAAAATGGCATCAAATCTCCCATGTAATGAGACCTTAAAGAGAAAATACCTGTTCTTAGTGAAAGACAAAGCTATCAGTGTGGCCCTTCAGTGTCTCAGCTGTTTGGTTAGCCACTCCACTAATTCTTCCAAATTTCAAGTATTTCACTGTGCAATAATATTTCAAAAAGTTAAATGCTGAATATACTGTGCATATATTGGAAATCTGGAAATTTATTTGAATAATGGGGGTTAAGATACAGATTTTAAATTTATTACTGAAGTTCTCAATTTAAAATGATATATTTTACATAGATAAAATGGGCTTTTATCTTTGCAGTTGACTTTTTTTTTTAAGGTTTGCTTTAAAAAATATAAATTATTGGGGCTGAAGAGTTGGCTCTACAGTTAAGAGGAGCTGGATTCAGTTCTTGACAATGTATGAGACCTAAAATTATCTGTGGATCTAAGCGTTTACAGTATGGTTAGAAATTATGTTGGTTTAAAAAATGACTTGGAGTGTCACAGACAGTGGGCTAACTTCGTAGTACTTTGCATGAATTCTCTCCTATTTTGCTGTTTTTAAGTTCAGTTGGAGTGCTCTTGGTCACCCTAAGATAAAAAAGACATTCTTGCACGATTGTGGAATATGCTGGACTGGTCATTGCTGCGGTTCACTGACTTCACATGGGTGGGATTCTGATTGCTTTCCTCCCGTGGCAGCTTGTATAGCACCTTATGGTACTGTAAGAGCCAGTGCTCAAGGAAGAGGCTTCTAAGTAATCTCCAACTGAAATTATCCTAATACCTTGTCTGAAGTGTGTTGTCTCTTCAGTAATACATTCATACCTTTATGTTCTGGGAAGAGGGTCATAATGATCACCTATATTATTTTAGGAGTCTCTTGAACTCCCCTGACATTCAATGAAAAGGGAGGTTTCCCTTGCCCGGTACCAGGGCTTTTGCAAATAGCCTATGCCTCTTGGGGAAAGTGTTAGTCTACTGTGTAGCATAACTCAATTTAACACACAGACACATACACACACACACACACACACAAACACACACATACACACACACACTCTATATAAGTTATTTTTAAGTTTACAAAATAATATTTCTTTATCGCCTTTTCAAATATCCTTAGGGTTACTTATCTCTCCTTCCCTATCATTTTCTATCACCCTCCATCTGCCACTTACAGTGGCATCCCCCTCCATTTTCTTCCATTTCTTATTTCACACCACCAGTAAATAGTAAACATTAAATTCTATCAATGTCTTCCATGATCAATCCAAGCTGGCATTTGAAAATTTAAAGTTCATATTCAGCCTTTTTAGGTGTATATGTGAACAGAGCAATGGCAATATTTCTATAATTGTGTAGTCAACAAATCAAATTATAACATTCTGTTGACTCATTTGCTGAAGAAGTAAAGTATTGGTGTCCCTAGCATATCTTTATATTTGAACTGATCATTTGAAACATCAGAATAAGAAACATATATTTACTCCAGATTTGTATAAGATCAAATATAATAGAGAAGCTTTAAATTACTAACATGTCTATAGATATACTCCTCAGTCAAATGAATGTAAGGAAAAATTGTCTTCTGCCCTTGGGATTAGGTGAAAAACATCTTTTTATGACTCACAATATCACATCTTCACTTGCAGCACTCTGGAAATGTAACAGAATAATTAACATTTAGATCCTGGGGCATTTTCTAGCAAAGGGGAGAGGAATATGGTGAACAGGGTGAAATGTCACAGCCATAGGGTATATGTGCCCTGGGATTTAAGTGTGTGAACTAAAACATTGCTCACTGAGATGATTCTGTTTGCCTGAGAATCTTTTAGCTTTGAATTCTCTCATCTGAGTTAATTCTCTCATTTAAGTTTATTTTTAGGGGAATTTCCATGGATTTAATAATGATAACCTCTTCATGGACCATCCATTCAGCATATGCTGGTTATTACTTACACCATACACACCACTGACTTCCTTGAACAATATGAGTTTGTTATGCATTCATGAAAAACCTCTTCCTTCATAGGCACTCTGAGGCCAACTACTTTTTGCCCTCCTCAAGAAAGACTCTCCAGTATTATCAGCACAGCTTCCTTATTTAAGTAATTTATCCTTATGAGCTTCAAAATCTGCAGCTAAGGAAAGAACCATAGTTCAGGTCTCCACATTTTAGATACAAACTTCATAGTTTCCATCCCAATGAAGTTGCTTCTGACTAAATTCCTCAAGTCCATATAAGATCAATATGAACAATGAGGATGCAAAGATTGTAGCCAAGGAGGAGAGCACGGGGTGAAGCAGACAGAATTTGTAGATAACAGTACTAGGAAAGGAAGATTGTACATAAATGAAATAGACTTATTTAGGTAAATGTATGGATTTGTCCTTACAATGACATATAATTTGCAGGCTTCAATATAGAAAAATGGCATCTAAATACAATAAAAAAGATATGTTCCATGTAGAAAGTGAATAGAAATTCTCTACTATGGCACTCAGCTTGTCCATGGATAACCAACCACCCATCACTGTCTGTAGTAATATGCAATTGATTCTTCAGATGGTAATAAAATAGCTCTTATTCTCAGAAGCCCCTTACTCTAAGCACTTTAATTGTTCTTTGTGGCAATAAATTATAATGAATGATATCTTCAATGGGAAGAATCAAGAAGCAATAGAATCACCTCCATAACCTTCACTTATTACTTCAGCAAATTCTGGAATATTATAGCACATCCTACCCAATTCCAGTGAAGGTTTTCTACTCTGAAAAACCTGCCATAAGTCAAATTTTCAGTTCTTCACAAACTCTGACCTTTAGTCCCCTGGCTCAAAGATATAGTCAAATATTCACAAGAAATGAATTATCCTTGCTCAGATATGGAATATATTCTCAGCTTTGACAGATGACACATTTGGTAATGTTTAGATAAGAGAATGTTTGTGACTATGTAATCCTACACACAACCTCTGCAGGCATCTGTCCACCACATGCATGACTTAATCATGCATGTCTAGCTCTCTTGGATTTCTGATATAGAACATTCTAGTACTCCCACTACAGACAGCTGCCCTAGAGTTTCTGCATGTAAAAAACTGCAATAGCAGAAAAACTGAAATCTTGCCATATTTTGTTTCTTTAATCTCCTGCTTTGCCTCTTTCTTCTTTTACTATACACTCTTCTGTTTTAGGAATGTGTTGGGAACATGCTGAGTTAAACCATCCAGCCAAAGTTCAGGAAAAACTAATAAGGGTTAGCTTATTTGGCAGTAAGCCTCCAAGATAACAATGACATCTGGTGAATAAAAGTTACTTTTACATTCCTGTAGTCTATCACATCATTACCCTATAAATAGCTATTTTCCTTGTTCCTATACAAAAGAAAACCATTGTTCAATATTTTACCATAGCAATAGCTATGCCATTTGTCTGAAGACAAACAGAAGAAAAGCCATCTCACACAGATGCCCATTCTCCTACCTCAGTTGGTCCTAACCAAAATAAAGAGCATTAATGGTAAAGACACAAAATATTCTGTGAACCAAATACTAACTGTATTTTATTGTTTGTTCATTGGATGGAGTTTTTACCACTTCTAAACCATCAAATAGATAGATATTTTCTTTAAAATTTCTATATGAAGAGAAAAAGAGGAAAAGTAGATTTTCCTAAAATGGTGACTCATTACAGAATTACAGATAGACAATGCATGTATGAAAATTTCAGTTCCACTGGCAACAGTGTTTTTTACTTAATAATTGTCTACAAAATAATGTCAGTTACTCCTGTTTAGAAATTGTATACTGACACATAAACAAAAATGAATGAACTCTTGTAGGCTATTTGCAGAGATGTAAATTTTAAAACAACATTTAAAGAGCAGTTTTCGAAATGAATTGACTGTTTTTAAAACATTGCTCTCTAACATAGCAAGTCACAACTGTTCTTGAAGAATAAATACAAATTCTGCATTAAGCAGTCTTCTGTGTGTTCCTTCAGCCTGAGATGGCCACAGGCATCATCTTCCCTGATGAATCCTTGATTTCACTTTCTTTAGAGTAGCGATTCTCAATGTTTCTAATGCTAGGGCCCTTTAACACAGTTCCAGTTCCTCATGTTCTAGTGACCACCAACCATAACATTTTGTTGCTACTTCAAAACTGTAATTTAATAAATTACAAAATAAATTACAAAATAAAAACAAAAATTTTAAAAAATTTAAAATAAAATTAAAAAAAAAAAAAAAAAAATAAAAGTAAATTACAAAATCAAAATAAAATGTAAATGTAAATAAGAAAAAAAACAACAAAAACAAAAACCCCCAAAACAAAAACCTATGAACCACTCATTAGAGCATGTGATTTCAGAAACTTGTGACAGTAATTTTTTCTTCTCTCTTTTGAGATGGAAATTATTTTTTAAGTGTTTTTTGCTTGTTTGACAACCTGAAAACCTGAGGACCGCTTTCTCAAGAATCTAGAAACATATTTTAAACAGTAAACAGAGAGGATACTTCCAGTTTCTGCTGAAGGGAACTGGCATAATATTTGCAGAGTAGAGCCTTGTTCCAAATTATACAATTACATTGTATCTCAAAGATGAATTTTATTTCCCTCTTAGTAAAGACAATCAACTGAAACTTATGTCTTAAGGTTTTCTTCTCACTTCAGCACAAAACAAAACAAAAACCAGAACAACAACAAAAGGAAAAACAAAACAAAACTCTTCCTACCAGGTCTTTCAGCAGCACTTCTTTTTACACTAGCTTTATATTAAGTTTTACTTCCTGTTCAAATGTCTTCAGTGCATGCTCTGGCATGACAGTACCAAAGGCATGTGTTACTGCATTGATTTTATCATATTAGCAGTAACAGTAACAAGGAAAGGGTTTAATGGTCAAGACTATTAGCTACTATAATCAGTTACAACTATTGAAAAATAAAATGCTCCAGAGAAAACTGTTTCTATCATTTTATGAGTCTCTATATGCCAATTTTTGGGGTAGAGAAATAAATTTTAAATGAAAATATTTTACATACTTTCAACTCTTCAGGTCAACATCTGTGTTAGCTACCTAACAGTTTGAAATGGGGCAAGAAAATGCAATTCATGACATGCAAGTAAGAATAAAAAATATATTAAAAGAATACATCATAGCATTTCAAACTTACTGATGCCAAGTTCCATGTAATTGATGTATATGACATTCTCCAACTATTTATATAACAAACTAAGTCATTGAGAAATGAGGACTAGTCAGAGTCTGAGCGGGTAAGAACTTAAGAGGAAAAACTCAGCAATGATGACCAGAAAGATGCCTTCAGTGATCTGAATAGCAGAGGCCTAAGAGAAGCCAGAGCACAGTGGCTTCTTAGCTTGACTGCAATAGGATTCAGTATGAAGAACTTCATAAAGTGGAGCTGGAGTACAGCACAAAATCAACATTTTGGAGCTTTAGATATGCAGAGAACTTGGAGAACTTTTGCTGTAATCAATACTTTGTGTGAACTATAAATGACTCACAATGTTTCATCAGTCAGACTTGTAACCGAGGACATGCCCACTGGAACTGTGTTAATCTCTTTACTCCTTTCTTTCCAGATGCCCCTTGCTTTGAACAGTTCTTTGATAACTGATATTTGATGGTGACAATATTATGTCAGTAAATACAGAACCAGGTGTTGGGTTCACCATGAGAAGTCCGGCATCCATGATTATCCTTCAACCCCAACAAAAAGAATATTCCATTTTCTTGCTCCCACTCAAATACCCCATATCCTAACTCTCTTCATATACATGAGATCTTGTAGAGTAAAACATATGCTCAATTATCAGGAATCTATTTGCCCACATACCCCCTCTTGAATTAATTCAACAATCTTTTTAATCTTGATTTATTCCTTGAGGATACTTTTATCAACCAGTTAAGTTGATTTCTATTCTTTCTGGTATCTCCCTCCAATCTTCCTCTAATATCCTCTTGTAAATCCCATGTTGTCATTTACTACCAGGCATGTAGAGTTCTCTGTAATGTTATGCATCTACCAGCTACCAACCAATCTTGAGATATTATCACCTTCTCCATTGTTAGTTTGTAAGTAATTGTGATTTCAGTAATTGTTGGGATAACTTAGCTCCACACTTTAAGATATATTTAAAATGTTAGATATTTTGTTAATCTTTTCTTTCCTGAGATGGTTTGTATATGCTTGGCCCAGTGAGTGGTACTATTAGGAGGTGTGGCCATGTTGGAATAGGTGTGCCACTATGGGTGTGGGCTTTAAGACCCTCACCCTAGCTGCCTGGAAGTGAGTCTTCCACTAGCAGCCTTCAGATGAAGATACAGAACTCTCAGCTTCTCCTGCACCAAGCTTGCCTGGATGCTGCCATGTTCCCACGTTGATGATAATGGACTGAACCTCTGAACCTGTAAGCCAGCTGCAATTAAATGTTGTCCTTTATTAGTCCTTTATTGTCCTTGCATTGGTCATGGTGCCTGTTGACAATAGTAAAACCCTAAGCCAATTTGCAACTCTTCTCTAATCCTTCCAACCTCTCTGCCCACCCAATATTTCACTCTTCCCCCTTAAAAACAAATATAAGACAAACAATAAACAAGAATCCCAGGAAAATAAAACCAAAATATAATACTGGCACATTTACAGGAGAAGTCAATGAGGTTTTTATTAGTATTAAGTTTTACTCTATGACAGGAAAGCCATATCTGACACTGCTAAAAATGGCCAAGAACCTGAGACTAGATAAGGAAAACCTACTACTAATATTCTGCTAAAGGAACACAGTGGTAAAATGAGTCAAACAGTATATCTAGCTCCTTGTCTTCCTAACATTCTTGGGCCTTTGTTTTTCCTGATATTGTGTCCATTTATTCTCCTGCTCCTATCCTTATCAGTTTCATCTTTTACTTACCCAAGTCAAGGCACCTAATCTGCAATACAGATAAATTTTATCATGTATATAGAGCTCCCCAAAACCTATTAAACCAGGATGTACTCATATTCCAAAAAATCAATCTTGGTTATGTTTAAGTCTCACTATATTTTGTTTCTCTTTGCAGCCAACTAAACATGGCCAGAGACAATTGACATCACTCTTGATTTCTCTCCATCATTTACTCTATAAATTAATTGGACACCAAATTCTATTAGTGAAACTATGGTTGTTTGATAGTGTGGGATCATTTTATTCTACCTGCCCCTTTACTAAGGAGAGCCTTGAGTACATAGTAAATTTAAGGCTAGCCTGAGCTATTTGAGAGCTATATATAAACAAATGAATAAATCTGTGTCAAATCTATGAAAAACCACTAAATGACTTTGACTATCAGTAAAAGTTTTAACAGGACTTCAAGTGCCTCTGATTTGTCCGGCCTCATTTGTTATGAGTGTTCCTGTGACACTTTGCACCTCTTGGCACTTTACCTAACATGTTCTGCAAGCTTTCACTGGACATTCACACTTGCCTTCAATTAGAATCATTGTCTTAAAATACCCCTCGATGCATTCACCCTTTTCATTCTTTATCAAATGTCCTCTTTCAATAACATTTTATTTAGAACTGGAACCCCTACGTCAGTTCTATTTCTTTTCTGTGATTCACTGCATATTTAACTCCTTGTCTTCCTAGACTTCACCCACTAGTAAGTACATTTAAAATGTAGTACATCTTGGAAAGCATTATTGTTTCCCAATTAGCCCTCTATAAAATATGATTTAATAACTCTAATCATAAATTTGTTCTGTCCCTAGAATACATGCTTAGATGATGTTTAAATCTTTAAATACACATAATTTCATACAGAACTATATTTCCTCTCATTGTTTTTTTTTTCTGTTATTTTTCTCCACAGAGAAATGGAATTTTAATTTTTTTCATTTAACATTTACTTGAATGTTAGAGTTTGAAAACAGATACTCAAACAGATCTTATGCTGAGTATTTTCCTCATTAGAAATGACACTAATTTTAGGTTTCCAAATGATCATATCTTTCATAGAAATAATATAATTCAAAATAGATATTTTAAGGTAATAAAAAAATACTAGTTTTACTGTAGAGTGCAGGCCTAACTGTCTTTGCCTTTCTAGAGAATCTGTAGGCAATTTACCAAATTAAATTTCAATCCCAGCCACTTTGCATGTGATGAGTTCATGAACTCCTTTAATCCACATTTCTCTATGAGATAGCCAGCATTACTGTGATAGGTTAAAGTGCTACCAATGGCATATGAATCCTCTCCACTAAACACTGCTATGAATTCCCACACCCATCTCACTGTAAATCACCCTATGGTGTATTGATGAAATGTTTTTAAACAAAAATTATTGGAAGCTTCCTACCTGATCTTTATATATTTCTAAGTGATTTATTTCAGAATCAAAACATTTCAATATTTATCTGGAAATGTACATGTCTGTTTAACAAAACACCCATGTCACTCTTAGAGGAGAATAAAAATGAATTGGATATAGCTTAAATTCATGAAATTTCTCTCATGTTGAACCACAAAAGACTTTGTAAAAACAATCATTCAAACATAGCAATTTTCTGCATTACTGCTTGACTTTCTGCAAATAACTAACCTTTTACATAATATAAAATTGAAAGAAAATAGCACTACTAAATAAGATATTTTCACACCTGGTCACCAGAATAAGGAAAGGGAGTTTATTATCCATTATTTTCTTTGCATTTCTTTAGCAGCAGTTTATTATTAATGCTTTAAGTTTGACTTTGTCAACTATCATCACTGATTTAGACGGGTGCTCAGTATTTTCTTTAAAATAACACCAAAGTTACTTTTCTAAAACAGCTAACACCAGTGAATTGGAACTGGCTTTAGGAAGCCTTGCAGTGAAACAAAGAGAAATCTCAGAACCCCTCAGATCACACAGAGTAAAATATCCTCGGGAACTTACTCATAGAAATGTGGTCCAAGGTGTCAGCAACATGAGTTAAATCTATAGTCTTCATTAAAAAGAGAGTAATACTTATCCTTTAGGCCCAAAGTGCTTCCATCCTTGCCAAAAGGTACTTGGTGTAAGATGACAAACATTAAAGAAGAAAGTATGCCCTGAGAAGTAAGGTCTGATTGTTTAGTCTGATACATAATTCTCATAATCCTATCCATTCTAGTTTGCTGCAAAATTATATAGGAAAACCCAAATAGAATTACTGAGCAGCAGTCAGGATTATTACAATTTTTATTATTATTAAAATGGATATAGTTCTGTCAAGCTTATCCACACAATTAATGTGTGCTGAGTAATGGGATTTTAATTTTTCTGTATAACAGTCTCAAAGTTATGATTGTTTTTAGAGTAATACTATCTTTAATAAACATAGAAACAACTTTTATTGTCAGTCAGAATAAATATATAATCCCTGTTGTTGTCCATTTTAAAGGCTATGAAAATTATTTGTTAACATACCTTCTCTCTCTGAGTCTCTTTATCAAGTGAATTCATGATCCTTTAGACATAATAGTTTAGCTATGCTACCATACTTACTTGGTTAACTCAATGGATTGCTTGAAATTGTAGGGAATAATTAAATTAAAATAAAATAGATTAAAATATTTTGCTACATTAATTGGGATGTAAACCATAGACCACTTTTATAAACAAAATGTCTGATTTTAGGATTAATTCACTTATTACATAGGGCCTAGTCTCTTTTAACTAATTGTAGCAACATGTTAGAACGTCTTCCTCTTATAATGGATCACAATATGGACTCTAACTCTAGAGAATAAGATCCACTCCTTATAAGTAAAGATGGAACATGGAGAGTTCCTCCACCCATACCTACCTCACTGTCCTAGCATTCCCTTACACTGGGGCATTGAGCCTTCACAGGACCTAGTAACACTGTTTTTAATATATAACTTTTACTTTTCTAATGTTTAATTTTACAGACACAACACACAAAAATATAGATGTGCAAGGATAGGAGTTTCTCCAGAGATTTGAATTGAGTTGAGGGCAGAAAAAAATACGTTATCAATACTCAGGTAGCAAGACCCAGAACAAAGAACCACACAAATGTGATACATGTACAAATTGGAATGTTGCTTAGCTGTAAAAATAAAAATGAAATCAGAAAATTTGCAGGTACATGGATAGAACTAGAAATACTATATTGAATGAGGTAACACAGATCCCAAATGACAAAGATTACATGTTCTCCTGAACCTGTGGTTCTTAGCCTCACAACGTGAGTATATAACCTGGAGCAAATACAGAAGTCAGGAAAGTAAAATGGATCATGGCAAGGCTGCACTATAGGGTAAAATAGAATAGGAGAGATAAAAGGGGAAATGGGAAAATGAGGAGGTGAGCTGATTAGGGAAGTAGGTGGAAAGTCAATACAGAAGAAAGGAGGAGAGAAAAGAAAATAATGATAAGACTCTTTTAAAAAGAAATAAGGAATAATGTTATACTTATTTACCTAAAATATATATACTACACATAAGTATTTACATAATTATGGTTATAATTATTCATACATAGTTTAAATTAAATTATGTTATGTGAACTCTAACAATGCTCTTTCTCCAAGAATAAAATGTTTTGCACATTTAAGGGTCTAGTACCACCAAAACAAACAAATACATAAATAAACATAAGCAAATAGATAAAGCAATATAATCATCAGTATCCAGGGAGGATAGCCAGTAGCAAATCAGAGTAACTCATTTATATGTCAAATTCTACACATCTCTACTCTTTGTGATACCATTTTTCAAATCCTTTTTCTAAATAGTTGTTGTTGTTTTAGAAATCTCAAAACTGTAAGTCTGCATTTATTGTTGACCTCAAATCCTTGTATGTTATCTTCTTATAATGTTATTAAGTATAAAGATATTAATAATCCACCTGTGGTGGCAGCCAAATATAAAATGCATACTTCATGCTTTGCAGAAGGTTCTGACCAATTTGCCAAATTCCAGTTGCTCCCATGGTTCATGTATCTTTTGAAAACTGAAACAGTAAAGCTATTGTGTAATTTCTCCTTGCATTTGTTTTAGTACTTATGTCTGGTCTACTGACCTGGGTTGTTTTCATGTCCCTGTGACAATTGCCATAACCGAAAGCAAATTGATAAGGAAAGGCTTCATTTCAGCATACATATTACAGGTCATTCTCTAGGAAGATACTAGGGCAGAGGCTCCAGCAAGGGACTGGTGGCAGTACCTGAAGCCGAGGATATGTAGGAAAATGACAGTTTTGATCCCAAGCTCACATTCTTTTTGCAGGCCAGGCTCACCAGTTTAGGGCTAGTACCACCTACAATGAGCCTCTTATATCAATTTACAATGTAGTTAATGCTGTGCAGACATATCCACAGGCCAATCTAACAGAGAAAACTAAAATTCTTCAAAGGAGTGTTTCATTTTCCAGGTATGTCAAGTTAGCAAAGATTAGCCATGGCACACATATTCATGTACATTTACTGACATAAGCTGTTTATATTCTTACTTCTTGCTGACATAGTAAAATCAATTGTCTTCAGACAGTTAAAAGAGTATTCCAACTATCCAATACCAAAACCTGAACAAAATGGCAACAGAAATTAATTAAGGGATTTGCAAAGAATTAGATAAGACATTGTATAGCTTTTAAAATATGATCTTTAACTTAGGAGGCATCTCCCTTTCCACTTCTTTATCATTTTGTATTTCAAGTGTATAATTTGTGTTTTATAGAAACATACAATAAAAAGAAAAGTGCTACAACTTTTTATTGAGTTACTACTTTCATCTAAATATACTTTATCAATCATTACACTATATTACCAAACTGCTAGACTTTGCAATAGAGAAAAGGTGATAAGTCCTTGATTTGTGGAGCATACAATGAACTAAACACATCATGCACACAAGCAGTCAGACCAGGGGACAGATTTTCACGGCTTGTACGTGCACTACAGAATCCATATCAGTAACATTATGAGAAAGACATACTTTAAGATTCCTAGGATAGGAGAGTCATCTATATATGTGTCTCACAAATCCAGTCTGCAGAACAAGAAGACAGACAAATCAGAACAGTGCAGATATGTTTACAAGGAAAAAAAAAAAAACAATATGCAAATTCATCAAACAGGCAAAGGTTAGCATGCTCAGATAATTGAAAAGATGTTTACTTGATTAAAGCTGAAAACAGAGAAAAGTTGGAAAGACAGAAGGTACAGGAACAATACCAAGGGAACCAGACAATTATTGTAGTGAATCAAAGGCCAAGCTATATGGGTTAATGTGTGTCTATGTTATATACATATATATTCTTCCATGTTTTCTCATTGTTTTCAGATGGGTGGATTTTAGAAAGAAAGTTTAGAAATGGATTACTCAGACAAGCTGCCTTCTGCTAACTCTTAACAAAATGCTTTGCCAATGAATGCATTGGAGTTTGAAGATTAGTCTAAAAAAAGGAAGGCTAACGCAAATATCAGATTAGTCTAGAAAAAGGAAGGCTAACGCAAATGTCAGAGACTGAGATATAGTGTTATATTATATATATAATTGTTATATTATAAATGTTTTAATAATATATATATATATATATATATATATATATATAAAAAACTTGTGTTCTTCATCTATGTTATAAAGGTTACATGTTTATACACATTTAAAATAAAACTATACTTTTTATATTGTTTAGTGATGAAGGAAGCAGGAAATACTCATCTCATGTTCCCTACAAGTCACCGTCCGTAAGAGATGGGGCATAATTTTTATAATAAAATGAACATAAAAGTCTTACCTTTGTTCAAATATATAAACTATCTAAGAATATTTAAAATACTCCAGTGACCCAAATGTCTTTCAAAAGTTGTTCCACAAAGATTCATAGGATAAGTTCAATTAAGAGTAACCTAGGCCAGGAGTTAGGCTGAAGAAAGATCTCCTCACATGCATGATAACTTGCTATTTGGTGCTAATGAAGTGCTGCATGATATCAGCAAGGCTTGTTGGGTTACATAAGATTACATACACACACACATACACACACACACACACACACACACACACACACACACACATACACACACACAAAGACTCACAGAAATCCCAGTCTCAAAATTGAAAAAAAATAAAAAAACAGTGAATACAACCAGTTGAACTACTCTCTCCATTTTTATCTCTTAGGATAATAATAAAAACTGTTATCTTTTCCCAAATGATATACTTTCATACTAAGTAGTCATGTTAGAGGGAAAAATCCACTAATTTTCTAGTTTAAAATATTTGTATATATAAATATATATGTGTGCATAAATATGCACATTCATATATCCATAATATGTAAGATATAAATGTTATTTTTTGTATTTATTAGTATGTGAATATATAATATTAAAGAAACCTTAACACACATATGCACCTAAGAAACAATATGTATATCCTTGAAAGGAGAAGTACACTTTTGTGGACTATGAATTCACAGCTGAGCTACAAAATTCTCAGTGCAAAATAAAAGTGATGTTGGGGTCGTTAAGGTCTAATGTAAAGGTCAGCACTACCCTATGAATTTTACAGTTACCATAGTTATATTTATCTTATTTTAAATTTCAGTGATAAAACATTAGATATCCCTAAAATGTGAGACAAAGTGTGTTATATTGTTTTCTGAACTGTGAAGAACTCTAAAGACCTCAGAAATACCACTACCTGCTAAAATTTAATGGAAATATTTGCTGTCAAAACTTTGCCCGCACAACTGAAAGGGAATTAATTATTATTATATATTCACTACCGAGCCATAGTCCAATGTTATAATCATAAGGTGTCAGTAAATTCCACCATACCTATGAACTGAGATTTCTTTTCAAAGACGCCACATGAAAATGAGTCAGTTCTTTCAACATTTACATTTCAGCTGAACTGCATTTTCTTCAGAAGAATCCATCCATGAGCACTAAACGAGAAGGTGGTCTGATTAATTTTACCTTTACATACTTTATTTGATAAATGAAAAAGTGTCCCTCACGTACCCATGCCCTAACTTTGGGAACTTTTTGATACACTACTTTATACAACAGAAAAGACTCTGCACATGAAATCAAGGATGTTGAGGCCAAAAAATCTCTGAATTATCTGGGTAGACCTCAATATAGAAAAAGTATGTGCAAGAGAGGCAGAGGATCAATATCTGTAGACAATGAAGTATTATAGAAATAGCAATTGGAGTGGGGAAAGACATTCAGGAACTCTTTGGAAAGAAACATATACACATGCACACACAGAGAAAGTCTCTACAAATAACACGAAGACAGAATGGTGACAAAAAGCAATATTTCACATAATATACAATCCTCATGATGATAATTCTTTAATGAATCTTTAAACTTCACCAAAATCTAATGTTAAATAATCTACTACCATACTTGATGCCCCTGAAATGTTTGTAAAACAGTCCAAAGTTTGACTTTTATTTTATTGGTTACTTTATTTATTTATATTTCAAATGTTATCCCCTTCCCAGTTTCTCCTCCACAACCCATCCTCCCTGATTACATGAGGGAGCTCTCTGACTCACCCACCCACTCGTGCCTCACCACCCTAGGATTTTCCTACCATGGGACATCAAGTCTCCACAGGATCAAGGGCCTCCCTCCAACTGATGCCAGATAAGGCCATTCTCTGCTACATAAGCAGCTGGAGCCATGGGTACATTCATGTGTACTCTTTGGTTGGTGCTTTAGTCCCTGGGAGTTCTGGGGGAGGGGGTCTTGTTGATTGATAATGTTGTTCTTCCTATGGGGTTGCAAACCCCTTCAGCTTCTAAATTAGACTTTTAAATACTTCATCTGGCTTGCCTCTTCTCATCTGTAGGAATTCTTCTTGAATCCCCGCCCCCCTCTTTTTGGATATTTTATTTACACTTCAGATGTTATCCCCTTTCTCCATTTCCCCCAACCAGGAACCCCCTATCCCATCCCCCCTCCTCCTGATTCTATGAGAATGTGCCCCCACCCCCCACCCCTCTCCCACCTCCCCACCCTTGAATTCCCTCACACTGGGGCATCCAGCTTTCACAGGACCAAGGATCTCTTCCCACCTAAGCCCAACAATGCCATCCTCCTCTACTTATAAGCTGGAGCCATGGCTCCCTCCCTATGTGCTCCCAGGCTGGTGGTTTAGACCCTGGGAGTTCTGGTAGGTTGGTATTGTTGCTCTCCCCATGGGGCTGCAAACCCCTTCATCTCCTTCAGTCTTCTCTCTAACTCCTCCATTGGGAACCCATGATCAGTTCAATGGTTATCTCACCTTTATCTGTTTATAAAGTCACTGTTACTGTGTCATGTCTAATTCTGAAATCTTTGAGTGAACTTGCAAATGTACCTACCTGACCTCCCATTTTCAAATTTGTTTTTCAGTTTGTTTACATGCACATCAGAAAGAAGAGCTCTCCCTTCTCATGGGATAATACTGTGAAGGTTCAAAATGCACAAGTTAAAAGAAAGTGCCTTGTGAGATGTAAAACAGCGTGAAAAATATTTAGCAAAGACAAACTAGAGACCTAGCAGTCATTGACTCCCATTATATTTGGCAAAGGAGCCTCAAACAGCTTGCAGCTTGTCACCTACCAATAGCATAATTCAGCACAGAATAACATGAGGCTCAAACACAGCAGAATGCTTCACATTCATTTTAGCTAATAAGTCACACAGCTAGAATGCAAGTCTGTCTCAAAAACTTGTCTTTATTCCAAAACATCATACAATATTAACAAAGAAACACAAAACAAAATAGCTAATTACCACTGGGCTCTCGGATTACTGAGGTTATGTCACATATACAATAGTACATAGTTATGAATTCAAAGCTGTCCTGCTACAATTTAAGAATAAAAGCACAAAAGTAATTCAAATTTCATATGCCATTAAGTGTAGGCCTTTGTACCAATTGGTGAATGACACCATTTGTAAAGTTAGTTTTTCAAAGTAAACTTAATTTTTTCCTTATAGAACTACATTCAAAGAATATCTCATGTCCACTGAGACCTAGTTACCTCATTTTAAACAGGACATTTTAAAAGAACGTACTATGAAGTTAGAAAAATATCTGCATTGGATATTTGATTCTTTCAAGGCTATTCTTAGGAGAGAAATGAATGTCAAGAGAGAGAAGTTGAGGGTAGTTTGGAGAGCTGAGTTGCCGCTCATAAATTTAAATTTAGCATTTAATATTGCTATTCAACACATGTTCACTGCCACCTCAGAATACAGTTATGAGACAGTATCTAAGCAATTTGACTTGGATTTAATACACTTGAAAAAAATACCCACAAATAGTGCATGCTAACCCTTCAGTTGTATGACAGCTTTGGGTAGCTGTGGCATTCTAACATTGCTTTCTTGGACTCATTCACTCTCCCTCCTTTTGTGTCATATTTGATGTACAGTAAATTCACAAAGGATATCTCTTAATTGTATAGAACTTCTTATAGTATATGTAAAATAAATATTGGGCTAATAGTCCAAAGAGAGAGGATAGTACTTGAGATGTTTGTGTATCATGCTGTCTGCTTGTTCTGACACCCGACCCAGCTATAGACAGGCCCAGGCCCATGCTCATCTGATTATAGTGACTGACCCCAAGTGACTGATGGCCCAACCCTGAGCCATCAGAGTGTGTCCTTAGGGTGACTGCAATGCTGGTGGTTGACATGTGACTCATGGAGGCTTGAAGATTGCCTCTCTGTGTGCCATATGGTAGGAACCTGCAGTGAGAGAAGTCTTGGCAGAATTATAGACAGCCATTCTGCTCCAATTTAAAATCCTTTCTGTGTTTAGAAAATGTCTTCCTATAACATTGCAGTTTTTCTCCTGTACTGATTTGCATTGGATTTCTTTGCCTTGTAGATATGAACTCCCTAGATCATAACAAAATGTCACCACTAAAGTAATATTCACTCATGGCGCTATCACAAGTCAGAATTTTCTTTTAAGATTTTAATTTGCTGAATATTTTAAAAGAACTCTTAGGCACAAAATATTGAGCTTTGGATTTTACTTTAAAGGATGAAGATGATGTTTTGTTTGTTTGTTTGTTTGTTTTATTTGTAATTATTCATTATCTCCTGTGAGTTCTTTAGCCTCAGAGCACTGGGAATTTTATGTGGGTAGCACTCGGTGCCCTCATACTCACAGCTAGACTAATAGAAACTAACCAAAACAACACTGGTACACTTTTTTTCTTAGTTATTATATTCTAATAAAACTCACATTAAGGGAAAGCAAACTAATGACAGTAAATACAATATCATTAAACATGTATTATTAAGGGAGAAAAGGAAAAACATCTTATTAGACTGATCACATCCACCAATGGTTCCTAAACTGTGAATCTCCCATGTAACACCCACAGAGCCACGGCAATATTAAAGTATTGTGATGTTCCTAAATCCAGTTAATTTTTAAAATTTTATTTATTTTATGAATGTGCACCAAATATCTATAGTGTTCCTGGAGACCAGAAAAGATTCTTAGGTTCCCTGGGACTTAAATTACAGCTAGTGGTGAGTTGCCATGTGGGTGCTGAGATTCAGCAAGCGTAGTCAGTGCTCTTAACCACTGAACCATCTCCCCAGACCCTTATTTTTAAATTTCTTTTATTTCAATAAATACCATTCTCAGTTCATGATTATGACCTTGGTGGAAATGTTTGAAGACAATTTTTTTCCTTATGCCTGGCTAGAAAGGTTAAAAAGGGTTAGAGCACCTTCTGTTAGTTCTTTATACAGGATCCAATTCATTTCCCAATACTCACATTAGGTGTCTCACAACTGCCAGTATCTACAGTTCCAGGAGATCCTATGCCTTCTTCTGTTCTCCTCAAGTACTACACTCAAATGATAAATATGAAGACAAAAAGACACGGACACAGGCATACAAATAAAAAATTAAAATGTCTTTCCAAATGACTAACCAAAACTTATGAGCTTAAGGTGAAGAAATAAAGAGTCAGTGGATGAGCAAGGCAGATTATCTCTTGATTGTTAGAGCACATCCTGCTCTTCCAGTGGACCAGAGTTCAGTAGTCAGTGTTCATATTAGGTATCTAACTACAACTTCATGAGATGGGACTGGGTGATACTCATTCATGTAAACATATATACATAGACACACATCTACACATACATGACATAAAGGCACACAGACCCAACACACACACACACACACACACACACACACACTTAAAAATAAAAAGTAATACAATAAAGGAATATCTTCTCCTATTTTCATAGACTCCAACAAAATAGTTGCTCTTTAGAAAAAATAACAACTTACACTGCAGGTTAGGCTACAATCTGAGCAGTCCTCTTTTGAACGTGCTTCTGCCTTTGCTTTTCCTTGTTTGCTCTGGCTTTTAAGGAAACATCTTTACTCTTGTGTTTTTTAATAAAAGAACCTTACAATTAATTCAGTCTTTCTTTAGAAGAACTATGTATTTTCATGACTAAGATTCCAAAGGAAGCTAGCAGCTTAAGTGAGGTTTCTCTAAACTCTCGACATGAATGTGATAGCAGTCCGCTGAGATGATCTGGATAATCTCTGCCCTCCAGGTTTTGGACTGGAGATCTTCATACAATTCTATCCCACTTGGCAACAGTCAGAGAAGACTTGAGGCCTGCCAGTTGCTACAGGTACATGAAATTGGTAGCCAACATGCCAGCTTATTGTCCCAAGAGAGCTTTGAAGGAATGAACTGCAGCTTATGAGAAGCCCTTAGATAGAGACTCCCTGGGGTCTTGCTCTGCAAAGACTGTGAAATACATTGTTAGTTAGGGTGCTGAGCTTTACTGGTGTGTTAGGTAATACTAAAAGCAGCAAACCTGTCTTTATGTGTAAGACATTATGATTAATAATGCTTCCAAACAGAGGAAAACCTAAGGCTTCACACCTGCCTGCAAGTGTCCAACTCAGCTCTATCCTCAGCCATTTTAATTTGTTTTACTGCCTGAAGTTAAGGTCTCACTAACCTGCTCAGGCTGGTCTTGAACCCACTCTATAACAAGAGCAAGCTCTGGGCTTGCAAGCTTCTTAAATTAGCCCCTCTTCCAGAGCAGTGATATCAGACTTGCAATGCTAGGCTCTTTGCTTCATTTTGTTTTCCTGTAGAGTTTCCATATGCAGCTCAGGCTAATCTCCAAGTCATTATGTTCTGTGAAATCAAGATTGATGCCAGTCAGACAATGAACACAAAGACTCTCCCCTCAGTCTCACAAATGCCTCAATTTTATGATGGCTTGTTTTTTCTTTTTTTTTTTTTTTTTACAAAATACTTCTATGAGTAATAAAGACTCACTTGATATAATTGAGACATTAGATAAAATTAAACAAACAAACAAGTACTAGTTTATTTGCTTTTATTTCCTATTGAGATTTCTAGAAATCATACAAGCAAATATTTGAGCTCTAATTTTCTTGTGTCAGTGATCAAGAAAGTAGGCATTAATTAAACTTCAATATTAACATCTTCTGTAAAACAATTTTATACTAATATATTTGGATTTTTTTTAGTAATCCTGAGTATTAATACTCATATTTCCCTGAAAATGTTGATAAAGACAGGGAAAGTACTGATCATAAATATAATACTGAATACTGAAAACAGTGAGTTAACGATTTTTCTTAAAAATTATAATTAAAATGGCTATACCTTAAATATGATACAGAAGTCACTTTGTATATTATTCAGCCACTGTTAATCAGAATGAACTACTAACTAAAATTAATGGGCAATAATTTTCTGTCTCTGACAGCATGTCATTTTAATTCCTAAAAAATTTCTTAAATCGGATAACTGATTGAAAGCCAAATAAAGAGATTCAGGTGACATAGGCTTAAATCAAACAACAAATAATGTATGCTACATGTTGCAATAATAAATAATGGATAATAATAATGAAAATAAAAATCTGCCTTTGACTCTATCTGTATTCATGTCAGGGGTCCCATTTCCACACAGCTGTCAATAAGTCCCACTATGACTTCTCTTGAATAAGCAATTGCATACTAAAGCATTCACTGTGTCATGTCAGGAGTGGCCACCAGTCCATAAATTCTAAATTAATTACTTTTGAATTTATCTCTGTTCAAAAGTATAATGCGGGTCTGATTATGAAGCAGACTCATTCTTCAGCATAGAAAGCACATAATTCCTACCAGATAAAGCGAGAGTTCTTATTCTTTTTTTTTTTTTTTTTGTATTTTAATGGGATATTTTATTTATTTACATTTCAAACGTTAGCCCCTTTCCTGGTTTCCCCTCTGCAAACCCCGTATCTCCTCCCCTTCCCCATGCGTTTATGAAGGTACTCCCCCACCCACCCATCCACTCCCCCTCACCACCCTGGCATTCCCCTAAAGAGCTACAGCCATTAAGAAAAAGGGGGTTAGGAGAGCACTGCTGTCACACAGAAGAGCAACAGCACATTATTGCTTTTGGGTATGTGATAAGATCTCAGAAATTTGCTGATTCCTGGAAACATAGTGCTCACTTTTATTCCACGATACTTAACACAAAGTGATGTGTTTATTTGTGGTATGTTCATGCATACATTTCATTTTACTGTGTTCTTATCCATGTCTGTGATCACTGTCATGGCTCAGGTCAATATCTTCTAGTTCTTCCCAAAGTGCCTCCTTTCTATTCCTATACCACATACTTCCCATTGCAGTCTCTGTTTCCTGTCTCTTCTCCCTTGTGATCTTGTCCTCATCATGTAACATGTTCAATCCTCCTTTGTCCAGAACTCTACTTAATGATATTTCCTTTGCATTCAAACAGCATCCATACAACAGGAATTCGAGAACATCTGTCCAGCTGTGAGGCAGCAAAGGGACCATCACATTTAGTATACGAGAAAAATAAGAGCAATACAAACATTCAGTTACAGAAAATGCTTGGAAAGCTGAAGCAACTAAGAACCTGAAGGTTGTTGGGTCTCCATATTTTCAATTAACTTTCACTACCGTGTGTACCTTGCAGTTTAATTTGGTTCAACATGTTTGACTTTAAAAGTGATATTTCTGTGTTTTAGAAAACAAATACAGAAAGGAAATAAACTATACAAAAACTCCAAAATTATGCATTTATTTTAACTCAACACCACTCATTAGTTTACTACATTTCTTGTTTTATAATAAATCAGCTTTTCCTCAACTATTGGCTGAGGGGTAGGGACGTCATTAGGATTTAAATATTAGGTGATAATTGTGGATGGTAGTTAAGAATTTCTCCTAGTGGCAGATAAGATTGCTAAGCTTTCATCTGTGACCAGTAGAGTAGGAGGTAGCTAAGAATCTTCAAAATGCCACCTATGGTAATGGAGTCATGATTGCAACTATACGTGGAATCCCTAACAGTGGGCTCCTAGTTTCCAGCATTCTGAAGTGTTTTGCAAATAGAGACAGAATCTGTTTTGCTAGCTGCTTGTCACTCAGTGTTAATTCCATAATTCAGTGCAGCCACAAACTGCCTAGATTATTCTCAGGGATCCACAGAGGAGTTTTCCTATATTTCTTACTTGAAATGATTCTGACTAGTTACTACTTTCTTAGTTTTGGGGAAACAGAGCAAGCTTGCTCCCATAAGCACTGACTGTAGTGGTTACTGTAAGCACTGGGAAAGAAAGCTAAAGCAGTAGCATGGCACAGTCTGCTCTGACTTTGAATTCAACATAGGAAGCATGCTAAGTTTCACTCTGTACCAATTTCAATTGCTCTAACTGGGTTTTGAGACACTTTAAGTAGAAGCTCTCACTTTTTGCCCCAACCTTGTGACTTTTGACCCTGCTCAGGATTGTATAAGCTTTTCTGTATCCAGTGCTAAAGTGTTTCTCAATAGTCAAGAACACACAGGATTTTTGTTGTTGTTTGGTTTATTTGATTGCTTGTGTTTTAAATATACTCGTTGAAATCTTATATATTTATCATCAATGTGTCCTGGTCATACTGCTTACCTCTACCCTTTATTATCCTCCAATTAGGCAGGACATCTCCCTCTCAGAGAATTTAATTTTTGATCCTGTTCTTCCTCCCTTCATGGTCTCTCAAATCCACTCTGCTCCCTACTTGCCCAACTACTCTCCTACACTCCCCATCAAGGCCAGTTTGTGCTGGCCAGGGATTCTCAGATGTGGAGCCTTCAACTGGAGTGTAATGTGCTTACGAGGGACTATACTCCAGGCACTTTCTACTTTTATTTTAGCCCATTCAACAAGAAGAAACCCTAACCGTTCACTATTCTTTGACCATGAACCTATAGCTTAGGCAGATGACATACCTTAGGAGAAACCCTGCGACTGTTCCGCCAAATGGAACTAGGTTCATGAGAAATAGCACTTGGTTACCCCCATGATATTTGTGGCAATGATGTAACAGTGGGCATAGTTTGCCAAGCCAGTCATTGAAGTTCACAGGCGTCATATCTGGACAAAATGGATGTGTCCTCTGTTTATTTATCTTTTTTGATTAATGCTTCAATCCACTAAGTTCAGCTGGTGTTGAACAATATCTGAAGTCATGAAACTGGAATCAGGCAATTTGTTCAGGGTCGGGTGGTAGGTAAGAATCCTTTGGAGACTGAAGGCAATGGAATACATGGAATAAGGTTAAAATTTTAAATTATTGTCTACCGACTTGAATTTGGGCTTCTCAGGGCCTACTGAAACAGTAAAATCTTTTCAATGCTGGAAAATATAAATTGCATTCTGGAGTAAGGAGATCCCCATATAGAAAAAAAAACACTAATAGTCACAAGAATACTTGACTCATAGCATAAATTGGGCACGGTGGCCCAAGCCTGAATGAAATTTTAGCATTCAAAAGACTGAGGCAGAAAAAATGTTTAAGGTTAGCTGGGGTTGTGTTTTAATTTCCAGGCCACTGTGAATTAAGAGGTGAGATCCTATGTTAAAACAAACAAAAAAGTTCTCAGTAACTCTTTCGGTGATATCAGTTATATAAACAGTTCTATACACAGCCCAAACTGTAGAGCAGAAAGCTATCCAAGGTGTCTCGGTGCAGCAGAATATAGTTAAGCAAGGAAAGTGTAAGCGAACTGCATACAATATAACTAAGTGTGACAAGGGGGGCTGTTCCTTCAGCCAAGTGTCCGGTATCCTCAGCACCTGTTTCAGGTATACGAGATTTCAAAGGTTCACAAGCTACAAAGACTCAGATTTTGTAGGGGCCAGTGTTGAGAATGCAGTCTAGGTATTTTCAGGAATTCCCCATGATGTAATCACTGAGGCCTAAAGCTAAAAACAACAGGATGAAGGTTTTCTTTCTTATACAACAAGAAGAATGAGTTCCTTGGCAGCATTGCCAAGGCTGCTCAGAGCTCTGCTCTTCTCAGTGAGATCCTGAAGACCTGCTGTGGAGTGGGTTACACACACACAATCTTGTACTTAAGGCTCCCCTCTTGCTATGTCAGCTGTGACCCTGAATGCAGATCTGACAGGAGTCCCTTTGTCTCTCAAATCAATTGAAGAAAGTGGCATATTCCTACTGAGATTGTAATTTGATTTCACCAGGAATTCTCAATCTCTGTTCAGGAAGAGGAATGAAAAACATAAGGTCAAACACCCATTGCCACAAGCCAGCCTGATTTGTCTGACCCAGCTTTGAAGTCTAGGATGGTTGGATGTTTCAGATTCCCACCTTCAAACCTAGAAAGGAAAATAATACGGCGGAGACTTTTCTGACAATACATTTTATAAGGAAGAAAATCATCACACCGGTTTTACTCTCTTAGAAATCTAAAGTTTCCTCTTCATTGTTATTTGAAGAATAGGAGTACAATGTAGTCTCTAGGTGAAGCATTTCCTAATTTTGGAGGCACTAAAACAAAGAGAAGCAGGGTTTGGAAAGGTTGAATGTTGCCAGGAGGAGTCCGTACATTGAAGGTGAGAGGAATGAGAGGCAAAACCACACTGGCAAAAACCCAAGAGGTATATTTAAGGGCTCTGAATGAGCCAACTTGGCTAGGGAAGATGATTCCTGTGGAAATATAATGGGATATGAAACATAATAAATGGAAGTTGAAACTAGGTAGGAGAGTACCTTGAAAGCTGCACCACAAAGAACAATATAAATGTCAGAGAACCATTTAACGTTTTGACACAGGAAAGCAACAAGATAAAAAGGAAAGAAAGAAAAGGAAAGGAAAAGAAAGAAAGAAAAACCTTAAAAGATCATTGCCAACTTGAGTCCAGACAAGAGGAGAAAGAAAAAAAAAAGGCCACTAGAAAGGATGCTCATGCACCTGAGAAATACAAATGTGACCCTCCCAGAATCAGCACTGTACTTAACAGAAAGTGAAGATGGAACAACGTTGAAAACCACATAAAGATTCCAGCCTTTGACCTTAATAAAAAAAAACTGGATGTTAACATACAGATATTTGGACATAACACGAAGGTGTAAGGCTGCTCCACTAGAGGAGGGTGAACCTTCTCAAACTTGCCTGAAAAATGAACAAACTGCTAAAACTACACCAAGACCCTGGACGATGGGGATTTGTGCTCAACCCTTCTATAATTCATGCGAATGATGCTGGACTAAGACACAAACTTGTATAGTTTTCTCTATGTGCTCAGACACAAAAGAATCCTGATCTTTTGAGTATGGAATATATTACAAATTGTAAGTTTTTCTTTTCTTTTTCTAGAATAAAATTTGATATAATGGAAAGAACTTAATTGGCCAAGATAGAAGTGAGCCAAGATGGAATGTGTATATCACTGTCTAATTTAGATTTTCTATAATATTTATTGAACTATGAGTCAAATATATTTTTCTCAGTAACACATTTCTCTTCCCAAGACCTGAGACAGAAGAAATGTTACACCAACATATCATCATATCAGATCTAGGTAACTATAAGGAGATACAATTAACTTAGTGGCTTAAAAAACAGAAATAAATCAATTCATGGCTGAGTTTGACATGGGTCTCAACAAGCTAAAATCAAAGTTTTACCTGGTTAACTCAGAGAGGGGCTTATATCCACATTTCTTCAGGTTCAGTCCCTATGAGCACAGGGCTAAGCTGCGTCTCCCAGTACTTGCATTTTTGATGAGGGCTGGTTCAACCTTTACACATTGCCTGTATTCTTCATCTGGAGATCCTTTCTTCTACCTCCATAGTTAAAAATGGTGGATTACATCTCTCACAGAAGTTTGAGGCTTTTCTGTCTTTCATGTCACTCTGACCACTGCTGAAGGGTTTGCTACTTTTTGTGACAATCTGGCCACCCAGATACTCTCAGGTAATTGTTCATTTCAAATCCCATGTGGATAGCCATATTTTCAAATCATATTGACTATAAAGTACCATTTGCAGATTCTCAGTGCTGAGATGTAGACATCTTTTTGGTGGTATAATTCTGTCTCCAACAAAGTCAACTTTTGGAAGGGGATGTTTCTTTATAGAAACAGGAAGCTGTGGAATAAAGGATTTATTACTGTATCTAGTTCAGGACAGAAATTATTCCTCTGACTTTTTATTCATTCTGAGACAGATACATCCAAGAACCCACTTAAAGGGGAGTGACTCATTTTGCTGCCATTCCTGAGGTTTCAGTTCATAGGCAACTGCTTTCAATGTTAGGGACCTGAAGCAAGGCAAAGCATCAGGGTGGCAGCATATAGGACTACAAAGCAACTCCCTTCATGATGAGCAGGAGGCAGACCAAGAAATAGAAAATATCCCTTAAAGAGGAGGTGCGAGAGAGAGCAGAGATGTAGGAGAATGGAGAACCACACAGGTATGGAGAACACTCGTGGGGAACAACTTATAAACTTATAATTAGGTTAGCTAATAGGGATACAACTCTCTTTGTATGGGCATCTTGTTATTAATCATTATCAAACACATAAAGCCTTTGATTAATCTATAAAAAAAGAAAATATCCCTTAAAGCACCAGAGACCTGCTTCCTCCCAGCCCCTAACTCCTACTGTTTGCATTCCTTCTCAATATAGGACCACAGGCTAGGGACTTAGGTTCCAACACATGAGCCTACAATTGCAAGAACTTCCTATGCAGACTCCAGTAGGTGTATTGTGAGACATCACTGCTCAGTGCAGAGCATATCACAAGGGTCATGGGTATAAAATTCTCCTCACACCATATAGCACCATGCTGAACTTAAAGGCAAGGTCACAGTATTTCAATATCATCTAAACTAATTCATTCATTATCCATTCATACTCTGATGCTTCCTGAGAGCTTGCAAAGAAATTACTGAAGGTCTGAGTCATAATATAAATATGCATCATGGACGTCAAACTGCTAGCATTCCATAAGCATTTAATTTTTTAAAATCTTAGCTTCATGGTGGAAGAACAATAGTACACTAGGGTATGGCCATTAAATATATGATTGACCAGACAATAATAAAAATATAACTGTTCTTTATATCAGCTTAATACCCTGATGGCAATGCATTAATCTTTTAAGCAGAAACTAATTATTTAAATTACATTCAAAATAAAAAAATGTCATGTTGATTTCATATTTATTTTTTCTTTATTCACAAAGTAATTGTCAAGATAACCTTATGTTATCTTGTGTATTAATATCACAACTGCTTCTGTCCTGTAATGACATTTACTCTTAGGAATAGGACATTTCCTGTCATATTTGCAAAATCAAGAATCATTGACAATTAACAATTATGCTATGGTTATGAACAACATTCTGGGAAATCAGAGGTTAAATAAATAACTAAGATTGAGACATTTCAATATTAAAAAGCATTTACTAAAACAACAAATATTCACTTAGTTATTTACCATAATCATAAACATTTACTGAGATAAACAGAACAGGCAGGAGGAAGTTTACTTGACATTTGCTTACTTGGCCTTGCTTCTTGACACTGACTGAACCCTGAATTTGATTTCCACTTTTTGCTGCTGACACTGATTAGTCCCTGATATCAGAACCAGTATTTATAGACTGCCAATGGGGAGTAAAGATTAGCAACTTTTAAGGAACTTTCCAGGATTCTGAAGCTAATTGGGACTGTTGAGGTACCCAGCCTCAAGACTTAGAAACTGCTGCTTTCTCAGCCACCCAGCTGTGATGAAGTTGTTATTTTAACCTAAGCTAGCATAAAAATTATATACACATTTTATAAATTATAACTATTTTTACATATTTATATATACTTACATAGAAGTATATATTTATACATAGTAATGCTATAACACACACATACATGCATGTGTGTGCATGTGTGTATGTGCGTGTGTGTGTGTGTATGTGTGTGTGTGCGCGTGTATGTGTGTGTGTGTATAAATCTCATTGGTTCTATGGAATCTAGTTTCTCAAAATTACTAATGTTGATACACTTTAAGACAGTTCTTTATGCTGTGGAACATAAACTTATTTAGTTGATACTTTATAATTGTAATTTTGCTATTATAATGAATCATAACAAAAATATCTGATATGCAGAATATCTTATATGCGACTCCTGTGAAAGGATCATTTAACACCCAAAGGGTTGTGACCCACAGTTTAAGAACCACTGCTCTAGAAAACTCTGACTCCATGCTGGCAACTAACTATAAATGAAAACAATTCTTTGATGAAGTAACATCCTTCATAATATACCTCGATATTCTTTCCATTGAGTTCACTTATTTTTATTTTGCATTAAAAGGTAACTTAGCTTACAAAATTGATTCATTACCTCATTAATTGATCAACAATAGGCAAGACAAATCTTATTCTATAATATTCTATGCAGTTTATCTAAGAACTTATAAGTACTTTTATCAACTAAAACATTAATGAAATAGAACTCATAACTATTTTAGAGAATAAAAATAGTTTATTAAATTATAATGAAGTATACTATTTTGTTACAAAACATTTATAAAAACAAATTTTAGAGAGATTTGTTCAGTTTTTAATTTGAGAAATATTAATACATTAGAATCAATTTTGTAGGTTAAATTACCTTTTAGTACAAAACTAAATTAAGTGAATCAGAACAAAAATTTTTGTATGTATAAAATCTGCCATAAACTATATATAGTATTTTTTTTTATCTAGTGAAAATATGATAGATGCCAGGATGAGATGCTCCACAAAGAGGCAGAGTTTACAAACAAAATGAATAACATGTGCCAACAGAAAACCTTATTGAAACGTTCTCTTCCACAACCCTGACTCCAAGTTTCATCAGTTTTGTAAAAGATTCTATTAAAGGAGAATGGTTGACTTCATTGCTATACAATATTCATAGTATGATCTGATGTTGTAGGAGGATTATTTTTCCAGCCAACTTTAAATTGGTTAAGTGATGTGACCAAACTCCCCTGACAAGTATATTCGTTGTGTGATTTATACTACCAGGCCATTCACTTACATGTCTAGCTGTAGTTCACTCTAGGTTTAAGTGAGAGGATCTGACAGTTTAAGTTCACTTCACTACAGCAAAGATATACCCATTCATCAAAATGATTATTCTAATGTAACGTCACAAACACAACAATGAAATGAAAGAGACTACTGGAATGTAAATAAATAAAATAATTAAAATTTAAAACATGAAATTTGCAACCAACTGACTTAAAAGTGAATAAATTAAAGTAAAATTAATGAGCACAAATCAAGATATTTAAAAGAACAAGTTCAGATTTTAAAATAGTATTACATAGAAAAGAATGAATTTTTGTTTTATATTAATTATAAAAACTCAACAAATATTTGTTAAACTTTTTATTAAATAAATTAAAACTAAAACTATTTTATCTGCATGAAACTCTAGGATCAATCAAAATCTGAGTATTATATTTTAAAGATAAATGACATGGAAACAATTTATTTTGTTTACACAAACATGAGTTGACCTCATTCCGATTATGTTAAACCAAGAATCTGAGACCATCACACAGATAAGTAATCAGTATATGAATAATATACATAGACACAAGTCCTTCCCAACACTGAGTCTGTCTTCAGTGTATCCTTTGACACTCTACTGAAACATAGTAGGCCCCTAAAAGTACTTAACCAGCTGACTAAATAAGTGAAGAGGAAAGCAGACTACGGGACCAGGAAGAAGTGAAAGAGAATGAGCACTAGCAGGAAAGTATCATGAGGAATTCCATAATGAAAATGACTTCTGTAAACATTACAGATAGGGAGGGAGAGAGGAAGGGAGGGAGACATAAGACATAGAGAGAGAGAAAGAGAGACAAGGGTTGGGGAGAGATTGGAATCCCAAACTGATGATCTGGTGCATGTCAGGAAATGTATAGTTATAGGTATTTAAAATTTAAAAAGACAACTACATAGATAGCAAAAAGATAGCTGGAAACCCAGAACTCATGCCAAACTATTGACTCTAAGAAAATTGAGATCATTATGAAGAATTTTAATGTGCATGCTTCTTTGGTATCATTTAGAACCTCAGCAAAGCAAGTTCAGATATCCATCTCCACTGCTATTTTGCAATCTGTCACCACCCTGGTTGGTCACTGTAAGTTGCTTGCAACAGATGCCACCAAAAGTAGCACACACACTTCCTGTCATCTCTTTTGTATGCACAGTGCTCCTCCCCCTATATGAGGGAGGCTATTTCTGCTTCCATGTGAGCCGGCCTTGTGACTTGACATGCATTAATTTTCATAGTGTAGATGAAGTAATTATTCTAGACTTCAGAGTCCAAATGAAATAGAATGGGAAATTTCTAACTTCTCTCCCATAAAGTTGTAGGCCACTGTGCTCCAAAGTAGCTGTGTGAGCCATCTAACAAGTAGGTCACATGGAGAAAAGCTAAGTGGCTCCAGCTGAAACCACAGGCAAGTCTCCTGCTGACAATTAATGATAAGTGACTAATCACACATGAGACAAAAGATAGGTACTTAGCAATCACAATCTCGAGCAACAAGAACTGCAATGTGTTGTGATATATGTTCTAGGGTGGTGTATTATGCAGAAAGAGGTAACAGAAATTATCAGCTAATACCATTATTCAATTTCAGACTACATCTAGGATATAGCAAATTTGTAAGTGCAGTCTCTCTTAGGCACTTACAAGATGAGAAGTCCGAGAGTCTAGAATAAAGTAAAATGTATGGCAGTTGTCTAATTCAACATAATTGATTCCTTGTGTCTAGCTCTCCTGGTGAATATGTGGAGCCATTAGGTCTGCCTAAGCTAAATGCTACCGGGCAACAGGCTAGACACCGTCTTGGAGGTCTTGACATGAAATAAATGCTCAGCAAAATAGGATCCAGTCATTCTGTTCCATACCCTGACAGTAGACACACATAGCATCTTATCTCTGCTTCATCATAGGTTCAATGTTCTATATTACATACTTTTTAAACTGTTGAGAACTATTGATAAGTATGAAAATTGAAAGTGACATAAAAATTATAAAGAGAAGTTTCATTAGTAAAAAAAATAAGCATGTATAAATGTATAATCTGGAAAACACATATCATAATGAAAAATCGATACCTATGTTCCCTTAAATGTCAAATAATAATTTTATGTATTCCCTCTATAATTTACAAAACTACCAAGAGAAAGATTATATCTGGTCTCAAATTTAATGCTGACTGAGTATCCTTGTTCAAGTCGCTTAACTTCTTTATGCCTCATTTTACTGAGCAATTAGAATAATAATACCTTTCCCTACATGCATCACAGGAAACTGGTTCAAATAACTGAGAATATATATATATAGTGCTTTTGGAAGACTACCTAAGAGAATAGTAAATGACACATGAGAAAAAATGTAAGACATAGAACACAAGAGTTGGAGGGGAATTCCAAGGTCGAGCTTTGCTACATTTCCCTTGCATTATCATCCACTTATGTTTGACCTACATTGTAAAGGCAAATCATTCTATTCTCCAACAGCCCTTCTTATTAGTAATGAAATCAAATAATATGTGCCCCTGACATCACTATATTTGGCCCTATTATTTTTCCTCTGGAACCTGAAGGAACATTTCTTTAATTTCCTCGTGTTCAATTCCAAACTGAAACTCTATCTCTGACACTAAACAAATACCTCATTACAGACATGAAAACGCATATTAGTAAATTTGCTTAGAGAGGTCAGACATTTTTATCAATAAGTCGGTGTTCTTCATTGAACCAAGTGTTCAAACAATAAATTGGGGAAAAAAAGATAAAACAAAAATCATAGAGACATCTTCCTGGGAACATAAAGCTTCTCTAGAACTGAACTTTGAAGGATGATTATGGGAGGGAAATCCAGGGAAGACTTAGGAAGGGAATTTTTGAGCAATGTAGACATCAATAGTCCTTCGAAGACAGGGACCCAGCTTCATGTTAATAAACAGTTATTACCAGTGACATTGTCATTAGACATTGTCATTAGACACTGTCATTAGACAGCTTATTTATCTACTTCCAAGCTCGCAACCTGATATCATTTCTTTGAATTTATTGCAGAAGTTGTGAAAAATAAAGTGAAACCAAAGCTAAGTGGTTGGGACATATACGTTTATATATATGAAAATCCAAAATGGCATAAGAATTATAAACAGAAGTATATATATATATATTACTGAGCAGATCTTTCCTTAATGCAATCCAATTCTTACACAGTAGTGAGAAGTTTTAGAGAAATTTCATTCTATATAAAACTCTAAAAACTAAAAAAAGCAAACAGTGCAATTTTGAACTAGAAACTGTACAGCATGGCTAGAGTTCATTCTGCACAACTGTATTTAATATTTCAAGTTAAATATGAGATCTTTTGTTTATTCTTCTACGTTTCCACTTTTTTTTTTTTTATTTCCAAGAAGTGGTGCCAGCTGAGTAAAATATATTGACAGGTAATTTTTATCACCACACTTATGATCTCACTTTGTAAAAGTATTTGCGATCCTAGGAGAAGGGAGATACACATATTTTTAGGGACTTATGTGAGTCAGTGATTACTTTTAAGTGGGGACAGGGAGACCATAAACAAACCACAGTTCCATGTTATTCATGTACTGAGCATCTGCGCAGCGTAATGTTGACAATGTAGCTATCCAGAGTCTCTTGCTCATGAATCAAATAAAATGATGATGTCACTGCCAGTTTCTCCCTGAGCTAATGAACTATTTATCTAGTTACCAACCAGTGTTTTCACATAGACACAAGAACTTGAAATGAACTGAAAACTATCTTCAGGTTGTTGTTGGACCTACCTTTCAGCCTCAAAACCTTTACAGATTATTGACTCTCAGATTGGAAAATGACCTGTGTCAGCAGCATTTGTAATGTTAATTTGTTTTTCTACTTTCTGTTCATCTTTCGTAGATTATATTCACCAAATTTATCTCATTAATTTTTACCAAATAAATGTACCCCAAATAAGTTATTTTAAGTACTTATATAAGTACTTATATAAGTAAAGATGTATGTATAACCATACATCCTTAAACATTATTGCTTTTAGATTTTTTTTGAAGAATTCTATTTCAATTTACAAAAGCAGAATGTCATCTATGTTTCTGTTGTTATGACAAATTATCTTCATAAAAAATACTTAAAGAAGGAGGGTTTATTTTGGCTCATAGGTCCAGGGTATAATACATCATGGTGGGGAATTTAAAGCAATGGAGGCTTACACAGCTGGTCATATTGTGTTTGCAGTCAGGAAGCAAAGACTGATGTATGATTTGCTCACCATATTTTTTCTTTTTATAATGTAGGATCCCAGTCCAGGGAATGGTCTTCCCACTTCAATCAGACTATAAAAAAAACTCCCAAATATGTATACCCTTGGGATCATAATTCATGTGATTCTAGATCTTAAATTAAAATTGAGATTAATCATCATATGAGAGAAAATTAACCACATAGCGGATATCTTAGTGGTAACAAGGAAATCTGCTTTGGGCATAGCGGTCCTCTGCCTAGTGCCCTGGAATTATTCCTTGCCAGACAATGAATGACCCCAAACCAAGCATGATACCAGTTCCTGACCTAGTATCAGAAAACATATGTTAGCACCACTATGGTAATATTTATAAAAATTTGTAAAATTAAATCAATTTACTATTATGAACTTTTAGCCTTTTATGGCATTTTCTGGTCCCATTAAATAATCAACAGGATCTTAATTTCTTGTAGGGGTCCAATTTCTTGTAGGGGGTCCGTGATCCCAATATGGTTTCTCTACTCTCAGCATAGTCTGAGAAACTTGAATTTGAGTGTGCAAAAATAGTGAAATCCTGATACATTTTCTTCTGAAATTCAGAGATTCAACTATCTATGAACATAGTTCATATTTTATGTGAACATGATTCAACTAATGTTTCATAAAATAACTCATGTGGAATGTGGGGCTCAGACAACTCTCTGAACATCTAATTATCTTTACTGGCCAGGTGGGTATTTTGTTTGTTTGTTTTTGTTTTTGTTTTATTTTTTGGCTATCAAGTGATCTTTCTTCAGAATAGTTTTGCTTTTCTTCAAAAATTAATTAAAAATTTATGCATAACAAAAGGATATTTGCAAAGACAAAAGTCATTAATAAATATGTGTTTAGAAACCATCTCACTCAGTTCTCAAAAGAATGCCCAAGAATAGTTAGTATTCCATAGAAACAGGCAAATCTCGGAAAACAAAAACCAGTTCCTAGGTTCATACATTTGCTATGTGTGCAAATTTCTTTCTATTATTATTATTATTATTGGATATTTAATTTATTTACATTTCAAATTTTATTCCCTTTCCCAGTTTCCCCTTCATAAACCCCCTATCACATCCCCACTCCTCCTGCTTCTATGAGGGTGGTCATCCACCCACCTACCCACTCCTATTTCACTGTCCTGGCATTCCCCTGCACTGGGGCATCAAGCCTTCACAGGACCTAGAGCCTCCTCCCATCAATGGACAGAGCAAATTTCTTAAAGTCGCTTACTCCAGGGCCCTAACATAGGACATGGGATTGTTGTAGTGGTGTTACTCCCCAGATTTGTCTGAAAATTAAGCAAGTTAATTTGTGTAAGGCCCTTAGAAAAATAAACGTGAATTAAGGCATACAAAGTTAGGCTATTTGCTGAAAGTTGTTTTGTCAACAAACAGCCCTCCCTGAGACAAAGATTTTTCTGTTCCTTAAATGTAGTTCTCATTGTCTACTAAGATGTAAATCCTCCATTATTTTAAGTATGTAGTCAAGATGAGGAGCTCCATGAGAGCTGGGCTCACTCCACAGGCACTCAAGACAGAAGGCATGCTCCTAGGAAATCCTTTTACGTGAGAAATGCCTCTTACTCTAAGTTATTTCCGATTATTTCATAGAAATCCGTTTATCTGGCATTTGATTGAAGAACACACTTCTAGTTAATAAAAGTTAGGCAGCAAAGCACAAGATTTTCGGAAAATGATGTAAATTCTGTTCAGAAATTAAAATGCCATTCTTTGTGAAAGAAAACTATACTAGGAGACAGACCTGAAGATATTTTTATACATAACTCTCAGCTTGCCTGGAATATCTGAAATTTTTCTATTGAATAAAACTAACTGAAATCATGGTACCCAGCAACGGCTGACAGACGTTTGCAAACAAATCAACACCTCCAACCCTTGCCAACCTCAGAGACAATCACATCTTTGCAGGAATCACACTGACCAACCACAGCTCTGACCTATGGAGGCCACAGGGTCCTGGAAAATTGATTCTTCAGCCATTACACTCACCAACACATGATACTCAACCATCCTTTTCAAAACACTTCTAAGTGAATCTACAGACATAATGATAATAATTTTGTTAAGTGCCATCATTGGTTATGTTTCTGACTATTTAAAAAATGAAAAAATGTTTTGATGAAGCCTATGGTAAAATTAGATGCAATATTATATTCCTCCATTTTCATAAAACTAGTTTTTGAGAAATGTATGTTAAAACTTTATATGCTGTGCAATTACAATCATGTTTTCAGTAATTTAATTTTACACAAATATTTTATTGAGTGTTCTCTATATGGGAAAATTCCTCCTGCTGGAGCTAAATAACCAAAGTTTCTTTGTTTAATATTAAATATGAAATGAAATGAAATAAGATAAAAAACAGGTGTTAGAAAAAAAGCCAGTTTCCTGTGTTTGACTATGAAAAGCCTTCACATATGAATTTTCTTAGCCCTTTCTTCATGGCCATACCATGACCTCTCTCAGTAATTCTAAGTCCTAGTTACACACAGTGTCTTCTCAGGTTGTAATGCTGTGTTGAATTACTTTACTCCCTGTGTTGTTTATGATGGTTTCCCCAAGTTGTGTGGATTTGTGTTAAATGCATCCTTGATCTTAAATCGACCTTTCTCATGTGTCTTAGAAGTGGATGTATGGGAAGCTCTTCTGTGTATACGCCATGCCTCATGGACCTACACTTCACAGTCTCTTGCCTGACACCATTGTTGAGACAGTTTTTTATGGATTGGATTTTTTTCCTGCACTTTGTGTGGTTTTTATAACTATTTAGTATAATTTGCACTTGAAACAAACTAATGTGATTTCTGATATAGTTTCATGTTAATTAAAAATATATACCCAAAAGTGAGAGCATAAATGAGACAAATATTAGTAATGACAAAGATTTGGCTTCTTAATAATGTTAATTAGTAATATCAAAAATAATGATGGATAGAAGTTTCTCTCAGTGTTCATAAACATGGCATGTTAAAATGTAATTGAAAATGTATAATTGTAAAGTAAAATATATCAGTTCATTTTATATAGCATTCCATGAATCATTCTAGTGACACAGACATGGGAAAGCATGGGAAAGGAAGGAGGAGTTTTAAATTTTTATACAATTAAGTGGTTATGATTTTAATGTTAATATTAATAGAAAACTAAAGAGTAACTTTTAAAAATATTTAAAGTGTAATTGGTAGTTTCTTTTAAACAGAAGATGAAAGTCCCTAACTTTGCTGTCCCATTCATTACATGAGAGTAAAAGTGACCAGAAAGCATTATACATGTAAATGAAAGGATCAAATTCATAAAACCTGTAGAATAATTAACTGATGTTAAATCTCATAGAAATTTATTTTAAAACCAGTTGATATGTGTATACATTTTTATCATTTACTTAGAAATAAATCAAATTTACAAAAAAAAAAAGAATGAATGGAAAAAAACTAAAATAAACCACATATTAAAATCAGATAATGTGCCCTGCCTAAGCTATGTAGAGATTATAAGCCCAGGCTGACCTACAGAGTAAGACCTTATCTTTAAAAAATCAAAGAAGATAATGAATAAAATTAAACGGAAGATCAGAAAATAGAAAATAAAACGGCTATATCAACTATGACTGAAAAAGGAAATGGACTAATGCCACCATGAAAATATGAGGCTTTGCACATTATGAATAAAATCCAACAATATGTAGTTTAAAGCATACTTGATAGAAAATGTCACATAGGACCAGAGAGACATGGCCCAGCAGATAATGTTCAGGCGATGTAAATTTGGTTCCTGGAATTCATTAAAACTGGTAAGAGACCAACTACACAAAGTTCCTCAATGATCTTCACATTTCCAATGTTATATGCCCACACAGACATCACACACACACACACACACACACACACACACACACACACACAAATTGCACAGAATATACATCACACACACACACATACAATCTGAAGTTAAATTCAAAATATTTTTTCAAAGTTCATATATTCATGAGGTTAAGTATGTACTTACAAAGACAAGTACATGAACTTCATATAAAATTAGATTTTTAAAGAATGTGTTTGTAGGGTTGGACTAATTAGATCCTAGACTCCAAAATGTGAGAGACCTGAATTCTTCTAACTCAATACACTGACCTGAAACACAGTGAGAACACCTTAATATTAAGCAGCTGGAGACGGAAGAAGAAAGGGTTGCGTGAGCAGACGGGCAGAATATAGCAGAAGAGATGGCATTTGGCAGGCTCTACTTTAGGAGTTTCCTTAATTTGGGGAATCTTTTACAGATACTGCCTGCAACATTTTGCCCACTGTAGATATGAGTTGCAGGTGCCTCTTTTTAAATTGCAGGTAAACACCATGAAAGCAGTGAACACACATTTTTCCTCTAGGGTCTTCAACCTCATATTACCACCTGGGACATTTTAGGCACTGAAGGGAATTTTGTTAGGTGGACTTAACTTTACTGAGTGTATTCAAACCTAACCCAGAGATATTCCAGTGAGCAACAAGAGCAACCAAAGTACAATATATAAATGCACGCAATATAAACACCATGCATTTTATCACAAATAGAACCTAAGACACAGAATGCACAGTAAATTCTGGAAGTGTTGACAACTATGTAGCATATTTGAAGTTGACTGTACTTACGACTTTAATTATCCCAAGTTACCATGCTGAAAGCTCTATTTATATTGAATTTTATTTTATTGGAAACGAAAACATAAAGGAGTGAGATAATGTGTCTATGAAAATCCTCTTCAGAGCTTACACTCCAGTTTGAAATCCTGATAATTGCAGTGTCAAAAACATGAAATTCTGAAGTGATGCCATGTCAACATGATGACTGTTTATTACAATATTTAGCATATTTTTTCAGAAAATATTGGCTTGACCATGAAAATACTACAAAAATTCAAAACAAGTGTATATAACATTGATCATTTTTTCCTGTATTCACCGGAAAGCACAGTAACTTTACTGGGCAGCAGGACTTCTTGCTTCTGGTTGCAGGGTCAGTTCTTCAGTTCTTCAGCCTCCCTAACACAAAAGCTGCATCCAAATGTCATTCTGATAAGTTCTGTCTTCTCCCTGATATTTTATAAGATCAGACTGAAGTGAAAAGGGTGAGCTCTGTCTACTAATTGTAACTGTTTCTACCCCTTTCATACCTGTCAGGTTGCATCATCATTCCATCTAGAACATTAAGAATGGGCTTAGTATTCGTAACTAAGCAGAGATGTCACTGCAAAGACAGCATGGAAACCAACTAACAAGCTAAAACCAGAGTGCAAGACTAACCTTCCTTTGAAGAAGGACTTACAAAAGGGTTACTTTGTGACACAACAGGCTTTGAGAGGGAAACTGGGATGCATGGCATTCATTACCTACATTTTATTTTTTAATTAACTAATTGGCAAATCAGTAGGAAAAATCTCTAGGAATGCACCAACAGGCTGAAAAGTCATGCTTTATAAACGGAAGCAGCATGGGCAGCAGCACTGAGTGCTGTCTGTGATTTGTACCACGATTTGCAGCATTGGACACTATTGTTCCTCCTTCTAAAGCAAAAGCCCATCTGCGTTTCTATCTTGAAGTATGATAATTAGGATAATTAATTCATATAATTAATGTACTAATCAAATGTTGCCCATATTATTATCAAAAATAGTCAGTACTTTTTTCTGGAGTGATAGGGAAACTGCCTAATGACTGGAACATAATATGAGCACATGACTTCCAGTGTGACTCACCCTGCTCCTGGCAGCACACCAGGGCTTCTGCTCCATGTCACCTGCTAGTTTATCATCAGGATCTCAAGTTGATATATATATATATAATATATATATAATGTATATATATACACACACAATATATTTAAACAATATGTGAATTTCTATTTGCTAGCCATACTATTAAAACCACCAGATGTTTGAAAACCTATTTTTCTAAAATTTCTAAACATTTTTCTAAAATTAAAAAATACCATAACATAGATTTCTAGGTTTTTTAATACTACCTCTGATATTTTATGAAATAGCAAATGAGACATTATTAAATATTAATTTAAAAAATTCAAATTATATACTGTACAATATATTTATAACATTATAAGCTCTTTTTTACTAATCTTTTGCATTTTAAATATTTTCATTTAGCCAGGCAGTGTGGCGCAGGCCTTTAATCCCAGCTCTTGGGAGGTAGAGGCAGGTGGATTTCTGAGTTCGAGGCCAGCCTGGTCTAAAGAGTGAGTTCCAGGACAGCCAGGGCTACACAGAGAAACCTTGTCTCAAAAAACCAATAAATAAATAAACAAACAAACAAACAAATATTTTCATTTTATAGATTGACTAATATATATATATGAAAAACCTTCTTTTATAAAATGCAGTTAGCAAATAATATATTTTATTGGCTTAACAGTCTATTTTAAGACCTTTTACTTCCTCAGGTTATTTGTTATTTAAGTGTGGTACTAGCTATTAAAAATAGAAATGTAGATGCAAGATTAAAACTATCACTGTTTAATCTCTAAATGATTTCATAAATGTATGACTTAGTAGTTTAGAGATAACGGGTAACTGGGCCACTACGGTATCTTATGGAAAATTTCTTCAAGCATTATAATGTTTTATTCTCCTGTATGTTGACCTTACATTCTGTTTTCTTGTTTTTCATTAATTGTATTTTTTAAATGATATAAATGTTAAGCTCCATTAAATTTGTCAGTCACCTGCCTCTGCCTTCCCAGTGTCAGGCTTAGCACCAAACCCAATCATATAAATTACTGCACAAATTGCATCTGGAAATTTTATACTTCTTAAGAGACATCAGATACCTGTATCCTGATATACAGACTTCATTCACTGTGGGTAAAAAATGAGTCACTTCTTGATGCAATTTGCCAATTTTCAAGTTATTTTATTGTAATTCCTTATGAATTACATTAAGTGAATTAAGTTTTGAATTATGAATTATTGCCCAAAGTTATGAATTATGAGTTATGAATTGCCAATGAAGTGAATTAAATTTTTTTTCTTGAACAATATTCTTTGGCATGCCCAAGATGGCCTTAACATGGCACCAGATAGAATTGTTAGGGACATGAGAGCAGGTGAGCTGGCTCTGACCCTTCCTGTTTACAAAATTGGGGGAGCTCACTGTTGCCGTGCTGGAGAACTCAACCTGGTGTTGTGGGTGCAGGAGAGCTGATAAGCTGACCAACTCAGCTACCATGCAAACTCAGAAGAAAGGTTTCAAGTTGACCCACCTCAACTGTTAACTGTTGGAGTTCATGAACAGCCAGGTCTTGCTGATCCAAAGCTGCAGAATGTCCACGACACAGGACAAAAACATGATACCCAAGAGGATCCACTGATGTCCAGGGAGGACCTCGTATTAATAGTGTAGCAGAAGCCAAAGTGCTCAAACAAGACCAATGACTCATTACAATAAGCATTTTCAAGGAAAGGCATATGGACAGAAGGGTATACTGTGGACACACTATAATATAATATAGCTTCCAGGGGGACATTTGCTTGTTTGTTTTGTTTTAATTGAATTATCATTTTCATTTTCTTTGGGTAAGGGAGGTTGGGAAGTCAGAGGGCAATTACAAAAGGATGGAGAGAGAGATGAGAAGGACTGGGCTGCACAATCTGCAATTCACAAAGAATCCATAAAAAGTTTAAAAGAGAGAAGTGAAAAATGGAGATGTCTACTGAAGTAGAATTAAAAATTAAAAGAGGAAAAAGAATATATTTTTTATCCTACTATATCTTGATCTGCTTCAGTGTTGTCTGCATAGCTTTTTATAACTTTATCTTTTTTTAAAAAAACACAATGGAAAAATGCTTTGGTTTAAAAATACAATCCCCCAATGACTACGAAGTAAGCTAAAATATAAAAATGGAAACAGAAATGCAAAGTGACATTTTTTTCTTTCTTTTTTGATAATCAAGCTAGATAATTTATGTTTGTATTGTATCAAGCTAATTTTAAATGATGCAGTCCCTGAAGCTGATTTTGATTATGTCTGTTTTATATTCTATAACTCAAAAGAAAAATGTAAAACTTACCATAAAATGAAACTGCTGCTTCCTTATACTCTCATTTTGAAAGCATATAAATATGAGCATGACTTATGCAGAGATTTCTAGCCAAATTTGAAGATGATTGACTCTCAGCCCGGAATACCAACAGTATCAGAACAGATAAGAAGAGACACGAATAAAAGGAGGAATGTTTCCTCCGCTGCAGCATCACAATGAAAACGGAGAGCCAGGAGAGTTTGTTCAGAGAATACAATATGACTAAGGGCTACACAGTAGCGGACTACATTACCAACAAGAGGGAGGAGTTTCAATCACTGCCGTTATCATTTTGTGAAACAATGTTAGAACAATCATTAATGATGTATGATTCTGACGAAGGAGTACTCTCACGTGAATTAAAATGTGAATTCTCCACTGGGAAAAGCATGCTATTGTTTGCCTATCAAAAAGTGGTTTGGCCCAGGTTTCATAAAGTTGATAAACAGGAATATTACGGACAAGTCTGCACTTCTAATTACCCCTATGAGCTCCCTAAGCCATTACTCAAGCTGTAAGTCCAGACCTGGCCAGCTTCATGTCCTTCCTGAAGAGGCACTCCTGGCAGCCTAAAGGGCTCAATAACGCTCAGTCAGATTTTTTGTATCCAGCATAGAAATTGGTAAGCCTCTTATTTCTTCCTCTTAGATCCATAAAAGATTCCATCCTCTGGGGAAAATGTAAGAAAAATACCAGCACATGTACTTTACATATAAAATAACTTGTTATAAAGATTGTAATCTATTATTTCAGTAAACTGAAGCACATGGATATCTTATTGAAAAATAACTTTAACTGACAAAAGATTTGTATTAAATACATTCATTTGGTATAATACAGAGGGATCATTTCTACATGGGTGCTAGTCTTTTTGAATTTAAATTTCTCATTAAATCTTTGATAATTTCCTACAATATATTTTGATCATATCCACATTCCCATTTTTTCCCCTGAGTCCTCCAAGATCCACCCACGCATCTCCCACTTCCCAACTCCTCCTACTTTTCAGCCTTCTTTTTGCTTTTCAATTTTTCATTAATGGTTATTTGTTACATGTATCCATATAGATACTAATTTAAGAGTTGCAAATAAATGCAGATGTCCCTTGGGTCTCACTGTCTATTTTATTTGCCTAACTGAAACTCTGCCAGGCTGTTCTCAGTGTTATCCCTGCCTAAATAGCAGAACTGGGAGCAGATGGTGAGCTGGTTCACTTTGATTAGACACGTCTGGGTTATTACACTTGAAGAAGTACTTTATTAAAGGCTCTTGAAAAATAATAAAATAAATTCTTCTTAGACTAGAATGTGGAATAACTAATAGTAAGCCACACATTCTTTGAACAATTCACTAATAATTGAAGTCTAAATTCTATTATTTGTACATAATTTTCCATGTATGAAATAACATTCTAATACACACACACACATATATATATTATATGTATAATATATATATATATATATATATATATATATATATATTATATATATAATGTCAAAGAAAACTCTCACAGTCATGTGAATGCTGGGGCATATTTGTAGCACCAGAGTGCTGGAACATTTAGGACTCTAATGAAGACAATGTGAAAAATCGTAAACACTTTCTTAAAGATACATGTAAATAGCATGCATTTCAAAAGACACTATGTTGACTAAGCTATACACAGGGACACAAATACTACATGATATCACTCACATACAGAATATCAAAAAGCTGGTCTCATGGGAGGAGAAGGTTGGGGGATGTAGAGGAGAAGATGGCAGGAGAGGATAGCCAACAGAAAAGGTGTTACAAGGAGTAGAAGAAAAGACAGTAGGATGACCACATTTAAAATGTGCTGCTATTTCTAAACAGTTGAACAGAAGATTTGAAAATGTCAGTCACCACAAAGAAATGACAAATATTATGATGGATAGGCTAATGATGCGTGCTTGATTATCACACAAATATATATAGTATATACAATATATATATACTTATAAAGTAATAATATACTTATAAAGTAAACATTTCTTAATTCAATAGACTACAAAAATAAAACTTTTGTCCTTTGTTGGCTCTTCTCATAAGTGACCAGCACTATTTGTACAGTCTTACATAACTGTAAGATATGGCTGCAGCATTGATTTTACAAATGATGGATCTAAGGCCAAATTGCCCATGTTCATGCAGGCAGGAAGTAAGGAAGCTAAGATGTAGACAAGGTCAGGGTCAGTCCAGAGACTACTTATTACTATGATGCTTTCTGAAACCATAGATATGTGATGAAAATTACAAAATAATAGTGGTAGATCATCTATCATTTTACTGTAAAAGTGAGCAGTTGTATTAAATGCTACTGAAAAGGACCCTCACATGCGTGTGCTCCATCTGGACCACTGCAGGAGTCCGACCCTTTGCATGAATTTCCATCAATCAGATCTCTGCACAGAAGCTTGACTCATCTACTGAATGCTCCAACTTCCAATTAGGCTATGTCACTTGCCTGTAGGAACTTGGCTACAGGCACACTGACCTTCTCTTAGTTTCTAACTGTGCTGACGTCTTTCCCTTTTTTTCCTTCACAATAAAACCCTCCTTTTTTCTTGTAAAAGTTGTTTGAATCTAGATTTACACTGCCATTCAACAATACTTCCATTCAAAAGCTATATTTATCTACAAATCTGATTTCATTGTTTCTCATAAATATCTTCCTCACATCTTTTTTAAACCTATGATTTGAGATCAAGAGGATGACATGTTTCCCCTAGCAAAATATAAGCTTCTTCAAGGGAAAGATGTAGAAATTTCTATGATCTGATATGACTATCTATGCTCAGATCTGAGTACCAGATCAAGGACATTAAAGAGACACGTTGTTTTGATTTAACAGAAAAGGGAATAAAGAAAAGGAAACAGTTGGACAGAGGGACTTGGAGGAAAACAGGGCAGAAAGAAGTAGGGAAGAGCTCACTTTGTATGGTTGCTTCATGGCTCTGCCTGGCATGCTGACTTCCTGGTGAGGGTAGCCATGTCCTTGTCAGCTTACCCAGGCACAAGGACTTTATCTTGTCACTGTCAGATTTAAAACAAACAAATGCAAGCATCCTTTGAAAGGAGCTGTTCTTTCTAGGCTCCCAATCAGTACTTCCATTTACAGTAGGTTTTTGGTTTGTCCATGCATACGTGTGAAGGCTATTTCTAACAGCTTAGACTCCCCAGGTGCTTTCCCACGAAGCTCTTCACATTTGCTTTCAGGAAGGCATGTTCCCCTTTCAGTAAAGAATTTTCCCAAGCTGTGCTTTAATTATTAAAAAGTTCTTTGTAGTGAGTGGATTGGTTGCTGCATAACTCTCTTTCACTGGTCTTGATTCTGTATTCTGGAGCAGTTTAAACCTTCCTCTACTCAACATTCCTTCAGATTATTTAAGAAGGTACCATGCAAACCCACGAGCCTACCTTTCTCCAGACTAAACATCTTCTTTCATGCTAATAAATGTTCTTATGAAAATGTCTTCCAAAGCTATTTAAGCACTTTTGAAGTGATAAGTCATATGCATCTGCTCAAACAGCTGATGATAGTAACAGTAGGAACAGCATAGGAGGATGTGAAGTTTTTTTTCATTAGGCAATTTACACTATTTACCCTATTTGCAGCCTTTTTTGAATCAAGGTCTCCAAGCAGAATTTGTCTTATTTTTAGCCCACCAATATAAAAAAAAATCCGAATTCCACTATGTTAATTATACTCTTATAAGACTGTCATTATCTCAGACTACCCTAACCGATCAGGTGTTACTGTTCATGATTACTGTTGCTATCCTTTCATTGGAAGAAATGTCTCAATAAAGTGTTTTGTTTTGCTCTGTGGATATGCATGTGTGTATGCATGTGTGCATGAATGCACATAGCAGATACCCAGATGATCTTTCAAGACTTGCTTTTAGTAGAGGGCTCTTAAACTAAGAACCAATGCTTCCCTCTCAGAAATATTCTCTGTGCATTGGGGAATATAAAATCCATATACTCAGTATGTTTGGCAGAAAAACATATCATTTGAAACATATACTTTAAAGGGAAAGACTCAAAATGACATCCTTCATGGAAGTTAAGAATTTTGTGGTTTTGTATTCCTTTATTCTTCATGGAACCAACAACAAAATATAGCAGTAAGAGTCAAACCCTTTTGGTGATCACATTTGAATACTATCATCTGTTAGATGGGTGAACTCATAGGCTTACAAGAAAATTGAAAACAAATTACATTCATAACATAGTTTTCAATGCAGCAGAGACAAACACTTCTTACTATCCCATCACTCCCCAAAATTTGTCAAGTTGACAGTAAAGAAGACCAACAACAAAACCATTATTAATCCTTATCTAAAAATTACAAAGGAGAATAACAATGGTGGATCAGAGAATATAATAATGGTTGTTCATGAAATATTCTGAAAGCATCAACTAGATTAGCAGAATGTGGTGGTTTAAATAGGAATGGCCCCACAGACTCATGTGTTTGAATGCTTGTCCCACATAGAGGGTTAGTATAAGGAACTATGGTCTTGTTACAGTAAGTATGACCCTGTTGGAGAATGTGTGTTATGATGGGGGCAGGCTTTGAGGTCTTAGATGATTAAATTCTGATCAGCAGGCTGCGTGTTGGTCAGGATGTAGAACTTTCAGCTATCTTTCCAGCACCATGTCTGCCTATGTATCACCATGTTTCCTGCAATGACAATAATGGACTAACCCTATGAATTGTAAACCAGCCCCAATGAAATGTTTTCCTTCAAAAAAGTTACCATGGTCATGGTGTTTCTTCACATCAATTGAAACACTGACAAAGAGACAGAGACAAATAAGTCCATTTTCAGAAGGCAACAGCAAACAAAGGGTACATTCTTCTAACTTTGTGTTGTTCTGGGGCTCCTTACAATAACCTTACAGTGTTACCTCCTAACTGTGAAAGCACATAGTGACTTCTCTTGTCATAGAACTCTCAAAGAGAGGTAGATTCTTATCTAAAAACATTTGTGAATTGTAGGGGAGTCTCCCTAATTGTTGATTCGATAATAGAGATGACAGAAGCTAATCTCTGGGTGAAGGAGAAGGCAGGATTTCCAGGTAGGACAGGAAGAGAGGAAGGAGAGTTTTGGGAGTCAAACCAGATGAGACAGTGAGCAAATAGGAGATACAGACATATAGGTTTCTCAGGCATCAATAGTTCATGGCCTCCGCAATTGTGCCTGTGGAGGCCAAGGAGGATAAGGCAGGATACTCATTGCCCAGCCTTTGAGTTATCTTGTCAGTTTTAAAATATAAAAGTCTCTAGTGTTTTCCCTTCATGGGGCAGCCATCGCTGCACTGTGCAATCAGCAAGCAGAGACAGAGAGAGGTAAGGTGGGAGCTGAGTGAGACCAGGACAATCATTGGTGGTCTGCACGGGACTGGATGGCCTTTGGAACACGAATGGTAGCTCGAAGTCATTTTCAAAGTTTGGGTAACTTAACAAGCCAGCCGAGTGAACCAGGGCCAAATGGCCAGTTTCGGCATTGGGCAAGGAGGTACAGGCAGCAACTGATTATAGTGCCAAGCTGGAGCTAGCATGGATTTTTTTAAAATTACGTGCAATAGTGAATACTAAATGGAAGACAAGAAAAACTGAATCATTAAACAAAAACGCATGGAGTTAAGAGAAGAAGAGAAGCCCGTGTGCTGCCTCTGACTTTAATGTAGTCTCCAGCCTTTTACATTTAGCTCCTAGAACATATAGACAGAAGACTATAGCATTAGAGTTGAGCAAGTATAGAAGCAAAAATAAAATACTACAGAGACACTTGGAAAACTTCTTCCATACAGATTTCAGTTCTGGTCACTCTAGGAAACTCCCAGTTGTCCAGATCACTGCAATTTCCTCTTTCTCCAATGCTCACAAAGCACTTGAAGTGATGTCAGTATCTTGCCCTTAAATATGAATGTAACCAAAACAATGGGATACGATATAAAGCCTCCAGTGTGGGAAACACTTATCAAGAAAAAAGGAAAGACCCAGGAAGAGAAAGAGTATGAAGAGAAACATAGAAATACTGTCAGGCTTTTTTATAATGTATTGTAATAGTGTTATAGGAAAAGGTACAGACTTAACTGATGTGTACCCATTGATAAATATATCAATGATTGCATTCATTCATATATATATATATATATATATATATATATATATATATATATATGATTGCATTCATGGGAAATGTATGTTCAGGACAATATAGTTTGCATCTACTAGAACAATAGATACATTCAGAATGGCATACTTATTCTGTTTTGACATATGTATCAAAATAAACACTAGAAGTCTCCCACTTATACAACCAGATTCTAGCATTTGCTTTTCTTATGTTTATTAACAATTTCCTTTAAAGATATGAACATTCATTAATCCTGTAAATATACAAAGCTGCTTCTTGAATATAGTATTCTTTAACTTGTTATTGTTTATCATTGGTATGTGCAGGCATGTGTGTGTGCATGTAAGGCCAAAAGGCATGTTCATATGGCTTCCTCTAGTTCCCTCCACATTCTTTCCAGAGTAGGATCTGGAGCTAAACCTGACCCTTTTTGATTCCACTAGACTTTCTGGCCAGCAAGCCTCAATGCACAGTTTTGCTGACTGAACTATCTCAACAGGCCCTGTCATTCTCCACTTTTCACTGTTACCTACTAAAAAAATAAAAAAATCTGTCTGTCCCTAATCTGGAAAAACTTCTAAAATTACTAATTACAATACTCCTGCAAATTCTCAGTTGATGTTTCTCTTCCTTGAGAACATCTTTATCCATGAGACCAAAACACGAAGTGTCTTCTCTTCCCTTAGAAGTGTAGTTCTGCCTCTTTATTATTTATATAGTTATGAATTCATATTATCACCTTGTGGCATTCATTCTTTAGTCTTTAAACGTCCCTGTCACCATGATGCTGGCTTCCTTGTACTAAGTTATTTCTTAGAAACAGTATTGTCCTTATTGGCACTCGATAAATACCAGTTATTAGAATTGATTGTAGGTAAAGGCCAAGATTCTTCATACCTCAGATCTCAGGAAGTCAGGAGGCCAAAACCAGAAACTTCTGATTGGCACTAATTAGAATTCTATGAGGAGCAGAAGTTAGACTCTCAAAGCTTATATTCCTTATAATATGCTACATGAAGCATTTTTTCAGAATCCACATTTCATATTAAAGTTAATAATATTAATGCATCAAAATATAATCACTCTCTAATTTTATGCCTTTAGAATTTGCTTGAAATCAGAGATCAGTCAGATATTTTTCTATTATTTATTTATTTCCATTCTGCTTTATCAAACATAGAAATGTAATCTGTCTAAAATAATATTAACAAATCCTGATAGATCATGTCAGAAAATCTAGCCACTAGCCACAACTAATTCACCAGTGATCAATTAAAACTCCAGCTTTCCAAAGAAGGAATTTCAGGCAGGAATCTAAATCTTAGACTAGAACAAAGAATTAGGATTCAGGCATTAAAAATGACTTTGAGCTAGGACAAGGAAGTAAGCTCAGATATTTTGATCATAATGATAAGCCCTTAGCAAAAGTGATCATGGGAGTGATCATGTGACTTTTTTTATTTCCTTGCTTGTTCTTTGACTATTTGTGTTTATTGTCTTGTTTGTTCCTTGACTATTTGCACTATCGTATTGCTAGTTCCTCAACCTAGAATTGATCTTAATACTTATATGTAATTAAAATGGTATAAAAGCAGATTGGGGAAACAAAGAGACAAAAAACAGCTTTTTTTGTTCTTTGTCATATTTATAATGTAAACCTATGTTGAAGAAAGAAATCACCATGTCTTTAGCACAAGAAGGGAGTCTCAACATGACTATAAGTAGTGACTAGCTGAAGGATTTAGAGGAATTTCTTAGCATTGCTCTATCTCAGTTTCTTCATCTGCTCCATGCCAACAAAGTCAATCATACACTCATGACAATGCTGTCAGTGGATAAGCTGATGCATGGAAAAGGCAAGGAGACCTGCCAGCCCCACAAGAAACACAATGGTACCAGGCATTCATATAGTAGTGCAACTCGTTTTGGTCCTGATGAAATTAAAAAATGATTCCTGGACATACATGAAGGAAGTTAATTATTTACTCAACATACTAACAATGATCTGTTAAGGCAAGCATGATCTGTTGTTAAAACATTTTAGTTTCTTCAGAAAATCTTTTAATTTTAAAGGAAATGTTATTTATAGGTACTAACTATCATTGTAGACGGTTCTTAACCTTCTTAATGGTGTCTCTTTAGTACAGTTCTTCATGTTGTGGCGACCCCTAACCATAAATTATTTTTCTTGATATTTTATAACTGTAATTTTCTTACTTTTATGAATTGTAATATAAATATCTATAATTTCTGATGGTCTTAGGTGACCCGAGTGAAAGGGATCATGAACCACAGGTTGAGAACTGCTTAACTATAGAATCATCAGTCATAAAAATGTCTCAAAGGACTGATTGTGTAGCCTTATGCCATTTTGATACAGGGCTCATCAGCTCCTATAAAAGAAAAAGTTGCTGCCTTTCACAGGTCAGGTGAGTCAACCTTGTGGTATAAGATGCCTTTTGCACCCTGCAGCCTAGGGAAATCCCCATAGGAGGACCTCAGAGCCATACCAGTGGCTTGGAGCAAGTTACTGCTACAGATTGTCACAGAAGTTAACAGATTTGCCATCTATCACTAATACAGTCAGCATCTGCCACTATGCCATTATGTCTCTGTGTCCTGTGCTTTCTGCTTGTTGCAATCTCAGTCGACAACCCATCTCTAACCTTATTCATTGGACTGACCATCGATTTTGAAACATGAAGCATTCTTCTTCCTGAGCGTTTGACTCTGGTCATAGCATAGCAGTGAACATTGTCTGGGCTTCTTGAGGGCATGTGTGGCATCAAGAAAGTTCTGAAAACAAAGTCTGTCCTCAAAAAAGTTGTAGTGCTTGGAAGAAAAACTAAAGTATATACTTTATATACATTATATATAAACAGTGAAAATCAATACTTACAACAAAGTACTTCCACCAGTAATATACAAATGATCAAACTCAGATTATTACTAGAAATGTTTCATAGATTCTCTAATTTTTCATTTACTGATGAATTTCACAGTATCTAGAAAAAATGTATAAACTACTTCTAATAGTACATCATGCTAGGTTTTTCAAGGATAAAGTATGCATCACAATGAAATATTTTGCTTACTATATTGTATGAAAGCAATCTCAGATGAGCATCATGGGTGTAAAGAATGATTCTTTGCTATTTTCTGTTTAAATTTATTTTGGAAGAAACTATTCTTTTTGATGTTTTTCAGTTTGCCATTTTTTTTTAATTCTCATTTTGTATCCTTCAGTTTTTGTCTTTGTTCTGAATTTCCAGTTTGAAAACTTTTCCTATGCAAATGTTTGTTAACATTTATTTAATGTTTCCATTTTCTCTTTTCTAAGGAGAAACATTTTGGACATATCATCAGATTAAAAATAGACTCTCGCATTCTTTTTTTCATCAGATACCAACCTGGTTCAGATATTGCCTAAAGCAGATCAGTTCATTTGAGGTTCTCTTGGGATTTTCTTCACCACCATGAAAAGGATCTAACCCAAACATCAAATCCGAACAATGTGGTTGTCATTGTTAAGAAGACCTTGACTTTTGTCTAATAAAATGTAGAGAGGTTCTTTTGTTTGTTTTGTTTTGTTTTGTTTTGTTTTGTTTTGTTTTGTTTTGTTTATGTTTGTTTTAAAGTTAGTAGCTGGCAAGGAGGAGTGATCCAATCATGTGAGTCTTTCTCTAATTTCCCAAACAGCTATTTCACCTTCTTTCACTCCTGGAGACTCCTCTGACCTCTTCTGCCAGAGGCATGATCTTCCAGTGACTGAGCATCTGCTTCTGCTTGACTCTACAAACCTTATTCCCCATATTAGAACCATATGCAATACCTGACTATCCCTATTCCCTGCCTCATCTTTTCCTATTTGCTACTGTCTGCACAAGCTGCCATAACAGCCATTGGGACAACATCAGCAAGTTTCCTTCAGACCATTTCCCATTTAGAAGTTCTTTGAGGTGCACAGTAGTTTGTCTCCTGGTTATTCTGTAGTCCTGATTATAAATATTTTTATTTGCTTTCCCTATTAATTTCTAGGCAGCAATTGTCAGACAGTTTACCATCTCAGAGCTAAGTAAGTGTATATACTAATTAGGTACAAATTAAGTACCTACCATGCACTATTATTTATGTTTAATAAACTTAATAATTATTCAGAGCATGTTGTCTCCCATCATATTGACATATTTCATCTGTTTATAAGGCTTGAAATAATTTTTCTTTTTCCAATTATTCTTTTGCAATGTTACCATATATCTTGTACTATTTGGTACAGAGAAATGATGTCACTGCACTGACAGCATGAAAATACTGCCTTGGAAAGTATACTGAGGGACAAGAAGAGTCCTTGGTTGGCTCTGGGGAAATGTGTTCTAATGGACCCTTCTTATGTCTCTTTTCTAGAACAAACCCTGGAGTCCTGTGATTCTTTTTTTTTTTTTTGAAATTGGATATTTTATTTATTTACATTTCAGATTTTATCCCCTTTGCTCATTCCCCCTCCCATAAGCCCCCTATTCCATGCCTCCTCCTCCTTTTTGCTTTTATTCCATTTTAATTTCATGCAAATATTAAGGTCAGTTCTAGGTTGTGGAACTAGCAATACAATAGATGCAAATATTCAAGGAACAAAGCAAGACAATAAACACTGATAGTCAAAGAACCAGCAAGGCAGTAACAGAGTCTCGTGATCACTCTTGTGATCACTATCACTTATCAAGATGATAAGCTTATAGAGTCCTGTGGTTCTTACAGATGAAAGTAGTAATCAAGTCACAGAATACAAAAAGGCTGCTATAAAGTAGCAAATAGAATTGTAATGAGAAGTTTCATCTCTTCCTTAATGCCACTGAAAGACAATAAGCCAACCCAACAGGACCTCCTGGCCTGAGTGCACTAGACAAGGCTGGGAATGTAGATTTTGAATAACTCTTCAGTCAGTGAAGAAACTCATTCTCACATAATTCCTTAATAGACCTAATACAGACTTTCAAAATGACCTGTGGAGCAGGAGTGGTGACTCACATCTATAGTCCCACATTTGAAGGCTAAGGCAGAGATACAACCACAAGTGTAGGAAGAGCCTGGGCCACACATGAGGTTTCAGGCCTGCCTGGGACAGATAGTAAACAGTCTCCAACAAACTAACCCTAGTGATTTCTCTATAGGGTTTCTCTATTACACTGAAGCACTTTACATTATAAAACATATTCAAAATTGCTCACATATACATGAAAAATCACTAGCATCAACACCACCTTTTTCATCTATTCCAAACTCACTTTAGCTTCTTTGTAAAAATGTACTTCTTATAATCTACAACACACTGGATTAATATGTTGACAAAACTGGGGTGAGAGAGAGGCCACAGTGGATAAGTGATGCTTCTCCTGACATGCAGGAAGCCTAAGTTTGGGGCCTCAGACTCCACATTATGTCACCTCTAATTCAAGGTCAAAACACAGAAACAGGGCATCCCAAGAGGAAACTGACTATGGAGACTATCTGTGGGCTCTGGGTTCAACTGAGAGATCCTGTTTCAAGATAGGAAGTGGAACAGCACTGGGAGGGTGCTTCCTGACATCAATATCAGGCCTCCACATGCACATATAAACACATACACACATAGTCACCTACAAGCAAACACCCATATACACACATGCACCCACATATCCACACACATAACACATAGTGCTGGATGTTGCACAATCAAGTTTTCTATTATCATAATAAAGCAAGCCAAAAAGTTGGTTTTACCTAAAATCATTTGGTAACTTCTAAGAGACTGATCATACAACATTTGGCTCTTATGTCAATTGAACTTCATCCTCTCTGAATTGATAATGATTTAATAAATACACTGTTCATTATCAGATGCTGTCTTAGAAAATAAGTCCCCTTGATCAAGTTTACTAATAAGGCTGGAGCTTTTAATTTTGCATTTCTCTTATGATTTATATAACTTTTATATCAAATCATGAAACACATTCTGAGATTATCTTCTGGTCGTCATAGTTTCACGCTGTCTTCAAATGATAACATAAAACACTTTAGTATAAATTTTATTACAAATTTCACAGAATAAGCATCAGTTAAGAATGAAAGGCAACTGTCTGTCTGATGAGTTTCATCACCGAAGTCACAAGTGATCATTTCTTGTATAACAAGACAAAAGGGAAATTTCAAAGCTTTGTGCTTTCAGGACGGGAAGCAGGGAACAGACACAAACCAGGTCACTTGGCTGACTTCATCTGTGCTGTATTCTACTGAATATTCTGTACTTCTACAAATCCTTAAAAGGAAAATGAAACATCATTACACTCAGCCAAAGTAACTTTTCCATTATACTTAAGTAAAATTTAATTGTGAGAAAACGAAAAAGCCTTGACTCGGAATTTCATAAAATATTCAAAACAAAAGAAAGGCAGAAAAGCTACCAAGATGAAAGTAGATTCTGCTTCCTCTGAACTTATGTATTCTCTAAGGTCTTTTTAAAAATTCAGTTGTGTGTCCTCCTAGAAAATTGATGCTGTGGTGTTTCAAATAGAGATGGTGGACAGAAAGGACAGAATGTTCTAGTGGAGGCGATTTGTTTAGGGATAATAATGCCTTTCAGAGATGATAAAGAAGCCTAAAACTCCACTCTGACCCTGAGGCCTGAGACTTGCTGAAGCCACTTCATGACTTGTTCTAGTATGGACTTCAGATGCTAGAAGATTTCACTGTAAAAACAAAAAAGATAAGATCCTAACACAAAATCTGGACAGGTGTGGCTCCAAAAGTCCAGTGTCCCTGATGCTATGGAGGATGCGGCAGGTTGTTCAGGGACAGCCTGGATTACACGGTGAGAACTACATCAGAAACTGGGTCAGAAAGTACATAACTGTGTAAATAGTAGTTAAAATTCCCAATGCAGCCAAGCTATGTCAGTTATGAAGGTTGATTTTAACCTAATTTCTGTACAATCATTACAGATCAAAGAGTTAGTTGCCACACCATTTTGTACACTAGCCTCATGTGTTGAACACTCAGGCTCCAGGTTGAAGATGCCTTGAAGCATGCTCTAATGAAGACTGAATTATAACATCAGACATACTAGATAAAGATCACAGGAAAAAAGGATTTTAATCGAACTCTTAGAAAAGTAAGATTCCCAATTTTTTTTAGATCACTCAAAAGACAAATGAGCAAATGGGACAGGATGCCAAAGCTAAGAAATAGCTGTGCTGAGAGGAATAATTAGCAATGACCAGACTCTTGAGAGTGTATGAGCAATTTAGCTGTGGACTTTTTCCAAGAATCCCTAATGCACTGAAAATTAGGGACTTATCTGACTTTCTTTTATGATACTTCCTTTTATAATTTCTTTTGTAGAGTGGTACAAAATGATAAAAAGGCAAAAAGAGTTGTGAACAGAGAATAGGAAGAAATAAAGACAGGAGAGGAAATAATCAGCACAAGTCATGCATGCCACATGGTGGCCACAGTCCATGCACAATGGCAGCCAAAGCACCAAGAAAAACACTAATTCAAATAGGTCCTAGAAAGTGACTGGGGAGAGGAGAAACAGCACATTATTAGCTATTGTGTGAGTCGTGTTAAATAGATTAAAAAAAAAGAAAAAACAGAAGGAAATGAAAACCTCTGCTGAATTATCACCTCACTGTAGGCAATCCCCATTCTCCCATTAACAAGGAAATTCATCCACAAGCCCAAGCTCCTCAATGGTAGAAGGAGACTTCATAAACAGCAAGAATGATTAAAGAAAAGTTCATGGGGAAACTGCAGGGAGTTTTCAATAATAGGTTAAGTGAAGGGACGATATTTAGCAACCAACACTCCTTCCTTTGTGTTGCTAGAAACTTCCAAGTGCATTCCTAGTTCTCGCTGCCTGGTCCTCAAACTAAAGTGGTTCTTTGAGTTTAAAGTTGGGCTCTCATACCAGCTAGACCAAAGTCGCAGACACACATGTTAGCAGATATACAGCTCAGTCTTCATGCAGATCCCCCCAACAGAATGGAAGCTATTCCTAAAGCTGTTGTGTGTCTTGTGTATCTATGGAATCCTTTCCCCTTACTGGGATGCCTTGTCTAGTCTCAGTGGGGAAGATGCTTCTAACACAGCAGAGACCTAATGTGCCAAGGCCATGGAAACCCAGGGAAGCCCCACCCTTTCAGAAGAGAAGGGGAGAAAGATGGGGAGAGAGAGACTCTGTGAGGGGTAGACCAGGAATGGGGGCAACAATTGGGATGTAAGTTGAATAAATAAATAATTAAAAAAAAAAAGTGTAGTGAGGATGTTGAAATGTAGCACTCCACAACTGATGACTTCTGGCAGGGATACAGGAAGGGAAGCACCCAGTTCTCTTTAAGGGCAGGCTGAGTTTGAACAGGCTCCAGTGAGTAGATAGAAAACCAAAATTAGACTCGGGTTTTTGTTTGTTATATTTGGAAGGGCCACAAAGGTGGGGAGGCAGACAAAGAAAGGCGAGGAAGTAAGTAATGAAGTATAGGTTGTGAACTTTACAAAGACTCAATAAAAGTATTAGGTGAAAAATAATAAAGTTGGTCTCTCCCCCTTCTTACAGGGACAGTGCGAAAGTCCATCAACATCCAGTGCTTGCCTCACAGTAAAACATCTCTACCAAACATAGCCATCTTTTCCCTATGAAAGTCTGATTTTTTCTTGAATGTGAAAATCCATCAGAAATAAATATTGAAATTAAGAAAAACATAACTTATACTTTACTAATATATTCGTGTTGAGGCATTTTCCCATGTTCACAAACATTTTCTATTACATTTTAATGGCCTAGTATAGTGTTCAACTGTAATAATATATACTTATAACCAGATATGCTTCATTTCATAGTATTTAATTCATTCCTTTATAATAGGATGTGAAGTTGTTTTGACTGTGTTCATCTTTTTGATACTATGCAGAATATCTTTTCTGAACATTATTTCATTAAATTGTATGATTATACATAAATGTATATGAAATTATGTACATACTGTACTTTAATACATATATTTTCAGCCCTTTTTATACCTACTACTAAGCTATACTTATGAAGATTATGCTAATTTATGTGCATGTAATAGAATATTCCAATGCCCAGTTCACTCTTTCAGAGCAACACTGAATATTAACATTTAAAAAATAGTTTTGGCCAGATAGAAAAATGACATCTCGTTATCATGTTCTTTGCAGTTTATAGATCATGTAATATGAATATATTTGAATATTTTATTGGTCACATGAAATATTCATCTCTAACTTCATATGAAAACAATTTTAGTATGTCGCTATTTTCATGGAAGAATACATTTCAATTTTAAGGTAGCACACTTATCCTTTCTGTCTTTGATGCCTTTCACTGTAAATCTTTCCAGGTTATAAGCCACCAGATTTTGTGCTGGTATTCATAACTTTTGTGGGATTACAATTAAATCTTCTAGCATTTAAGTCTGACATCTGAACTAAAATAAGTCATGAAGCACTGAACTGGCTTTTCATTTTCCCCAAATAACAAGCTGCTTTTGTTGAGGCCGATTTCTGAGTGGTCTGCTTTTCTCTGCTGAGTGAAATGCCACCTTTGTCAGCTTCAGAAACCTGTGTTCCAGGCGTTCTAAGAGGTTGCTTTTTGGTGCTCGTCTTTCTCAGTTTCTTGATATACACTGCAGTTTCTGGAATAGGCAATTGAGCCAACTCAACTCAACCGTGAGTTCTTGGAGCCTCTTGTCACTCATCAGACCTGCATTCGAAGAGTTTGATTATCTTAAGGACAAGTCACATCCACTGAGATATTTGTAGATAAGGCTGAACCCAATCTAGTGTATCAGATATAAACAGAATTAGGTGAAGTTACTTTAGGCCACTGAGCAAATGCATAAACTTTAGAATGGAAGAGATCCTTTAGAATCTCTGCTGCCCATTAATAAATGGGACATCATGAAATTGGAGAGCTTCTGCAAGGAAAAGGAAAATATGATGGCTATTCCTGTTTGTATCATGACTAAATCTCGACTGAACTCCAATCCAGAAATGGAGGGGACATAAGATCCAGATGAGGAGACTAGAAGATTCAGGCTTCTGACCTGGATTCTGACATATATAGATCTTGGGGCAGAGTGGTCATGAAAAGCTTAGGTCCAGGGAAGGTACTACATGCATTCCAGGTGACTGAGGCAAGCAGATCTCTGAGTTCAAGGCCAGCCTGGGACAAAGCAAGTTCCAAATCAAGGTGTGGTGAGACATACCATAAATGCTGTGATTATAGAGAACTCTGACTAATACAGACACTGTCAATGGAACAAAACGGCATCCTATAAAATGGGAAAAGATTTTCATCACTCTGACAGAGGGCTAATTTCTAAAATATATAAAGAACTCAAGAAACTAGACATCAACAAACCAAATAATCCAATAAAAATGAAGTACATATCTAAACAACAAATTCCCAACAGAGGAATTGCGAATGTCTGAGAAGCACTTAAAGAAACGTTCAAGATCCTTAGTCATCAGGGAAATGCAAATCAAAACAACCTTGTGATTCCATCTTATACCCATCAGAATGGCTATACTCAAAGATTCAAGGGACAGCATATTCTGGCAAGGATATGGAACAAGGAAATCACTCATCCATTGCTGGTGGGAGTGCAGAGTTGTACAAGCACTCTGGGAATCAATTTAGTAGTGACTCAGAAAATTGGGAGTAGTTCTACCTCAAGACCCAGCTATACTACTAGGGGGCATATACCCAAAAGTTGTTCCACTATACTACCAGGATACCTACTCAACTATGCTCATAGCAGCTTTATTTGTAATAGCCAAAACTGGAAGAAAAAAAAAACAAACTAGATGTCCTTCAACTAAAGAATAGATAAAGAAAATGTGGTGCATTTATACAATGGAGTATCAATTAGCTGTTAAAACAGTGACATCATGAAATTTGCAGGCAAATAGATGGAACTAGAAAAAGAGAAATCATCCTGAGTGAGGTAACTCAGACCCAGAAAGACAAACATGGTATGTACTCACTTATAAGTGGATATTAACTGCAAAGCAGTAAAATCATGCTATAAATCACAGACCCAGAGAAGCCTCTCACAAACGAGTGAATGGGAGGGGGTGGAGGATGTGGAAGTGGAGAGAGGGAGAGGAAACTATTGTTGGGATATAATATATGAGAGAACTACTTAAGAAAAAAACAAATAACTATCCAAAGGTTGCCATTTAACAATGAAAAACAACAAAAGTTTTTTTGCTTCCACCTTCAGCCATAGTTCCAATGGCCTTTACACCCTTCTTGCTGCAGTATGACTCCTGTTACTGAGCATTAAGACTTGTCTTTTAACACCATAAACACACCAATAATGCCCATGTAGCTAAGCAAATGTTATGAACCTGTTGTCCTTTGTGCTTTGACTAAAATACACACACTTGTGTATCTTTTCCAGCCATGCTTCTTACAGCAGTCGCTCCACACTTACACTTCTCCCAGTTGTGTTAGGATTCTTTATCTTTTCTCAGACTCAGCCAACCATTTCTTCTTATGTTACTAGCTTGCCCCATCCTTCTATTTCTCCTTAAGCTTGAGTTTTTCCAAGAAGCCTTTTCCCAATGTTCATGGGTACAATCAGTGTGACTTCTTTGATGCCCATGACCCTACAGCAGTTGTTGATTAAATGCTGACTTATTTAACAATATCTAGAAATTCTTGTATATCTTGCTCTCCCAAGCACTTTAGTGAGTTCTAGGATATAAAAGCTTAATAAATATGCAGAGCCAGAACACTGCAGTGTGGCACAGACACTCAGGAGCACTGGCTTTGAAATCAGAAAGACCAATGGTAACCGTAAACAATTTCATGGTTGCTTGGGTATACCTGCTCTTCATAAAATTCTGTTTCTTCCTCAGGAATATTATTAGGGTAAAAAGCAATGCAGAAACCACTGGAGTGGGCTGCACAGTCCACTGCAGTGCCAAGCAGGTGCTTGAGAGTTGCAGGTGCTAGCAGTAAGCAAGCTGAGTATACAGTTCTCACGTAAGGATGGAAGTTGGCCAAGGAAGTGTTATTTAAACAGAATACTTAAAATTAATCAGAAAGTGTGATAATATATCTAAGACACATGTAAGTACATTTTAGACACGGAGACTTGCTTTTCATATTCTTTACAGAAACCATCAAAATCCCTTAAATATTAGATTTCAAGATATGGAAGTACTGATTTTTCTAGCTCCTTTGTTTGCTGTTATTGTCTTTATTCAAATTAAATGAATATCTGACTCCATATTTTTTCATAACATTATAAAATGAATAACTTTATACTCACAATTTCATTAAAATTTTAATTAATTTATTCAATAAAACATAAGTTTCCTTAATTAAATCAGATACCACAAAAAATTATGTAAAATCAAGCTGGTGACATTGCTCAGTGGATAAATCCTGGCGACTTGAGTTCGCTCCCCTGAATCCACAAGTAAGAGAAGAAACCTGGCTCCCCAAAAATTATTTTCTGACTTCCACCTGCATACAGGGCCATGCGTGAGCTTTCACAACACACACACACACACAAACACACAAACACACACGCACCACACACACACACAAACAATGCACACACACACACATACAAACACAAACACACACACATACAGTATGCACACACACACATACATCCGCATACACACACATGCACACACAAGCACACAGGCACATGGACACTTAAAAATTATTCAGAAAAAAAATGAGTATAAATGATTCCATTCAGTTATTTAGTTACCAGAAATTTGAGTGAATTTCTGTTATTAGGTGTCCTGCTCTCATTAATAGTGCTTAAAAATAAATCCTATGATCTGTGGATTATATAGTCTTATTTAAATGTAAATAATTTCTTTCTTATTTACATCTAGGCCACTTCAAAAATAATTTGTAATATATTCCAAATAAAATGATGTGTACAGGTTGTTCTGTAACATTTTATTTCATTGGCATTTTACTAATGTTTTCAGGCTTTATTTCTGCAAATAGAATTATATAATCAGATTTCCTTATCATGGAAAGAGTGTCACAGCAAGTCAGGGGCCCCCAGCACTATCGACTGTCTGAAGTGTGCTCAGCTTCTGATGTCATTGGCTTCTCTGTAAGATAGTAATGCTGAACAGTATATGTTTCCCTCTAGATTTACATATTGTGAGTTAATCCCTAGACCACAGTGTTGATAAGTGATGCTTAGTGACAGGTGCTGATATCCCACCTGACAGAAAATGGCTAAAGGGCCACATTTTACCATTGTAGAAAGGGTTGCAATGGTGGCTTTTCCTTTTCTCTGCTGTTTATTCACTCCCCAGACTTAACTTTCTTTTAGTTCTTCTGACTTTCTTCCTGTGAAGGTTCAACAAAGTGTTCAGAAGACAATAACTAGAGATTTGATTTGATACTTCTTAGACTCCAAAGCTAATTTTATGCTTAAAAGTTAACTAGTCTCAGCTATTCTGTTATTGCATCAAAAACAGGAAGAAAGTAGGAAATATTTGCATAAAACTTCCCAGTTTTTCCCTCTGGGATCCATTTTTGTTCTTGACTCTAAAGTCCTTCATTATTCACCAACTTTTCAGAATTCAAACTTGAGTCACCTTAACATTTAGTAAGAGATATGAACAGGTACATAAATAATTCTGATAGGAGTGTAAAAATGGGGTTGCAAGTTAATATAGACTGTTCTTACAGTTAATGACCCTTGAGACTCCAAATGGAATGTTAATATAATGAAACAAATAGTTCCAAATTCTGTCCTAGTTGAAGCATGAGAGCTAGTTACTGTCCCTATCCGGTGCTTCTTCAATGTGAATACAGATGTTCTTTGTCTTTTATTGTGCCTGGCCATGTTCAAATCCTGCTCACTCTATGTCTTTTGTGAAGACTTCCTAATGTTCCTTCCAAGGACCCAGAGCCATTTATATACACTTTTGTTGTAACTTATAGAACTGTTTCCTTTTCAAGAAGAGAGACTATGTTTCAGATCTTTGTGTCCATCAAATAAATTGAAAATAATTTTTTTTGGTATATTCTGCCCCTTGAATGGCCAACATTGAATGGCTAGTCAGCTATGTAAATTCATGATTTCAAGACTGTGTTTGAAATAATTAAACAGTGAATGAATTGCTTATGTGAGATATCAGAAAGAACAGGGAACTATGGTGATATTGGAGATGCTTTTAATTTCATGGCGTGTGTGTGTGTGTGTGTGTGTGTGTGTGTGTGTGTGTACTCTAGTACAGTATGCAGATCTATCAAAAGGTTTCATTTAGTAAAGAATACAAAACCCTGTATCTCATGAGACAAGCATTGATCAGTTTCTCTACATAGCAATCTAGAAAATTTTCTTTTAAATATTGATAATCTTACCTGGGTTGAAATGGTAGGGGTTCTTCAGGGTTAGTTTTACTCTCTGGGTGAATTTACTCTCAAGACTCTAGACGTGACTCATTCCCACATAATGAAGTCATGGTCTGCAGAGCAATCCATAGCTCCCATGACGAAAAATTTGTATGTGAGCTCTTACACACTGGAAAGCCTACCTCCCCAGTTTATGTACTGTAACCTGGCTGACTCTTGCCACTCTGCATCACACCTCCCACGTCCACATACCAGGCTACTTTCTCTGACTAAAACATTATCTATCAAATCATATGTTTCTTTTAATAAATTATGCTCATCCTTTATATTTCAGTTTGAGTGATGTCTTAGGACAAAGTCACTTAACTGAAAATTCAACAACAGGGGAGAAAAACATCAGTCCCTCCCTGATTGCTGAACATTCAACATCTTGAGGCCTTTGAAATCTGCTTACTGAGGTTAACTGTCTATACATAATAATTTTTCCGCCGCATTGTCCAGGTACTGGGGCACCTTTTAAATTGTCCTGGAAAACATATAAGAACATGGCACTAACATTTTTCAGGAACAAACAAGTTGCATATGTGATAGCAATAATGTAAAAATCAAAGAGAAAAGTGCTTCCTAAGCCATCATTACAAGAATGAAGCTGATTTTCAAGGTTTGATTTATGGCACCTAGTGATCCATAACAGTTATAATCGTAATTAATTGTTATAAACTTTATGTAAATCTATTACAGTATACTCGTGAGGATTACTTGAGTAGGAAATGCCATCACATAATGCTATTCAGATAGTACTAAAAAAAAACGGGCAGATAAAATGCCATGAAATAAAAACATTAAAATAAAAATTATTATGGAAGAGGATCCCACAACTTCTGTTTGAAAATGTTGCTTGAATATAATATATTTTGGTAATAACTAAAAAAAAAGTCTGTGAAATTGTACTGAATAAGGCTATCTACATGGTTGAGTTAACAAGAATTATACAAAAAGTTTTAATTTGTTCTTTTTCGTAGGCAATCGTCAAACATTTTCTATTGATTTGTTAAGTGTTGCAATTACAGGTTTGTACCATTGTGTTCAGTTTTATGCTATTCTGGAGATATACTACAAGATTTTGCAGATGCTAGGAAAGCTGTTCACCAACTGAGCTACATGTTGTAGAGTGAATGATGATTGTACTCTACAAGATGTAGAGTGAAAATACCAATGGTTAAATGAAGAGTCTTTTATCAAATTCCACTTTTGATAACTGATACCAAAGAATAATGTGAAGGTGCACAAACATGATGTAGCCTCGCCTGTGTGGACAGATGCACATGTCTATGTTTGTGTATGTGAGACAGCCCAAAATTATGACCAGTGTTGCTACGGAAATGTAAAATGCTTCTTACCCTAAAACACAGTGGCCATTTGATCTAAATAAATCAGGAATACTTCCTGAATAGTTTTAATTCAAGCAACATTATATTTTAGATGCAACTCTTCATAGCAATCACCCATCTACTGCATTAGTTAGACCTCTTAAACACCTGCTTTTTACTTCTTTTCAGGTTGTAGTTATGATTTTGAATGTTCCCAAGGTCCATTAAAGTTTGGTTCTAAAGGTGGGACCTGAGCAGAGGTAAGGTCTAATGAAGTATGAGGCTCAGAGGGAGGAATATAGGTCACTGTGTCCCTGGTTTGGGGAGGGAGGTGGACAACCATACTTGGCTCCTTTATTTTTTCTTATTCAGTTCTTTGTCTGTGCACAAATCATTATGTATTACTGCCTTCCTGTGGTCCTGAAGTCAAAGGAACTACAGACCACAAACTGAAACCTGTAAGTTTTTGAGTCAAGATGGATATTTCACTTTATCTCATGTATTATAGAAATGGAAAACTAATCACAGCAGACATTCATTTCCTCAAAATTATATTTGTATGTGCTGTGTCAGACACAGCACTGAATGATCACAATACAGTGGAAAAGAGAGGGCATGGTCTCTGCCCTCATTGACTTTCCATTCCACAGAAACAAACCGTGAGCAACCAGGAAAACAAGTACTTCCATTCTAAACTGTTATGTGATACCAAAAAAAAAAAAAAAAAACAGAAATAGGAGAAGATGAAGGTAGAGATTAAGATTATTATATTATTAATATGATATAAAATTTTAGTAAAGTATAACATATAATACTTTATTATATTATATATATTTAATATATAATAAAGTCAGTACCATTAAAGGTAAGAAGAGATGTGTTGTATCTAGAGTAAATGATATGTCATATTTGCAGAAAAAGGTAGACACAGAAACAGAGAGAGAGAAAAGGAGGAAGGGGCAGCAGGTACCAATATTCTGCACAGAAATGAAGTGACTTTTATGCAACAAAATCACTGTTGGAGAGATAGAAACATCCTGAGGCAGCATGTCAAGGCTGGAGCGATGGACTGAAGTCAAACCACACTGGGCCTTTTAAGCCACCGAAAAGATTTGGATTTCATTCTAAGTATAAAGAAAAGCTGCTAAAGGACTAAGTTAACTGGTGACATGATCTAATTTGCATTTTTGAAAGATCATCACTAACCGCTATGTAGAAAAAGGATTAGACAGTGTAAATAAGGAATTCAGGCTAAGAGGCTTTTGCAACAAATATTGGGGCAGAACTGTTATAAGTGCCTTGAACAGACTGTAAAAGTGATGGAAAATTAATGGGAAAATTAATTTCATAATCTGTAGGAGAGCCATTGATATATCCACCTAATGGGAAGTAAAGGAAGGATAGGTTCTTTATAGTTTCAACTGTGTAGACGGTGCTGTCATCGGTAGCATCATGAGTCAGTGTTTCTCAACTTTCCTTTTGCTTTTTTTTTTTCCCCTAAGTTTCTCTGCCTATATATTGCCATTAATTGCCACCGTCCTGTGGTTAAGTAGAGCAGACAATATAGTTAAAGGCATGGACTTTTTTAAGCCAACAAACAAATAAAAAAATTTAATATCCTACTTTGAATTATTTTTAGCAACTTTATAATAAAACAAAGTAGCAAGTTCACTTAAAAAGTCAAAAACTAACCAATACCACTAAGAACAAAATAGCACTCTTCTGCTGGTACAGTATATAATAATAATTATGTCATTATAATAGTTGCCTTGGATTGAGCTACATAAATAAATATACTCATGTTCAAAGCAGGCATGGAACTTGGCTTATCGAGTTGTGAAACCATGGGGCTTTCCTTTCAAGGCACTTAACCATCTGGTTTTTTTTTTTTTTTTTCAGGTAACAACTTTTAGTTAGGTTAGCTAATTGGGAAACAACTCTCTTTGTATGGGCATATTGTTATTGAGCTTTACCAAACATATGAAGCCTTTTATTAATCTTTAAGCATTAAAGTCTCATTTTTTTCTTTTTTCTGTTTTTTGTTTTTATGTTTTTTTCTTATGTTGTGCTGACCCAAAATCATAAAATTATTTTATTGCTATTTCATATCTATAATTTTGCTATTGTTATGAATTTTAATTAAATATTTGATATGTGGAATGAATTACAGAATTAATAGTTTGTTTATATAAAGAAGAATAAACATGCCATCGTGTTTTCACTAAATAGTTAATAATTCAATTAATTTACATGGATGCCTTTACTTATATTTTAATAAAATTTTATGATATGTGTTGTAAGTATGATAATTTACCTCTGCATTACACTAACATTTCATAATTTTGGAAATTTATTTTAGAAATAAACAATATTTCTAATAAATTCCAGATACATATGCATATATACATATATATATATATGTACACACACATATTCATTTAAAAAATTAATGATGAGGTTAATGCTAGTCTCATCACACAGATAAATAAACAGTGTTCCTTTAATTATCTTTCATCACAGACATACAATTCACTTGACTGAAAAAAAAATATTCATGTGGACCTGATAACAAATTATAGTTATTCAAATATAGGTACTAAAGGTCATGTATGGAACATAACAAACAACAGACTTTAAATTCAACTGCATCACAGAGTAGTTACATTTCCCAGGATTCCTGCATGTCTGTCTGTAGTTAAATCACCATAGGTGTTTCCCCTTCAATTTTAGATTTCTCTTTCTGTTCTGACAAGATGGAAGAGAGAAGCAACTACATCCCTCAGACATCTGACAATAATATTTCAGATAAGGCAATTATTGATCCCAAGAACATTTTACACACAGCACCTTAACTCTTCAAGCATTCTCTTTGGGGCATTTTTGTTTTCACTACATTGCATGTTGAAAAATTCCATGTTTAGAAAAGAGAAGTAATTTGTGTACGTTCTCACAACTGACAATCAATAAACCAAGTCTGGGGTCAAAATTTCCCAAGAGTCCACACAATTAAGAGGCTGTATGCTGGCTTCGTCTTCATCAAAGGCTGTCCCTATCACCTCCGAACTGAACTGCAGCTGCTTGTCTCTTCTATGACCATGAAAATAATATTTATGTGTGGTGCTCATCCTACTTGTGTGAACAATTTATATACAGTAAGTACTTTCTATTTCCCTATAAGGTTAACTTATTTTTTTAACGTTATTTATATTGATGCCAAAATCTCCCAGTGGAATTAATTAACTGATATTTTCTATTGCTTTGCAATATGCAAAGTAATAAATGCCTTCCTAGATTAATAGCTGAAGCAAAACTAAGGTAGTTAATGAGTCTCAAAGTCCATTTACTGTGAGGAAATAGTGATTATTGTTCTTTTACAGTCAACCATATAATTAGAGGAAATATAAGAAAAATTACATTTTGGCTCACCTGAAATTAGTGGAAATAATATTTCTTTGAAGAGTTCAGCAAAATGTGTTTCAGTTTATGTAACATAAGTATATTGATAGCAATGCTTAACTGATTTAAAACTTGGAAATTGTTTATTAATACAGTATAGCATACATTAATAAAATGAATATGTTTGAAAAATAAAGTAAAAGAAACAAAAATTAATCATAGTAATAACCTATTAATCACTTATGGAAAAATACTATTTAATATTTTTAGACTGGTTAATAGGCTTTATTTCTTGTATAAATTAATTTTATAAGATTCAGTGTAGAAGAAACTGAAATGAGAGGCTAGTTCTTCATCTGAGTGAAACATTTTAGCATATATGCAAACTCAGATGACTTTTACATGTGTACAACACCCCTGCTTTGATGTAAAAATTAGAAAGATATTTGCAAATGTTGTGATTTTTTTTTGGCATCATTATTTAGCATCACCCAAAAAGAACCCAAGAGAACAAAGAGCACCATGTCAATGATTTTCAGGAGTATCAATTTTTCAAGATAGAGCTATAGAATCTAGGAATTTCATGTCCTTCTAGTCATGTTAATAGAAATAGGCATAATCTCATCATGTATGTGTATACATATGCAGAAATGAAAATGTATACAGATATGTATATGATTTTTGATCCACAGAAAAATCAAAAACGTGTACATTATATCAAGCTAATTTGTTGAAAAATGTATCATTGAATAGTACAAATATGGCACACTGTATTTTTTAAAAAGAATTCCAGACTATAGTTTGTTTAAGTATTAATAATTCATATCAAAATAAGATAAACAGATTGATAAATGCATTGTCAAATATAATTTCACACAGTGTTGAAAAGCACATGCACAAATTTGACTACCAAGTTATATAAATACAGGTTCACGATCCTTCCCAATACCATAGTTGAATCTGACTGATTTGAGCTACATGATTATTTTAGGCACCTTGTTAGCCGGGCGGTGTAGCGCACGCCTTTAATCCCAGCACTTGGGAGGCAGAGGCAGGTGGATTTCTGAGTTCGAGGCCAGCCTGGTCTACAGAGTGAGTTCCAGGACAGCCCAGGCTACACAGAGAAACCCTGTCTCGAAAAACCAAAAAAAAAAAAAAAGAATGTATTTTAGGCACCTTGTTATTACGTTTTAGGCCTGTTATTACTAGGTGAAACATTGTTCCTCTTTTCATGATGAAGCCATAGGAAGAACTTTTGATCAATCCTACATGGTTAATTCATTTTGTCTATTATGCCTTCTGGCTTCATTGCTTTTAAGTAGCATGATCTTCTGAGTCCAATAACTTTACTGAATTATTGATTTATTTTCTACTTTTAATTATTATTCTTCATTAACTTTCAGACTATTTTATTCCTTTTTCTCAACTATAAATTGGCAAGACATGTTTCCTCTCTTATTTTCCTTAAAGCAAATATGCTTCTCTTTTACTACGTTAACACACATACACACACAAACATAACACACACACACACACACACACACACACACACACACTCGGTTTAACTAAGATAAATCTACTATGTAAGGTGAATGAAATTAAGCAAATGCATTATTGTACAAATACAACCCAGAGAAATTATAAACATAATGACCTCAGCTTTCCTTGCCTGTACTTTATATATGATCACTATAATTTAACTCCAGACTTTAATCTGTCATTGCATCATCCAAAAACATGCACTAAATTTTCCAGGTTTCAGTGTAATTTTGAAATATTATTCTGATATGGGTAAATCATCCCATTAGTCATTCTTTGAGGGATTTTAAAGGAAACATGTCATTTGGTATTGTTGCTCCTCTATCACCAGCTCCTTTGTTTATTGTTCATTCATCAGAGTCACTTAGCACCACCCGTCTTACTGGGCACTATGCTACAAGCTTGCAAAAGGCTATCAGATGTTCTCAGAGCTCTGAAAATTATGCAGTGGTACAGAAGATCAATAAATCGACTGCAGAGATAAGCTTCAGTGGCTTTGCACACACATCCTAGAAGCTCAGAGGAGGGGTATTTGAATCAGACTCAGTTAGAAACACTCTCTAGAGGGAGTGAAATTCTGCTGGAATTCATACCTCTAGGACATGAAATGTCTTGTCTGATCTCAATCTGTAGCATTTACAAAAAGGGAGGAGCATTCCAAGATGGGGAAACTGTACTTCAAAATATTTTAGGCATCTACTTATCACTTTTAACTAGATTAATTAGACTGAAAAGTCGTAAAATGGTGTCGAAGATATAGCTATGCTGACTCAAGGGCACATTTCACCTTAAGAGAATATTACTACATCTTATACTCAATGGCATTTTCAATGTCATATATTGAATCCATTGTTCTTCAGACCATTGCCTGGGCAGTGCTTCTTCTGGGACAGCAAAACCAGCCTTTGTCAGTTGTCTCTAACTACAAAGTCTCCTGCATCACTTATTCAGTCATCATTTTAGCTAAGGACTTGATGGTGTCTTGAGTTTTCTGACTTGCCCATAAGTTCCAAAGAATGGCTGAAACTTACTGTTCATACATCATCTAAAATCTTTTCTAAAGAGACTTCTTTCTTCCCTCAGTATACTAATTAAAGAAAAACAAAAGACAAACAAAATAAAGAACCCAATATTTGAAAACTGCTAAGAGAAAATATTTTAAATGTTGTCTCTTCATTTAAAAAGTAAAAGTGGAATCACAGGCACAATAATGACATTGATCAACAATTCTACAATATATACATAAAACTGAAAAAAGTTAAAAAAAATAAAAAAATAAATAAAAAAATAAAACCCCACCAAATAAAATCCCACCAAACCGAACCAAACCAAACCAAACTAAACCAACAACAACAAAATCACCTGTCTTTTGGATGAATGGTAAGAACTAGTTAACAAATGGACTATCTTAGAAGACCAAGACCAAATTATTCTTTTTTAGACTGATTATCAACTGACATTAAAAAATTAGGTGTCTTTATGAAAAACTAGGTAGTAAGAAGAAGGTTTTCCTAGGGAAAGCCTCTGTAAAATATTTTTAATAATTTGATTCTCAGCTGTATTTGAGGCTTCTTAATACATAGGAACCACAGCTGGAAAAATACTTAACAATAGAAATAAACTTGAATAAATAAAAAATATCTCATGCTCCTCAATTTGACTTATTACCTTCCTTTCAGCTTAACACTGAAGTCCAGGTGTGAAGTGGTGAACATACTCAATTCCTTAACACAGTACAATTTGTCTTTGTCCTGTTTTAAGTGTTCTGTTTAAGAGAGTTGTATGTGCACAAACATGTGAACACTAAGTTATTTCCAACATATATTAGTCTGAGACTTGCTTACAAAATGAATCTGCTTACTAAAGAAATTTTACTATGTATTTCTTACATGTTGTTACATGAATTTTAGTTTGGGAAATTACAATTTTGTTTTAAATAAAAAGTGTCATTTAATGCGTTAACTATTTCAAAAAGTAAAGTTATAAATTGAAATTCAGTCTTTGATTGCCTGGTAGGATTATTTATGGAGAAACAAAGCACACTAAGTGGTTGGCAGTTCTGAAAACTAATCTCCTGAGTGTAAAATCTGCATCACAATACTACAGAAGGCTGAGCTATCCTCAATGGCCTCTATTTAAGAGGCCTAGACAGTGAAGCCACTGTTTTATAGAGCAGAGGGCAACAGGTTGTAGCAGCATTGTAGGAGTGATATCTTTATCCCAAGGAGTCAAGGAACAGAAAGCATGAATCCACAGACGATGCTTGTCTGTGCAGCCTTGTCTACTGATGACTTAAAATACATGGTGGGATGTGAAAGATTAAAGGTTAAATGTAGCCACCATATCATTTTCTCTAGAGTCTTGAGCATCCAAGAATTTTGGTTCTTGAAGGGAGTCATGGAAGCCCTGCCCAAGGTACTAAGGGCAACCACTAAGCCTGTGGTCACTGAGCAGAGAAAACAAAGCATGCAGTATATATAGGAAGCTCAAAATGATATGGTGTACTGAGTATTTTCTTTTGAATACTACTTTTAGTTAGTAAACCCTGAAATTACATTTTTATACAAGTAATCCACCAAAGAATTTTGTAAGAAATTAGTGTAATGATGAAAAGAAAGCTCTAAATTTTGTATTATGTCTTTTTAAATATTTTATTACTGTCATCTGTCCTGTGTATTCATTATATCTTTAAAAGGAATATATATGCACACACTCATAGACACACAAGTATACACTCACACAACCATATGCAAACACTCACATGAACATACATTTGTATATTACTGCTATTCAAAAATCTTATTAATTGTTGGGTTTTATGTGTGTATTTTGAGTACAAATTAACGTGGGTACAAATTAATGTGGTCCAAACATCACATCTTACGCGAGCCTTCTCCTAATTAGAAAAAAAAAAAAATAGCTGGTTCATGAACTCAAAGTTAATAAGGAGACAACAAAATGTAGTAGAAAAAGAGGCATGAGTTATAGACAAAATAATGAGAATGTAAGTTGTCAAAGACATAAGGTAAGAAATAGACAAATTTTAAATTGAACGATGCTGGCTTTACATATTCCCCTTGGGGATACTTGTCACATAAGGTCCTTGGCTTTGTTCAGAACAATAAATTTTAAGGTACAAAGATTTTTTTATTTTTATAAAAACAGAAAAAAATTGTAGTTTAGTGCTGAGAACTGTCCACATAAATGTTTATTATTCAAATGTTAATGACAGCTTTTGCATTTTTTCTGTCAAAATTAAAGACCTGACATTTCCTAACATATTACAGTTTTCTAGCCAGGTTGACAATACTTAAACACACATCATATTTTCCTTGTGGTTTGGAACTGTCTGAATTAGGATTCAAATGAAATCAGTACTTTGGATTCTCTAGTCATAGACTGATAAAATAAAAACTGCTAGAATAATAAAATAAAGCAAGACCCAAAGAAAGCAAACCAAAATATATAGCAAACCTTGGCAGTAAAGAGTCCTCTGTGCTAAAGATATTCTTAAACAGTCATTCTCATTCCCCTGATCCCCGGGGGCCTCACACAAACATTAATGGATGACGATTTTAGTAGTTCCAGTACAAGAGGAGGGATATAAAATCTAATAAAAATGCCTAAAATAATTCTTATCACTTAGGTGCACCAGGCCAGTGCTCCACCACTCAGCTCCATTCCCAGACCCAATCCACATATGCAATGCTGTAAAATCACAATAGTAAAATAATATTTAATTACTTTATGCTCATTTTCAAAGTAGTGTCTGATATTTTCCAAATATTTAGAAAAAATAAAGTTCGGAGGGGTAAATATTTTAGTAATCCATAATAAAGATGTATGCAAACATATTTTACTTATTTAATGTTTATAAATTTATAGAACATAAAATACATTCCATCCATCTGTATAAGTCCATCCAAATACCACAAATCAAGTTAGTGCATAAAGGAGAGTTGTGTTTCTACTATCATTTTAAATATAAAATTCCCTTACGGTCTGGGACCAAGCACTGAGCAGATCCCAGGCAGCAACTCTGCACCCAATCTCACAAATCCCAGAGGAAGCAGGCCTCCCAGGAGCTCCAACCTGGGCAGTATCTTAGGTAAGGAGACAGCAGTGCACCACCCCCTGGCCCAAACAGGGAGTAACTGAGACCCACTAGGACCCAGGAATTCACTCCTGGCACAGAGCACTGGTTCCTTCCTGTCTGGGCCTTGAGCACTGAGCAGATCTTGGGCCCCAGGATTAACCCCAATAGTAACATCCACCACACACAGTTATGAAACAACCAAGATAATAGGAAAGTCAGGCTCCAGTCAGAGACAGGGCAGGTAGCACTAAGGTGATCCAAATGGTGAAAGGCAAGCACAAGAACATAAGGATCAGCAACCCAGGGTACTTGGCATCATTAGAACCTAGTTCTCCCACACTAGAAAGTCCTGAATTCCCCATATCACCAGGAAAGCAAGATTCAGATTTAAAATCACTTCTAATGATGATGATAGAGGACTTTAAGAAAGACATAAATAACACTCTCAAAGAATTTGAGGAGAACACAGGTAAATAGGTAGAAGCCCTTAAAGAGGAAACACAAAAATCCCTTCAAGAATTACAAGAGAACACAACCAAACAGGTGAAGGAATTAAACAAATCCATCCAGGACATAAAAATGGAAGTAGAAACAATAAAGAAATCACAAAAGGAGACTACCCTGAAGATAGAAAACCTAGGAAAAAAATCAGGAGTCATAGATGCAAGCATCACCAACAGAATACAAGAGATAGAAGAGAGAATCTCAGGTGCAGAAGATACCATAGAAACTATTGACACAGCTGCCAAGGAAAATGCAAAATGAAAAAAGTTCTTAACACAAAACATGCACGAAATCCAGGACACAATGAGAAGATCAAACCTAAGTATATTAGGTATAGATGAGAGTGAAGATTTCCAACTTAAAGGGTCAATAAATATCTTCAACAAAATTATAGAGGAAAACTTCCCTAACCTAAAGAACGAGAAGCCCATAAACATACAAGAAGCCTACAGAACGCCAAATAGACTAGACCAGGAAAAGAAATATCTACCCTCACATAATAATCAAAACACCAAATTCACAAAACAAAGAAAGAATATTAAAAGCAGTAAGGGAAAAAAGTCAAGTAACATATAAAGGCAGACCTATCAGAATTACACCAGACTTCTCACCAGATACTCTAAAAGTGAGAAGATCCTGGACAGATGTCATATAGGCCCTAAGAGAACACAAATGCTAGCCAGGCTACTATACTCAGAAAAACTCTCAATTACCATAGATGAAGAAACCAAGATATTCCATGACAAAACCTATTTACACAATATCTTTCCACAAACCAGGCACTACAAAGGATAGTAGCAGGAAAGCTCCAATACAAGGAGGGAAATTATACCCTAGACAGAGAAAGAAATTAATCCTCTTCCAACATATCTAAAAGAAGATAGCTACACAAAGATAATTCCACCTCTAATAACAAAAATAACAGGAAGCAACAATCACTGTTCCTTAATATCTTTTAACATGAATGGACTCAATTCCCCAATAAAATATCATAGGATTACAGACTGGATATGTAAACAGGACCCAGCATTTTGTGCATATAGGAAACCCACCTCAGTGATAAATAGAGACGCTACCTTAGAGTAAAAGCCTGGAAAACAATTTTTCAAGCAAATCGTCCTAAGAAACAAGCTGGAGTAGTCATTCTAAAACCTTCAGCCCAATAACACAAAGGGAGAGACTCGTGGCTCCACCTGTATAGGTAGTGGAGGGTAGCCTTGTTAGACATCAGTGGAAGTGGAAGACCTTAGTACCAAATAGCTTGGAATCCCTAGTGTTGGAAAATTTAAGAGCAGGGAGGCAGGAATGGGAGGATGGTGGGAGCACACCCTCATGGAAACTCCCAGAATTATATAGATTAGATATGATAGATACAGGCTACCAGAAGACTAGATTCCAGAATTCAAACAAAAAATATCTTGATACTAAAATTTGTTTTGAGAGTTGTATATTGCAGAATACACAGCCTTGGTGTATCTACTCATCAAGCAATCTGAGCAGACCTGCTCGAACCTCTGATGTCCTGAAATCTCAGCTGAATGCAGTGAAGACACAGAGTCAATTTACTCTTCCCCCTACCCCTCTTCTAATATATCTAAGCCCGTTAATCAGCTTGAAGACGTTAATGAAGAGTCGGTGCCACTATTCCCTGGGCTTTGGGACTGAGGTGGTTAATATTGTGCTGTCTTTCTAGGGAAAAGCAGTGGTCTTGTTGGAACAGGGAGGAATAGCTAGGATTTATTGCATAGCCATAACCTATTGGTAGAAATCTGTATAATTGTTATTAAGCTATGATTTCAAATTTAAGGTTTTCATTGTTACAAGTTTCTTATTGATATAGAAGTGAGATAAATATTGTTACTCTCATAGGCATTGTGCCTATACAACACATTTAAGAATAAAAGGCTTAGACCCAGTCCTTTAACTTTTTTAACTGACTCGAGATGGTTAGCCTGTGAGTTAAGGGCCTATAGCAAATTCATGGCTCTGAGTTTATTGTTAAGGTGTTTTCTATATTTTATTTAGAAATAGCTCAGAGAAGTTAACAGACAATAGTCCAGATTGCCTTACATGGATAGTTGGTTTTCCAAACGTCAGAAGTCCACAGAATTGACATTACAGACATTTCTTTATTAAGATTCATTTTGATTAGAGACCTGTCGGCTTCTGACAGCTTCCCGTCCTGGATTCTAAGAAGAAATTGAGCATCTTTGGAGTTACTCCAGTTGTGGTGAGACAGCCACTAGGCAAGAATTGCCTCTTTTCATCTCAGAAAAATTACTGTCTTGAAAAGGACACACTTGCAGAATAGTCGACTGATTATATCTGCCAATACAGAGTAATCATCCCTTAATAATTCTGCATCACTAGGTCTGTCAGATGATCCTGGGCCAGAAGGCTGAAGATGGGATGCTCCAATGTTTTGTAGTATAGGGACTATCCAGGTGTTCAGCGGTCTCTATAAATTGACTAAGTTGCAGAAGCTATGCTTTGTGCTTCCCATAATTTCAGTTAATTCAGTCATTCTGTATTTCTGTCAGGGTTGAAGCCTTATAGTCTCATAGCCAATCCCAGCTATTTACTTTGAGAGAAAAGACTTGAGAGATGGTTTTCAGCTGACTTTCATTCTAAAGCCAAGAAAAAGCCAGGTTCAAACTAAGTCTTTTAGTTAGGAGAGATGACAGAGGTTCTGGTTAGTCAACAAAATGATGGACTGGGTATTAGGTCTATCTTGTACCTTACTGATACAAATTGATATAGTTATCCTCTAACTGTATCTTAAGAAAAAAGTTTTATCTTAACAGGAAGGGTGATATGTAGGAGGAGCTAAGGTGGGAGGAGTAAAGAGGGGAAGAGGAGGAGCTAGGAGACAAGAGAGAGAGGGGGAGATGATCATGGAGGTGGATGTTTGCATGTCTCTGCCAGTCAAAGGTAGTTGGTATATCTAAGTTGGGTATTGGGTTACAGTTCTGATTGTATGGGCATCTTGCTATTGAGTATTACCAAACTTATAAAGCCTTTGATTAACATTAAAAAAAAGTTACTAATTAAAAAAAAAAGAATGCAATACTTCCAGATTGTGGGTATGAAAAACAGAAAAAAAATTTGCTTGGCTGAATGCCTTTCAGTTCTAGATTTCAAAGGCCATATATTATTATAACATCAATACATTTATAGAGTTGGTATTTATTATATGTATGAAGTTAATTTGTTTAAAATTTTAAGATAGAAATGTTAATTTTATGAAAAGCGTTTGAAGTAAAAGCAATATAATCTTTCAGGATTTTTGAGGAATAAGTTATTTTATTCTTTATAACATCTTCCCTTTTAATACTCAAGTAATGCATTTTTCAGAGAAGACTAATTCTATGCAGTTTTATACTGGAGTTATTTCTGGTGATGGACATTTTAAGGTTATTAGTATATGAAGCATCAGTGCCATAAGTGCCTATCCAGGGTTGAATGTCATGAGTTAGAGATGTGGCATCTGAGGAGGCGTTGGGTCTATGGGTCATTTCCAAAGAGTTTAGGCAATATTACATAATATGTAAGAAGTCTTATAAAGCAACTTGATTTTAAAATGAGAAGTAATGAAAACAGGCTTCATAATCTTGATTAATCATCCCTGAATAGATTCAATGAATATTTCCATTGGATATCTAGAACTTGAAAATAAAGGCATAAAAATAGGGAAATCAATGTAAATTAGATCAATTTCATTATTCATGGATCATGAATTACTGTATGTAAATTAACTATTTGAAATTCTGAATTACTTCATTACTTCAAACTGGATAATGCTGAGGCCTAATTACTTTAATTTTGTATTTCCCACTCAAGTGGTAACATACAGTTATTACCAATTTGACAGATGTCTGTGGAAGGTAATAGCCTGCAGTTCATGGGACAGGTTGCAGACATCTGAAATAATACCAACAAAATCAGAGCCCCAAGGGTCTAAAACAAACCATATTAATAATGTAGAAATAGAACAGGGAACATAAGTAATGATGTTTTATAAAACCTTATTGAATATTTTTCTTTATTTAGCTCTCAATAATATTAATGTAAAACTCATACTTTATTCATTAAAATTATTTTTATAATAATAAGATATAATATGAGCAGTCATGTTGCAGATAACTATTTTAAATAACTTCCCTCATATATGTCAGATTTGAGCATTTGAATACATCCTCAGGACAAAATCCAATTACTGGAAAATACATAAAATTCATTTTGAAGCATTTTCCTGTGTGGGGGTGAGAGGCAGAGAGGGAGAGAGTACATGCCCATAAATAGAAGTTTGATCACTGAGACCAAAAGAGGTCATTACATCCCCAGGAATGGGCGTCACTGGTGATTGTGAACTACCTGAGTATGGCACTGGGAATTGAACTCTGATCTTCTGAAAGAGTGGTATGTGCTCTCAGTAGCTGAACCATCTTTCCAGCGTGTGGAAATTTTTATTTTTAATGAGAATGTTGTTTCAGTGAAGTTGGGTTGGTAGACTGTTCAGTAGAACATGCACTAGACCCTGAGCTGAAAACTAGCTCGAAACAAACAAACAAACTCAAGCAAATGGTTTCTTTAAAATGACAAATGTAGTAATTACAAAACTTTATATTTTAATATATTCTTCATACATACATCACACACACAAAATCACTCTTACACAATTTCATTTTGAGGGAAAAAAATCGTGTACTTACTTCAAATACAGAAAATCAATTTAAAATGAGGATATTTTACATGGGATCTGATGAATATTTTCAAAATAATTTTTAAAAATTACTCTAGGCTATATGTTTTGTATGTTGTGTAACATTAACCCTTGTGTTATACAAATGCTGATTTCTCCACTCTCATATCTTGTTTCAATACAGACATGGCATTGTAATGCTTATACCAAGAATCTCCTATCTCAAGTGTGTGTAAAAATTCTTACCATGTATTCTCTGCCTTGTCAATAACACTGATCACCCAGTGGCTGAACAGAATAAAGGATAGAAAGTCTACCAGCTAGAGGAAGGGGATGAGGGAGTTTCAGATCAGCTAGGAGGATGGAAGATTTGAAGCCATGAAGAATGGGTCTGGAGAGGGATCAATGAAACACACCTGAAGCCCAAAGGTCCAGATCAATAACTATAAACAAGTACATGAGATGGGGCTGGGAGGTCGCCAGAGTAGCATAGAGGTTAAGGTGCATCATTTAACTGTTCAACTATTCACATGCAGTTTAAATTAAATTTTAGTTTCTCTATGTGGTTACTGGGGACAAGCATATGGTAAAGAAATACAGCCTCTGGATTACTTCACTGCTTATATTTATATTAAAGATAACTTATTAACAAAGTACCTGTTTATTATTTTCAAAATACTGTGTTTCATCCAAGAGATTAGATATTTTTCCAATGATAGTAACTTAGAAAGAGAAACTTGGTAATTCCTTTTTCTCAAAATACCTTTGAAAAGCTTTGGAATGTTGGGAGTTTTTTTGTTTGTTTAAAATCTGTATGTAAAAAAGGAGCATTGGCTTATTACTTAGTACTAATGAGATCTTTCTATTAGGTATCTGAAGCTCTCATAAACTTTTTATGACAGAAACCAATTGTTTATGACAATAAAACTATTTTCAAATTATGCAAGGGTAACTATGGAAAACCTGATTAAGAGTTACTGACTTCTTAAGTTCATATTCATGGATTCAGAGTATTTAGAGAATTACTGAGAACTGAAGTCCAGATTTTATGGGGTGAGTCCTGTCTGTACAATGATCAGAGTCACTTTATCTAGCCTGTGCCTCTGTGCCCTCAGTAACCCCCCAGCATCTGTTACACAATCCCCATTTCCTGAATGATGACTAAAACTATTTACCAGAACCAGGATGATGTAACTAAATTTACAACCTCATAGATAATTTTCTTCTTGGCTGAAGTCCCAGATTTATTGTGTGGTGTTTATTTTACTAATTATTACATGTTTTGTTGTTGTTTGGTTGTTAGTTTTTGTTTTTTAATCAGAAGTAGAAAAAAAACACTGATCTAGAAAACATAGCAGAGTTATGATTTTTCAACTATTGGGAACAGTTTGAAAATATGAAGCACAAAAAATAAATGATAAGACTGTCATCTTCAACAAAATGGAGTAATTCATGTTAAAATAATACATGAGATGCAATATAAAACAATCAAATTTTGATTTATTTGTCAGAAGATACTATGTGATTGATAGAAAGCATGAGTTATACTAAATGTTCATCGAAAATTATTGACTGTTGTGCTGTAAACCCTTGGGTAGCTATATCTGCTCCTTTTACTCACCACAGAGTCTCCTTTCTCAGAAGCCTTTAAAGGGCAGCATTCCCAGGGGTAAAGTTAACACATAAAAGGAGACAGTCCAGGTTGGTACCTTGGATTATCTACTGTATGGTTGAGGTCTTAATTCTTTATGCCTCAGTTTCCTCATTGGTTATTGATAAACCAAGGGTTCCATAATACAAGCAGTGTACTTAGTGTACTGTTAGGCAGTAGATAAATAGTAATGTTTTATTACATCATTAATATTATTACACAGCCCACAGATGCCCCCCTTGGGATGATTTCACTTCTTTCCTTTTCTACAATCCTTAATATATTTTCCTGCCGTTATGATTGAGTACAAACATTTATGCACAGTCATATCAAATCATAACATATCGTGGTGTCAGCCAACAAGGCACTTCCTGAATGTCATGGAGCTCATCGCCATTCATCAGTGTATAATTTAGAATCAAGGTACAGACAGTTAGTGGATTAACCCAGCAACCATCATCAAACCCATGGAACAGAGAGTTGCTTATTGCTTAGAGTGGGGAAACGATGCATGTTAATCATTGACATTGTAATCTAATCACCAAATATAAAAAACACAAGGGAAGGAGGCAAAATGGAAGGGCTGGATGTAATTACATTACTATTCAGCAGCTTGAGGGAGAAGACAGGCAAGTTTCTGTAGTCAATAGAACATTCTAGGACCTTGTCAAGTTGTGACTGGAAAGCTAGTAGCTTTGCGTTTCAAATCAAGGACAGTTGTTACAGAATTAACTCAGTGTCTTTCAGAGCTCTAATTGGGCTCTAATTTCTGTGAACTTAAGGTAACAGTCACTCTGAAGCATAGGTTATTTTGGTGATCATATGCAAGACATACAGGTCAGTAAGCCAGACACATTTTCAAATTTCTGCTCTGCTATTGGCTAAATGACCTGTAATAAATGACCTATTATTTCCTGTTCCATTATATAAAAAACAGGAATCACAAGACTTTCACCTTTCTGAGATTTTCTATGTAGAGCAAGCGATGACACAAACATACCTGGTATTTAGTAATTAGAGTTATTTTTACATTGGTAATCATGAAATGCTTAAAAATAAGGAAGAAACCAATAATCAAACATTGCACAAAACTGCACTATTGCTCTGGATATTTGGATAAATAATGTGGGGATTATATCAGTGGAGAGTACTCACTAGGTACATAAACCAGCTATTTTGATAAATGAACAATTAACGCATATTACCCTCTATTCCAAGAATGAATGTCAAATGCAATATGAAATACAAAACTGCTAACTTTCAGTGGCTCGTGGCCTTATGGTATATTCTTTTACTGAATAAAGCAAAATATTGTGTGTATGATCTTTCTGCAATTTTCTACACTGATAAATGGAATGATCCAGAAGAATGGGTGACATAGGCTTTATTTCTACTTGGACTACTGAGTAAGTGCTTGCAGATATACCTTTTACAGCAAGTGGCTTTCTTATTCTTTCCTGGAGGCCAGGGACATGTGATTTTGTAAATGAACCTCTAATAGAAGATGAAAGCAGAAAATGCTGGGCGAGTACCACTGCACGATACAGTGATGTAACAAGCATGGTTGAGAGAGCATGGGTGAGGGTAGGTGGATACACATCTGCTTAACAGTCACAAGAGGTTCGGTCCTCAAAACAAAAGAAAAGTTAAAATTCAACTTGGAGAAACCTAATATATTTGTGCGAAAGTATAAAATCCAATGTAAAGTGCCATCATTTCTATTCTGGATGGGAATTCTAATATTTTAGAAGTTCACAGTTTTTGTCATGATTAATTTTGTTATGGTGCATTATAATTTAAATGTTACCATAATAAAGTTAAAAATTTTTAAAATATTAAATTAGGGTCTTAAAATATAAAATGTGTTAATATAAAGAAATTATTTTCTTGGCACAAATCTTCGCATATCTCATAAGATCCTCAAGCTACATCACATGTTTGGACTTGGATTCGTATCGTCTATCAGCTAGCTGGTTAGAGCATCAAGGACAGATTGCTGACTGTTCTGGCTGAGGTTTAATCCTGGAGCTTGGAAAATCAAAGATAAACAACCTACGCCTTGAGCTCTCAGAAACTGAATCACAACGTGGACATACCTAGTTCTACACGACTACCTATGTGCCAGATACCTACCCGCATATTTTAATGTGCGCTTGATTTTATCTCTCAAACATCTGAAGGAGGCTATCCCAAACTGCAGCCTGTTAATGAGTATGGTTCTAGCTGGGTGCTATTGGCTCAATGGAAGAGCACTACTAGAGACTAAAGTGGCAGGTGGATACAGATGAGGGAGTACTAAAAATAGGAGGAAGGATCTGGGAGGGGTGACGGGACTTTTGAAGTAATAAGCAAAAAATAAATTTAAAAGAAAAAAAAAAGAATTATTTTTAAAACCTTAATATCTGGAAATGTAATAAAAAACACATAATACATTAAAACAAGTATAGATTAATTATTTACAATTTTAGTAAAATAATGAGATTTATTGAAAAATATCAAATATCACTGACATATAACCACCAGTCAATGTTATTGACTTTAGAATATACTCACTCAAGGTGAATCGCATTCTATTGAATAACCAGTTCTAACCTATGTGCGTTTCACATATGAAAGTTAGCTGCATTAATCTGTACAATAACTTATTGTTGCAACTAATGGGAGTAATAGAAGATGACATGTATAAGTAATAAGAGCATTGTCCAAGAAATGACAGCTATATGATCATTGTAATCATTTTACTATTAAATATCACATGTTAGTTGCTGTGAGAACAAAAGGAACACTAACAATGCTAACTCCACTGCACAAGGCTAACTCCACTACACAAGACTAACTCCACTACACAATGCTGACTCCACTACACAGTGCTAACACCAGTACCACAATGCTAACACCAGTACCACAATGCTAACTCCACTACACAATGCTAACTCAATGCTAGTAAAGGACACGTTCACTTAGGGTCTTTCAGTATGTCCATGAAAACTCCAAGACATCTGACAACTTACATGTGGTGTACCAACTGGACAATACTATGTATTATCAGTAAAGTTCTCCTTGGAATATAATTTAAAAGATATAAAGCCAATTATATTTTGGGGGGAAGGGCAATTGTTGATAACATTTCTAAACATTTGACCTTTTTAACTACAAAGAAAAGCCTATACTTGAATTAATATTTAGTACATACAATGAAAAGTCACTTGACACTCTTAAATTTGCTTTCTGGTGGTCATAACAATTTCTAATGCAAAATGTGCTATCACTGGTTCCTTAACCAAATATTTTGAAGAAAGAGATACATACAAGGAGGCAATCATCAGCTCTACTTAAAAAGTATCATGAGATTCATGTGAAGCACTGTATAAAGAAACAAGAATTATTACCCAGAGAACTGCAGCTTGGATCTGTACTTGACAGCTGTGAATGTGAATTTGGAACTTGAAATCTTCCCTTCTACTAACATTGTAATAAATTAGATGTTTTTATAAACTCTTCATATAGCAAACTGGATTTTATCTTCATAAGATTCTGCTTCCCACAGTCCCAGTGGTACTAAAGCATAGCTGTCTCAAAGTAATTACATGTATTCATAAGTATGCAATTTAATGTTTTGACATGCACTGTGAAATAGTCACCATAATCAAACTAATTAATATATGATAAACTTCAGCGTTACCATTTTAGGGGGCTAAGAGTGTTTATATTCTAGTGTCTTTGCAATTTCAGTATGACAGTGTACTGTGTTACCTGTATGTCCACCATGCTACACATTAGCTCTCTAAACTTACTACGACTGCAGATTAGAAATTTGTGCCTTTGATACTAAGTCTTCAGTACCTGGAAGCTAGCCATGCTATTGGCTAACAAGAAATGAGATTATGGAATATTTATCTATTATCTGTGCCTGACTTATTCTGCTTAATGTAATGCCCTTCATGTGTGTGTGTGTGTGTGTGTGTGTGTGTGTGTGTGTGTGTGTGTGTGTCTTTCATCACATCTCCTTTACTGATTTTGTCCAGTATTGGACACTTAGTTTGCTTACATATCTTTGTTATTCTCGATAATGCTTTAACAGAAATGAAAAAGTGTACATACCTATTCAACTCAATATACCTAGAAGTGGGATTACTGGATGATATTATGTACTTGCAAGAGAGATTGTTGGATATTATGATAGTACTATTTTTAATATTTCAGACTTCCCCATTTTGCTTTCTATAGTGACTATACCAATTTATATTCCATTGATGTGGTCAAGTATTCTTTTGTACTTATATTTTCACTAGCATTTGCCACCTCTGGATTTGAGATTATAATTTAATTACAATATTTCTCTCTCCCTTTTCTCCCTCCAACTTTCCCATATACTTCTCAAATCCATAGTGTCTTTTTTTTTTTTTTTTTTTGTAATCAAAACCATATGGGGTTTCATTGTGGTTTTAATTGACCATTCCCCAGTGATTAGTAGTATTAAGAATTTCTTTCTACTCAAAAGATAAGCAGGCTGAGAAAGAAATTAGGGAAATGACACCCTTCACAATAGTCACAAATAATATAAAATACCTTGGGTGAATCTAACCAAGCAAGTGAAAGATCTGTATGACAAGAACTTCAAGTCTCTGAAGAAAGAAATTGAAGAAGATCTCAGAAGATGGAAATATCTCCCATGCTCAGGGATTGGCAGGATTAATATAGTAAAAATGGCCATCTTGCCTAAAGCAATCTACAGATTCAATGCAATTCCCATTAAAATCTCAACTCAATTCTTCACAGAGCTAGAAAGAGAAATTCTCAAATTCATTTGGAATAACAAAAAACCCAGGATAGCAAAAACTATTCTCAACAATAAAAGATCTTCAAGGGGAATCACCATGCCTGACCTCCAGCTGTACTACAGAGCAACAGTGATAAAAACTGCATGGTATTGGTACAGAGATAGGCACGAAGATCAATGGAATAGACTTGAAGACCCAGAAATGAACCCACACACCTGTGGTCACTTCATCTTTGACAAAGGAGCACATGAGATGTCCTTCACCATGAGGGATAGCAGGACACCCTTACTGAAGGAAGTCTTTTCTTACCAGAAAGGTTTCCTCATCTCTTGGTCATCTCCCAAAGCGTTCTTGCAGTTACATAACCTCTAGCTTCCTTGATGGTTTTCCTTATTTTGAGTCACTAGCTTCAGTAGTACTCATGATTAAATGCAATGCCAGGAGAACTTTCCTTCCTACAAGCCCTTACTGCCACATATGTCCATTTTTATTTCTGCTACCACACATATTCTGCCAGATAATTCTAAAGTCCTTATTCCTTCCCCAAAGCAAATGCATTTATTCTACTTCCTGACACCTTCGACTCCTCACCTAAAAACCTAAATTCATATCATTCTCTAATTAAATTTACTTTTTCCATTAATTCAGTCCTTGATCATATGCTCTCACTGAACTGTTTTTTTTTTTTTTCAGGATCTCATGTACACAGACTTGATGAAATAATTACATTTTCTAAAAAGAAAAGTGCTCTCTTAATGTGAACAGCTTCTGATCGAATGGGTAGAGAATACTTGCTCAGTTATTCACATGAAGTTGTCCTTATTTAAGTACTATGAGGGAGGTGGGGACAATATATTAGAGAATACACACAACACACACACACACATATGAAAGCATAAACCAATCTGTCCCCAGAGGATGTCCCACACCACTTAGCAAAGTTGCTGCTCATTACTGAATTGTATCCACCAAAAGTCTAAAAGTCATATGCTGAAGATCTAATCACCAGTACTTCCAAATATGTAGACATAAGCCTTCAACAGAGTCTCACGGACAGGCTCTCATCCCAAATGCTAACTCTCCAAAAAGATTGATATCCCAGGACTATATGAGCTCTGAAGAAAAATGGACTTAAGACATGAGAAAGCTGCAGTCATCTGCAGACACGGGAGGAGCCTCAGAACATGGAAACCTGCCAGTGTCCTTTCTAATCAGCCCAGAATGTCAGTCTGTGGGTTACATCTCTGTTGTTGCTGTAATACCCTAGAAAGCTGGCATTACTGGGTATTTACTCTGTGAACTGATTGAAACTAAAAATTTCCTGATTCTTAATGTTTCTCAGATCAGCTTTTTAAAGTCAGAATCTCAGAGACAGATCAACTGAAATTAGGAAATTCCCTTTGTTTTTCTTATTTCTCTGGAAAACCACTGCTTTATTGAATCTTCAATTCATTCCCCAAGACTTGTTATCTTCATTCTGTCAACGAATTTAGTTCTGCAGATTAGTTACGTCATTGGTCATTGTAAGTGAAGAATCACTGAAACTGTTAGTATTCTGTCTAAACTCCACCCCACAGTTACCTGGCAACGGCCAGGTAGGCCTGCCCACCATAAAAGGGGCTGCTTGCCCCCTCCCACTTCTCTTGCGCCCTTGATCTCTCGGCCTGCAGGTTCTCTCTGCCCCCTCCCCTCTTCCCTTCCCCCTCTCTCCACATGGTCATAGACGGTCTCTACCTCTCTCTTTCTCTCTCTCTCTCTCTCTCTCTCTCTCTCTCTCTCTCTCTCTCTCTGCCTCTCTCTCTCTCTTTCTCTCTCTCCTCTCTCTCTCTCTGCCTCTACTACCCTCCTGGCTCCCCTCTCCATGCCCTAAATAAACTCTATTCTATGCTATACCATCATGTGGCTGGTCCCTCAGGGGGAAAAGATGCCTCGGCATGGACCTGCTGAGATATCCCCTTCCACCATTGGTTTCCATCCTATCAGAAACATCTGTAGTTATTCTGTCCAGGAGTAGGAGTGGATTGGATAATATGTGAAGGATATAATAGTTTTGGCTTACTTTGTAACTCAAACAAGAACCAATCACAGATTCACTGGTGAATGGAAAATGGCTTCAAGTAGTAGATCTACAGCCTCAACCTGACTGGCTTATTTTACTCTACAACACTAAAGACAGAAGTTCTAAGAGGGGCAGGTTCTGGAGACAAACATTTTGTTACTTTAGCTGGCTTGATCCAAGGCAGCAAATATTCTCAAATTGCATTTTGAAAATATTGGCTGCCACTAATGAATTTGAAGACATTTGGAAGTATCAATATGTGTTTTATTAGGCATAAAAGATAATAGTGTGAACAGAAGAGCAGTTTTTATAAGTAGTCCAATCCTAGTTAACCTCTCACACAGGATGAGATGAGAGAGTCTAGTGTGTCAGAACTAAAGGCCTTTGCAGTCATACTGACCTTAAGCTGAGATCTCTTACTTGGGAGCCCTCTCCTAACAGACAATGGCTCACTCCAACTGAGCCTCTGGTCTATCACATATAAAACATGAATAACAGCAATGAGCTTTCCAGGACTACTCTGAAAGAACATCAGCAAACAAACACATTGTGTGGTCCTTGACCATAGTAAGAACTCAAATGAAAACTATATTTCATTTTACCACTATTTTTAGTATTATTAAAGTCATTGATTACTGAAATTACATTTTAAGAGTAAATTAGTTTTAAAAATGATTATATTAATACTCACATTAGCTTTATAAAGAAACTGAAAGCAGAAAGAAAACATATAGCATACCACAGAAAAGATATATTTAGTAATTTGATGAATGTTTAAAGAATATATCACACTATGCTTAGGGAGAAATGGGATGGTGAGCTATTTTTTTCAACTACAAACAAACTCAAGCAAGTTGTTCACACAGCAGAATGGCGTGACCTAGGTGAAACAGATGTTGACTGGGAGTGGGCAACAGCATACCGCAAAGTGTAGTCAGTGGAAATAATATGCCATAATAATGCATGTCCATGCAATCGTGTATTCATCATAAAACAGAGTAAGTCATATTCGTGAGCTCTGTGTTTAATCTTAAAATAATCTCATAAGATGGTTTATTGATTTTAAATCACCAAAGCTTCCAGACACTTTAATCCTAAGAGAAAACAGAATGTTTAATAGGGTTTTCATATGCATTCTAACCAAACTGACTAAGGTGACTTTAACGTCAGAGAAATCAGTCTGCCTTTGTCTCCTGAGTACTAGTATTGAAGGCATGTGCCATCACACATAGTCTAATTAACTGTTTGATTGGGAGACAAGCTCTGTGGTGGTTAGAATGAGAAAATCCCTTACAGGTTGTATATTCATAAATTACGTTTTAAAATTGTGGAGGAAATGATTCAAAGACATACAAGATGTAAAACTATTCCCCGAGCACTACAATCAGAGTCTCAATTCCTTGCACCAAAGTAACAGGCAACAGTTCATTAACTAGTAGCCAAGTGTATACTCTGAGCATAAACAACATGGTGAAGAAATGTCTTCCTTAACCCATGAAGAGGAAGCAACAGGGTAGTGTTCAGAAGGTTCGGTTAAGATTAACGTTAGAACAAACCCCTGGTACAGTTACCATTTCTTTGAGCATTTTCATGGAATTTCATAATTCTTGATCCCACAGATAGAAAGCACATGAAACGGTTGTCAAGGATTTAGAAAACAAGGCATAGTCCTTGAGGTAGGGAAGAAACTCAAGGCTCCTGAGTGACAAATGGGAAATGCTGCTGCGTGCACACTTCTCACATCCATCTGTTCTGTTTCGCAGATAACCAGTATTGGTTGTGGTGGTGAAAACGACTAATTTATAACTACTCAACCATTGAACCCCTCTCAATCAACTTTCACTACATGCTTGAGGAGCACTGTGCCAGTGGCTAGACATTACTTAAAAAGAAATATTCATTCTTAAAAGCTATTATTAAGACATTGTGATAGCAATTTAATCTGGAGCTTAAAGAGAGGTTTAACATTTTTTTTACTAAATGTTTATAGGCTACACAGAGTTTTCAATGCTAACCAGGGTTAGAATACAAAATGCCATCTCATAAAATAGAAAAGAGGTTCAAATATCAGGTCTCAAATTATCAGACAAAATATGACTAAATAGCATAAATCCTGGTGGCTTGGTTCAGAAATTATCCTGAATATATGTAACATTGCTTCTGAAAATATCTTTCTGTATTACATATTTACAAAGTACGATGGCATTATATAGAACTTAAATAATGTCTACTACCAATGAACCAGAATTTTCTAATAGGGCCAAAGAAGAAAGAAAGCCTGTCCTGAACACGACTGGGCTTTAGGCTTGTGTGTGAACACATGAGCAAATGTGTGAATTGAAAAGGACACATGAAGGGCTGGAGGATTGTTCTGCAATTAAGATAACTTAATTCTTTTTTGGAAAAAAAAAAAAAAAAACAGGTTTCTGTTCCCAACATCCACATGTTGGCTTATAAGCCTCTATAACAACCTAGTTCCAGGAATCCAAGGACTCTCTGACCTTTGTGTGCTCCTGCACACATGGCACACACACATATACTCAGCACATATATACACAGAAAATAAATACAACTTTTAAAACTGAGTATGAGTCTACAATGCTAGTAAATACCACTCCAGAAAATAGGAACAAAACTACATATTATTTTTCAAAATAACAAAGACCTATCTTGTTAAAGTTACTTCAATTTAGTATGTGTCAAAGATAGTTCAAAGACAGAGAACAACAATGTCAAATAAATAGGCCCCAAAGATTGAGAACTACAAATGTAACTTGAAGCCATGTCAACTAAGTGTTAATGTGCTAACATTGTTCAAAAGCAACTTATTCCCAAACACACCCTCAGACATACTTAGTATCACAAGGCAGCTTATCCCTCATGCCTTGAAAGGTTTGCAGTGAATGCTCACTGAAGTTTAGTTCAGAATAATGAATCACGGGATATGACTGACTGAAATCCAATTCCAATATTCTCTTATTAAATTCTTGTTCCATCAAGAGTTTTATTCACAGACACTAAGTCACTTTAATTTCAAAACACAGAATTTATTTAATAATTTACAGACTGAAGACACTTCATTTTACATATCACCTTTAAATATTAGTTTGTATTTGCTGCATGATAGATCAAATTTATAGTTGAAATTACAAAGAAAAATGAATCCTAAGAATTATTAGAAAATAAGGTGTAATTTTAACCTCAATATTATTTCTACTTAGTTATTCAAGACTGCTTGACCTTTCTGCACTGTGATATCCATTCTCCTATATTACAGAGTATCACACAACCTAGAATGGTGAAAAATTTAAATTAAAAATTATTGGATAAACACATTATACAACCATGGAATGACATGAAAACAACATATTGTACAACTCATGTAAATACTGTACTCACTGTTTGGAAGTTTACAAATTCCATCAGTCAAAGATTAGTCAATATTATCAAAATACCTGTTACTCCTACCCTTTACTGGAATCAAAAATGGAAATTTATCCTTTCATTTTGTACTCACAAATGACAAAAACTTCTCAAAGACCTTAGCAGTAGGATGGGGTAGCTTTTAAAACACAATATATCAACGCTATTTTGTTTGAAGCTTAATTTTCTTAAATTGGAATTGTGTACTTTTAAGTGAAAAATGTTGAAGCACTTGCAGTTTTGTTAAGAACGAAGCAAAATCAATCCTGTTTTGTATGAATTTAATTTATCTAAGTTGAAAATTCTTATATATTTTAAGTGGCTAATGTTGAAACAGCTACATATCAATTAAGCAATAAAATTAATTCAGGATAAATTTGCAAACAGTTGAAATCTTGGCAAAAACCTCTCACAGGTATTGATTTTCATATTTATGTATCCTCAGAACACTTTCACTTAAGGGAAATTTATAGACGGTACCAAAAATGATAAAAGTAAAAATCTCTTTATAAAATTAATGTAACTTACATTTTTAAAGCTGCTGTATAAGTAAAGCTGCCTGACATAGGTTGGTCTTCCTGAAGGTAAAGCTTGGGCCTAGGTCGTCCTACACGCTGGCAGTCTCAGCACCCCACTTTATTTTATTAGCTGTTCTCTCATGCATATTCCTATCTTATAGTTACAAGTTCATGACACTCTATCATACCGTTATAGATACCTAATCAAGGAAAAAGTAGAAAACTTTGCCTGTCTAATGTCAATAGATTTTCTGCCACAAGTATAAAAAGCACATAAAACTTGTAAGCACGAATCTCTTCAAACTCTTCCAGGTAAATGACGAAAATGATGTTAGGAGACCTTATGACCTCAGTCAGCTCCCAGTCATCATCTGTGGCAGAGACAAAGCACGTTCACAGTGTTTGCTACCTGTGTCACTACAGTTGTGAAACTGAGCGTCCTCAGTCACTAACGAGGGAGTAAGAAGAAAATTAAAAACTGGTATAGTTGTAAGTTAGAATTTTACACACACTTACCAATATAAATAACCCTGCTAAGGCAGATTATTAGCTAGGTAAGTTCACATAGTTTGGAGTTTATATGCTTCTTGCTGGAGAAGTGAAGCATATCTTGATATACAGAAAGAAATACAGTGGCAAGCTATGGCAATAATTTTTTATTTTATTTTGTTTTGTTTTGTTGTTTTCAGGTGACATGAACAGAGAATTTACTACAATACGAAAATATCTGGAAAAGATTTCAAGTGTCTGAGCCCATTCAATGAGGACAATCCCTGATGCACAATCAATATAAATCAATGTTCCCTATGTATGTTAGTGCATCTTTGTGCATATGATATGTTTGCATGTGTACATACGCTATGGTGTAAGTACAGAGGGCAGAGAACAACTCAAGTGTTGATTTTTTCTTTCTATCTTGTTTGAGACAGGTCTGTTTTATTATGTTCAAAAATGTACACCAGGCTAGCTGTCCACGTGAGCTACACAGGATTTTCTGCCTCCACCTCCCATTTTGTGAGTATGAGGATCATAGATTCATGCTATTGTGCCTGACTTTACAGAGATGCAGGGGAGTCTCACTCAAGCCATCATGCTTGTATCACAAGCACTTTACAGATTATGATAAAAACTGGGATCCATCTTCCCATCCTCTCTTACTATGTCTCCTGTCAACATCAGATGGGAAACACAGGCTGTGAAAGTGTTATAGCCTAGCCTCTTTATGTCAGAGGCTAGACCTCATCATGGACAAAAGCCCTTTGATGCAAACTTTGGAAACATATTTGAGCAAGATTAAGAAAAACCTTATCTAATGAAAATAGAAGATAAAGCAAATAAGGTTGCTGCAAAGGAGGGGCAGAGAATGCAAGACTCTTGTTTAACTACATTTATGGATTTCAAAAACAGAACACAGGTTATGATACACAGAATATGCTGCTTCATTTTCAAATAATTTCTGAAACCAAGGAGTCAATATGTAAATTAAATTATTGTGTCATTCTGTTAATAACACAGTGAATGAATGTCTCTGCAGGACCTTGAACAATTCCCACAAAAACCATTAAATGCCAGGGACATGTTTAACAGGGAAGCCTCTGTGAAGATGTCCATTCCTGACAATAGCACCATGTCTTTACATGTAGAACCAAATTATGAAGGAATTGATTGAAAAAAGGCATATTTGGTAAAGTGGTTACCTTGCTTCTGAAGAATAATAACTATCAAGGTAAATTTGATATTTCTTAGTCAACTGACCACATTTTGAGATTACTTCTCAGTACAAAATGAGTTTGAATGGATTTCAATTTATATTCTTAATAAAAAGTGAAAGTTGAAATTGAAACAATCAGAGAGTATTTTAAAAATCTATCTTGGCTAGGCTCTGAAAATGAATAAGATGTTGAAAAGAGTTTAAAATTATGACATAGTCCTGGGATTTTTCTAAGACTTGAGCCCTGGACTTCATGAGAAGTACACAGGTGTGTGTGTGTGCACATGTAAACCATGTGTATCTCTGTACTTCAAATATAATATAAAACTGGATTTAAATGACAGGGTAAAAAGGAAAGAGCATGTTTAAAGTAATTTTGTAATGATGATACTGGGTTAATTGATAAATTGGGTTAATTGGGTTCGATAGAACATAGAAATTAGATCCATTTGTTTCACTTGAGTTATTTATCATATCTAGGATATTTCAGATCTGGAGGCTGCTCTGTTACAGATCTTCTCTGTACTTTTGGACTCTAAAACTCATGACCTGATAGTGTGCTCACTTCAGTTCCCCTGCCTACTCTTTTTCCTCTTTTCTTTCTCATCCTAGAATTGCACCACTTTCAAGTCTTAGCTGAACTGTAGCATGCAAGAAACATCAAGAAATTCTGAAATAAACAGATCACAAATGAGATAGACTACAGTGAAATAAAACAGAATAATTCATGCCATACTTCATTAATACAATTAAATAAGTATATAGCAAAAAAATAGCATAGTTAAAATGTCAACCAAATTAAAAAGATGGAGAAGTATTTCCCACCTAAATTAGTTTATTTTATGCCATCTAGACATTTAGATTCAGAACTTTAAATTTTGAGTATTCTAAATATGCTATAATTTTTTAAGCCTCAGATTATGTATTAAAGCATAAAATGTGTATGAAATAATGAAAAAAATGTTAAATACTGTAATTCTTTACTTAGAATGTCTTATTATCATCATAATCCTGTTGCTTTTTGCATCACAATTTATTTGCAAATTAGTGACTCAAAAATATTAATGTTTTGCCCTCTTCTTCAGCCCTCTAATATCCCTCTTGTTCATCACTGTACAGTTCCAGTGTTACAGACTCTAGAATATCTCATAAAGGAAACATGAGCCAGAGGGATGCCTCAAGCAGCAAAAACTGGATGCTGGGAATGCCTTGTAGGTGGAATTTGATCCCTGGAAAACGTGGACAAGATTAATGGCTCTATAAAGTTGATTGGCCTCCATAGGCACTCTATGGACTGCACACACCTACCTACTTACCTACCTATCAACAAGAAACATAGTAAGCTCCTTAGCAGAAAGGCACTAAGCAATATGTCATGTTCTTAACAATCTGAAGAGAGATGCTCTGTCTATGTTTACTTATCAGCTTTATGAACCTTCTCGTTACTTCTGAGCTCAGAAGGTCCACTAGACTTTGTTCTGTTACATTTTGCAACGTTTAAAAACAGACTCTCCCTAATTACACTACATTAGGTATAAAAACAAAACAAAAATACTCCTTCAAAATCAAACCAAGGCAAACCAAATAAACAAAAACTTTCCAAGTAAATCCTACATGAGAAATACTGTAACCACACAGAAAAATTATACAGGACTCTCAAAAGCAGGGTCGTTATAAGTCTCGTGACAGCAATGCTCATTCTTAACTGTCTTCTCTATGTAGAAAGTTCATGTGACACAACTAACTATGGGAACATGTAAACTGTGTTAGAGAAATGTCACTAATCTACACCCAAATCAAAGCCTCTTTTCTCTTCTGGCTCCTAGAGAAGCCACTGTAGTTCATACTCGGGTTGTGTTTTAGAATTAACACATTTTGGGTTCAGATCTTATGAAGCAACGTTGTCGTTCTGAGACATTTTGCAAGTTACTCATTTGTTCCCCAGTCCTCTTCTAGGTCTGGATTAGGATAAAAATTCAGGAACAAGATATCTAAGTGTCTTCTCCCAGTGTGATCCAGACTGTCAGTTCAGTACATTGGCAGGAAGGGGATGGAGCAGCAGCAGGAAAAATATTACCCGTTTCTTTTGTAACCAAGACTTGAGACTAAAACTAATATGTAAACATCAGTATTAAATATGTTAGCAAATATGCTGTGCATTTCCATCTAAATTGATTTTATGGTTTTTTGTTGGCTTTTTTTTTCTTTTTATATTGAGTGTATTTAATTGCAGTTCACTATATTAGTCTTTCTGGTTCAGATAAATGACCTTTTTATAAGTGACCGACAACATTTCCACATCCTGTGATGAATTATTTCTGGATTACCAGAACACTATACAGACACAAGTAAAATAAACACACGTATCGCATGGCACTGCTCTCTTAATAATGTAAAGAAAAAAAATAAAACCTCAGAAGTCACAAATGAAAAAAACAAACTTAAGTGTTACAGATTATAAACTTAAAATAGTTTTGTTGCTGCTTTTTCTGCACATCTGGCTTTTCTTTACATTTTCCCTTTGTCCTATCATATTTTTTAAAAAAAATAGCTTTTACACTGATGTTCACAGTAACTCAATGTATCATCTATTGCCTCCTGCTTAGCTACCTGTGAACTTCACCACTCTCTAAAGAGTGCTCATTGTTATCTATATTTTATTACAAACCTAGATGCATAAAATTCTCCTCAGAAGCTCCAGACACTTCATGTGAACCTCTAATTCTCAAATCTTACCCTTCCTGCTCTCTTCATCTCAGAGTTGCCCTTGCCTCCCTACCCAACCTAGTCTTATTACAGTCATTCCACGGCACTTTGGACACCTGAATAATCCCATGTCTTTGTTTCACATTGTTCTACTTTGTGGATCTCACATGGTTACCTGACACCTTTAGTTACTGGCATTTTTTGTTGACTACAGGTGACACAAATGTGCATTTGGCTAAGTTCTCACAGAGGTAGTGGTTAATCTTGATCTAACATTGTGCTTCAAAATATCTGAGAAGACAGATTAACTTACATTAGAATGGGAGCACAGAAACTAGAACAGATAAGCATAAAGTTATCATGAACCTGAACAAGAGTTCAGACCTTTCTTTAGTGACACTAAGCCTACACCCTAATTCCATCAAGAAAGTCCCTGAGAGCTATGCAGCCCACAATGTGGGCTTTATGCAGATAGTCAGTGAGTATAACTCATGTTATCATGGAACTCTGTCTCTCAGAAAGTAGGAGGGATTCATCCAAAAAGGTAAACCATTTAATGGCTTAGTTAGTAACTGTTATAATTTTGCCTTTTAATATAATTTTATTTATAATAACACTGTGAATTTATATACTTTACTTTATTTACTGTTTTATAATTCATTTTACTTGTACTTAATACAAACCTTAATCCTAATTTGACAACTGTAACATCCTTCAAACTACTTCGTGTTTCCACTGATATAGCTTATATACCTTGGAGCATTTCTGTTGCTTTCCAGCGTGAGACATCCCAGACTTGGTATCAAGAGATTTTTCTACCAGAACTGGACTTCTTAGCTGGGGATTTTTCCACACAAGCCATGATATATTAGGAGATGTGTCCAGTATGCTTGAAGCATGTGACATTGAAGTCTTTTCACTATATATGGAAAGTAAAAGTATGGCATGTGTCTTTAAAAGCTTCACAGTGCATTGTAATACTTAGAGATTATCCCTTTCTTGTTTATTTCTTTCTTGAAATAGCAGTTCTTGTTTTCGATTTTTTGTTTTGTTTTGTTTTTCTACATGTAAAAATTACTTTTTTATTTTCACAAAACATCTTACTGTTCTTCCTGGGAAGATCATGCTACATATATAAAACATACACACACACTCACAAAAATTTTGAAATATACCTATTTAAGGTGTTACCACACCATATCCAGTATGATCAATACTCATTCACTTGTCCAATTCTATTCTCTCTCATTTATTCACATTTTACAATTAAGTGATTTTAATCACAGATGCAGGGAAAACAGTAGTTTCAGTTTTTGCATTTCTTTGTGTCCATACTTTACTTCTATTGAGTGTACCCAACCACATGTGCACACACACACACACACACACACACATACACACATACAACCTCACACTCACACATCTACATATACACACATAAACACACACGCACACACACACACAGACATACACACCCACACAGTTTTCAACAGCATTTATTTTTCTACATTGTTTCATTCCCTTGTGTATCATAGTAGGAAAATGCAGATACTAACCAATATATGCCCCTGTCTATCTATCTCCTCCTAAATGTCTTAATAGGCAGTTTTGTAATATGTCCTCCAGCCTTGAATATTTTAACTTTCAGTTGCACGCTGGTTATTTCTTCCTGAGTAAATTCTGGGACTTCAAACTAGTGCAATGTATAAATCTACAAGCAGTCTCTGATCCTCAAGAGTGCACGAATCTCCTTTACATACCATCTCAGCTATTGTTTTCTAAAACCAATTTCCAAGGTACCCAGACTCCAACATCAGATAGAAGTTTTTAACCCTCACTTCACCTTGACTTTTAAACTACTGACTGTGCACACGTACATTGTATTGAAAAACGCCTAGGTTGTTTGTTCCCTCTTCATTCATTCTGCCCTCATTTTGTTTTATGCTTCTCATTCCTGAGAATATCCACTTTCCTAAGCACCAAGGAAACCCTTCCATAACAGTTTTTCACACATCTGAAACAACAATTAAACACAGCGTCTTAAAATAACTTTTTGCAGTTGTATGTGTTTTTTAATATTAAAAAACAGACAAAATGAACAAAAAAAAATTTGTCACATTCAAATAGGTTTAACAGTGAATGTCAAAGATGCAGATGAGGTTGATGGTGAGACATTGGCAGACAAGCAGCACCTGTATTTATAGTCTTGTATTGCGATAGCAGGAACAGCTTGTTGTTACCTTCTCCAAAAGACTCATTTTTCCATTTCATACCATCAGAGTTTGGAGGAAAGAGATTCACACTGCTGTAGACTTGAACTCAGAAGCTGTGATTACCTGCCCAAACTCTCCACATTCACACATGCCTAGTAAACAAAAAACTCAACGTTTTCCACAGGGCTCTACAAAGTAACTGTAGACAATGATTACTATAGTCTAGAAATAGAAATAGACTATAGTCTATTTCATCATAGTATCAGATGACGAGCTATGATAGCTCACCAATTTCCCTGTACTTGTCTGTGCTTAAAGAGTCCTGCACAAATGTGTGCTAACACAGTCCTTTAGTGAGAGTCTTTAGTAATTCTCCATGTGATACTACTTAGTTTTATTTCTAGCTTAAGCTCACCCTAATGACAGACACACATTAAAAATAACCTTGGCAAACTATGGTCTCTGTAATGTATTTTTGTTTGTTTGTTTGTTAAACACACAGAAGTTATTTTATATGACGAAAAGCAATGCAACTCAAAACATTGTCTACACACAATGCACATGCATGCATGAAGTGAGCCAGGGGATGTCATTCAGACTTCCCACACATTCCTTCACCCTTCTCCAGCCCTGTGAACTCTGGAAGCCTATTTATCTTTTAATGTTAGCTTTCTTCAACATGTGAAATAGGGACACACTTCCTACTCAGTAGGGGAACAAGTTAATGGGCAGTCATGTTGCACAACATCATGCTGGAAAATAGCTAGAAGTTTGTCCCCTCTGGGTAGCCATTACAGTGCCTGAAGGTGCTGTAGCAGCTGCTGGAGCAAATTGTCTTGAATTAGCTAATTCTGAATACTGTACACAGCAATAGTAACCAATCAGCCAAAATGAAACCACCAGTATTATAATGTCAATTATATCTGATATGGAGATAGTCACATTCTGATTGGAGTTACTGTCAATACGGCGAAAGACTCTTGCCTAGTGGGGTAACAGGCCCCTGTGGGAAAGCCTCTTCTGTCGATTATTAAATGGCCATGCTATGCCTGTCAAATTCCCTTATTGATAACTACATTTTTACTCACGATAGCAATGCTATCTTAGGTAGTGGTGATGATGGCAGTGGCTTTTGGTTTGTTTGTCCCAGTGGTCAGTAGTGACTGCAGAGCTTCATAACTGGTCATAAATGACTGTTGATTGCCCATCTGTAAATGACACATTCATAACATCTCCACAAGCCCTTCCAAGTACATGGAACATCACAGAAGGGCAGCTAGGAGTAAAAGCTGAAGGAAGGGAGGTCTACAATAACACTGACTTCCAGCTATAAGACGCCTGTAGACTTGAACTCAGCAGCTGTGATTACAAGCCTAAGCTCTGCACATGACTGGGACTATCTATACTCTGTCTTTGAAGGGCCCCTCATGTGTTTATATATAATGGTTAATGGGACAGAAAGAAACTTTCTCTATTGGTAAGTCAGTGGTAAGGTGTCTACATTCTTGTAAACAAACTATCACTGTGTTCCTATTAACAATCTGATGAGCTTCATTGGGACAAACACACTTAGACAAACACACACACACACACACACATACACAGAGAGAAGAGGATTTTTCAGTGATTGTTTTCTTTGTGATTGTGATACAATGAAACCAGCTATTTTACTGGTCCTATTGGGAAAGATTTTATTATTGATAACAAGTACTAAAAATATATTAAATCAAAGAACTATGAAAAATTATGAAACTCTAAAAACATTTTATATAGTTAACTGGAAAAAATGAAAAAAAAAAAAAAAAAAAAAAAGAAAACCCAATAAGACGTTCATAACAGTTACAGGCAATCAGTGAAGGCATTTTGTAAACTCAACTTTTTCTTACTTTCTGGAGCCCCATAATCAATTGGAAGAAAATTAATCAGAGCTCCCCCCAGTATGTCATAGGATAGTTTAAGTTTCTTTATGGCCATGCAATAAGAGTCAAAACCAACCATGCTGTTAACAAACTCTGAGATACAGTTAATTCTGTTCTAGAACAAACTCTAGAATTCCTTATTATTGTGTAAATAATGCTAAATATCCATTTCACTTGTATTCTACCTCCATAATGGAGCTTTAGAAGACAGCAAGTCTCATTTGATTTGATGTCCTAATGACATACAATATCAGTTACCAAAACATGACCATACTCCACTCAGTGGAAACCTCTCAGATACAAGGATTTCATATACCCTTTACTGTCTTATTCGAAACATACCTGTTTTACTTAAGAAATTCATATTCAGAGGCTAGAGAAATGACCCAGAGGTTAAAAGCATTGACTGTTCTTCCACAGGATGAAGGTTCAATTCTCAGAACCTACATGGTCATTTACAAAAAGTCTTTAACTCCAGTTCTAGGGGCCCTGACACCTGTTATTGGCCTCGATGGGCACCAGACAGTCACACAATGAATAGCCACACATGCAGGCAAAGTGTATGCAAAATACAACAAAGTACTTTTTTTTTTTTTTTTTTTGGTTTGGTTTGGTTTTTCGAGACATGTTTTCTCTGTAGTCCTGGCTGTCCTGGAACTCACTCTGTAGACTAGGCTGGCCTCGAACTCAGAAATCTGCCTGCCTCTGCCTCCCAAGTGCTGGGATGAAAGGCGTGCGCCACCACTGCCCTGCAACAAAGTACTTTTGAAAAAAAGGAAGTATGTTTCATTGGGTTGAGAAAATACAAATTTATAACAGTTAAAATTATTCTTGTATTTATTTTATATTGTTATTTTCGATTAAAATATAATTTATATTTAAATATTCTATAACTAGTCTTTCATAAAGTTACGACATCACTTTACAGCAAAGTAACACACCTTCTCTATTAAATATATTACTGAATATATCTAGAGTGCTTCAAACTTTTTCACCTTATGTGTATAACTAATATAATGTAGGTAAATTGAAATCATCTCAGGGGAGAAAAAACAAATGACCAACCTGACCCTTTAAACATCAAGAGATATTTTAATTAAAATTATGTTAATGGTGAAAATTTATTTTAAATAAATTTGGACAAACCACATACACAAGACAGAACACGAAATAAGATTTTCTTTCTCTGCAATATTTGCAGTTAAAAGAGACTACAAATAAATTAATTAATCCAGTATTTTGGGGAATAATAAGAGTTTATATTACAGAGAAGCATTCTAGGAAATTTAGCAAGTAGTTTTAGGTTTGTGAAAACTTCATCACAACTGTTTAAAATAGTAGAGGTTAATTTGTAGTTCAGTAGCCAGTTATTCCCTGTCCTTTTAACTGGCAAATTAAATTCATTCTCTTAAAAATAGTACAAAATAATCAGTAAGAAAAAAGTGGATGATTAAGTTGATGAGAAGTGTGTTGGGAAGCTGAGTCAATGAATAAAGCATGTATTTTCCCATAAGAAACCAGTAGGCGGTGCCAGCTCTAGGATATTACCTTCCACAGTTTCGAATCCCCAAATGCACAAGAGGTGATCAGTGTGCTGCACTGCCCCTGGCTCAGTTAGGGAGGTAGGGTCAGAATGATTTGGAAGTCACAGATAGAAAGTAAAATAAACATTCAATATAATGAAAAACAATAGTAAACAAATGGAGCGTAAGAACACAAAAGACATGGTCTCTATGTATAGGATCTCACTGGAAACTTCCTTCTCTTCAGATGATATCTCTGATTTCAGTCTCATGTGGAAACAACACAGAACTGCAAATTAGTTGGCCAGTCTCAAGAGAAAATATGCCGAGGCTGGAACAAAATTACCCTGCTAATGGACAGCCAAGGTTACTCACACAAGTTATTTCTGTCTTCCTTGCTCTGTCTCTTTTTATTTTGTTTTCATTTTCAAAGAACTAAAAGTTTTATCAGCATATGACCTATGAAAAGTATTATCTGCACACATCATTTTAAATGAGCATTTCTATATATGTAAAATAAAATGACTGACTTTAAAAATATCATCATCATTGCAAATAACTTTGATAAGTATTTTGTTTGCTCTCTGATTCATATGAAAGTCCATATTTGAGCCATGATCTCACGGTACAACATAAGAAATTTCATATTTTTGTGTAGAGTTACAATACAAGCTTCAATTTTAGAACTATGCACTTAAAGCAATAGACCTGTGTTTACAGAGAGTAAAAAAAAAAGCAATGAGACTTCTTAATGAGAAGTAGCCTGGCCACAAAAGAATGAATGAATGAACAACCTCATCTGTATGCAACTTACAAGGATCTTAGAGTTATACAAGAGTAGTACAGGTAAAATGCATAACTTCCTCGATATATTGCATTGCATTTTAAACTTCCCTTGGAGTCTTTCTTTATTATTTCATTGCAAAGTATAAAACACAAACACCAAACTTTTCATGTCACAAGCTGCACACATAGAAATTCAATAAAATATTCAGTTGGAAACCCTTCAGAATAAGTTATTCATCCTTTTGCTATAGGTCCTTGTTTCCCGAAGTTTAGCTTTTTATTTATTTATTTATTTTTTTTTAGATAATCTAGAAGAAAACTTAATAAGACAAAACCAATATCATTTCAGTTTATTTTAACATAACCCAAACTGTACATGAGTAATTTAACACTGAGCTCATTTAAGGTTGGAAAAGCAAATGAAAGGCTCAGAATCAACCTACTCAAATACTTCTAGTTCCTCTCCAGATTTTAAGATTCATTCTATGCCTTTCCTATACTTATTTAGGAACTAAATTCTCCCATAGATTCTGTTACAGTGAAAAGTAGAGAAAAGATTTTTTTTATTACTATTATTACTGCCAGCCAGTGCATCTCTGAAAAGTACTGCTGGGTTTATGGAGACATGCAACAGGGCACTCAAACACTGTAGACAACATTCAACACTCAGTACTTCAGCACTACCATCAGTGGCCACCTTTACTGGCCCTTTGCCCTACCCAGTCCTCTGCCTGGGGGATGGGGCACCTACACAACTAGTATCTGGTGGTTAAGAAGGAAACAGTGTCTATTTTTAAAGAAAGGATAATATTGTACCTTGTAGGCGTCGTCTCATTAAACCCAAGTATGCATTGGTACAAGTGACCATTCCCTCTCCTCGGAAGACACCAGCTAGGGCTTAAAACCAACGCGACGCCGCAGGGAAAGCATGAGGGAGACAACACGGAAGACGTGAAGCCGCCGGAGCTAGCGGAGGCGGTTGGGAAGAATACACTGCACTGCTCCCGCGAGGCGCAGAGGCCAGAGAGCGGCACTCAGGGACCGCTGCCATCCTAGACACCTCAAGGTCCGGCCGCCTGACCAGCCGCTAGCCTCCGGGCGGCCGCGGTCCCCGCCCCTTCACCTCTCAGTCTCCCGCGCCCGGAGGGCCGGATCACCGCACAGTCAGCGCCCCGCGGGGCCCTCAGCTTCCGGCGCTGCGGGTGGCTCAGGCTAACTTGCCGGACCGCCCGCAGTGCTCCAGTTCCCCAGCAGCCACCCCAGCCTAAGCACCACCGATGGAGGGGGATGAGCGCATCTCCAAAACCATCGTGGTCCGAAGAGCACTTTGGTTCTGGCTCCCGGCGCGGCTTTCCCCACTGCGGGCTCGGACACAGCCCGGAACCGGCGCGCACACGCGCACACACCCCGCACACGCACACTCGCGCGCACACAGACTTCTTGGCCAGCGTTGCCATCACACACCCGGGGAACGCCACCGAGGGGGCCAAGTACCTGCTCTCTGCGAGCTGTTGTGATGTTCACTTCATCCTCCGTTGACAAGGAAACCAAACCGCACTTCATTTTTTTTTTTTTTCAGGAAAACCTTCCACTGCCATCATTTGAAAATTGATTTAGGAGAGGAGAAGGAGGAAGAATGGATAATATAGATATAGATATCAGGATATCTATCATAAAATTATCTCGAGTTTTTAAATAAAAAAGTCAATTGTGCAAAAGGAATAGGTAATGTAAAGGAGGAAAAAAACAATTGCTTAAAAATAATCCCTTTAACTAGCTGCAAGAAAAGTTTCATGTTATCAACCGATATCAAAAACAGGAGGGGAAAAAACGAAATATTTCTCACAGGCTTCCAAAAAGGTCATAAAAATGCAAAATTAATGTCTTTGCTCAGTGGTGCGAATCGAATTGCAAGACGACAAACTTGTGAACACTGCTGGAAAATCCCACCTACACAAAAATGTAATCGGAAAAAGAGTATGTAAAAAAGAGTTAGAAACATGCTTTCTTATCTTTACAAAGGGGAAAAAAATAGGCACCATACTTCACAACGCTTTTTCCATAAAACCAGTTGCACATTTGCTGGACTTGGGAGCCGCTCGCAGTGAGCAGGGCTGCCGCGGACTCCCAGACACAGCGCCTTGTCTAGAGAACCATCGCATGCTAGGAAAACTTGATTCAGGAAAAGGCTTAAGACCATGCTCGTCAGCTTTCCCAAATACAAACAATAATCAAAGAAGTGGGAAGAAAAAAAAAGAAGAAAAAAACAAAAACAAAAAAAAGGAAAAAAAAAGAATAGGACAAGAATGCCACTGAGAAGGTACTCACCGAGCGGGAGTAAAATGTTGAATAAAAATGAGATTTAGGAAAATACAGTATGGCGGTGGAAGAAGGAATGAAGCGCGTTTTTTTCTCAGTCTCTGCCTCGGGCACTGACACGTGACTCGGAGCCAGGCGGACTTGCAGGCGGCGGGGGACCGCGGCTCCTGGGCGACCTCGGAGCCCTCGAAGCCCTCTGAGCCGCTCCGGCGGGCGCGGCGGGGGAGCCGGGCGAGGCGGCCTCCTCGGCGAGCCGGGACTAGCAGGTGCCGCTCACGCTGGGCTGAGCGCACGCACACGCACACGCAGACGGGCAGGGCGCGGGCTAGCGGGGACCGCGCGGGGCGGGCCGGAGGCGCGCAGCTGCCGCCGCCGCCGCCGCCGCTGCTGGTACTGCCGCTGGTGCTGATGCTGCGGGCGCTCCGCCAAAGAAGAGCAGCTCAGGGATGCTCAGCGGAGGCATCAGAGGGCACACAACTTGCTGCCCACTGCAAAGTTGCCGCTTGCCACTTCCTTATTATTCGGCTTTCATCTCCAGGTAGTTTCCTGCAGAGAGCTCTTGTCCTTCTCCCCAAGTTTCACTCTTCAAGCCCCGTTTAACTCGATCGTTTTATTCATTTGATCTCAGGGCTCCAGTTTCTTCTGGACTGCTTTGCCTATGTCACTTCCTCCCCCTAGGTCCGTTTCCCACCTTGTGGTTCTCAGAGAACCTGGATTCGTGCAGTGCGTTGGGTTGGGGAGAGGGGGCGTTGTCACTGCAAAGCCAACGTCAATCCCTTTGGCTGTCTTGAGGTGTTCCCCATTTGAAAGAGTAAAACAAAATCTTTTATTTGTAAAAATCCCATCCCAGGTTTTCGTTTGCTTGTTGCATGATGCTGGGCGGGGTTGTGAACGTGGATAATTTATTCTTTTCTGGGCCAGGCATTGTTTGTTTTGTCTGCTTGAGCACCAGCATCGACCTGTCTGGAAGGCTCTGTGGTCCAAGCTCCAGGCAGGGTCCTTCTGACTCCTGCAAGTTGCTTTCTCAGGTTGCAAGTCCAAGGAGAGGAACGAGGGAGACAAGTGAGTCCATTGTGTGAGTGCTTGCGGGGGCAGCAGGCACCTGGCGACGGTCGAGAGGGGGAGATGTGCGCCACTCACTAGAAGGCTGCCAAAGATCAGCCAGGCTGCTGAGCTTCGGAAGGTGAAAGCAAAACAGGGAGTTCACCAAGCATCTGCTGAGGGATGCCTGTCGCTGGAACAAAGATGCCATCAGCCAATCACTGACTGCTTTGGGATTCTTCTACTGCTGCCTGTTGCAGAATCAGCTTTCTGGTCTCTGTAGTGAATTAATTTTTCTTCATCTTTCATGCACTATTCTATCAAAAACCATTTCTCCGTATTGCTTTGAATCTGGATTGCACAAAATTAATAGCCAAGTCTGTATTATAAAATGAAAATAAATACACTCTCTTGTCTCCCGTGTTGCTACTCTGATCTTTATGCCACTCTTTCCATTGTTGATATTGAAGATAAAATATCTGCTTTGGAAGGAGTCTAACCTGGATAGTTTCAAAATAAAAGTACGAATTCATTACGGAGAGCTCTAGGCAGCAAATGCTTCTCCAACATTCTTGGCAAAATTCATTGATCAAATAAAGTATTAAGCCACAATTTAAATAAAATATATTTAAAATAGCCTTGAAAATCATTAAATATTTCTCTTGGTAAATTGCCAATTGAACTCGCTTATTCTACACACTTCCCAGATAGGATGTGAAATGCTGACTTAAGACAGATGGGTGCATCAAAGAGGAGTCCAGAACTTTAGGAACCTTAAATTCTGGATAGCTCAGAACAAATGTGGGTTGTGCTGAGATTTTGTTGATCTTCATTTTTGTTTTGTTTTTAATAGATGCCTTCAAATATGGCTGTTTCCTTCCATGTCTCATGAATTATGCTATTTAAACCTGAGTTTGTTACATTTTCCAAATTTTCTAGCCCATGAGACTATCCAGATCCAAATACACTAAAGAGAAGTAGATTCTAATGAACATCATTTCCCACAATTTACAGAGATATTGGACTGTGAACAACTTTACTTTAAGAATGAGTTTTGGAGCTTCCTATCAAGCCAGGCAATGTCTGGGTTTAGAGAGTTATTCAAGAAGAACTTTGAAAAACAGACTGTTTAGAATTGCACTGCAGTAATGGCGGCCAGCCAATCACAGTGATTGTCAGGCTTTTATTATTCAATAAAATGACTCCCCTTTATGTTTAATGCAGCTCTGCTGAAGGAAAGCAAGCCATCAACATCCTCCTTGCACTTCTTCCATTACTTACATAATTGCAGCCCAGTGTTTAAAATATTCCACTTCTCCTTACTTCCAAGATGGCATTCTCCTCCTTTTAGATTTCACCACCACATTAAAAAACAAGAGTAAACAAAGTCAGGTCGAAGGAACAGCTATTAAAAAGCTGAGCCTGTCATTTAATTCTTATAGAACTCTGTGACAAAGGCATTATTATCCTCGTTTTAAATATTTATGAAAAGAAAGTCAGAGTTTAAGTCATTTGTGGAAGATTCTATTGCTATTGCACAGGAGAGATGTGGTTGGACCAGACTTAAATCTAGTCTTACAGCTAGAATAAGGTATTTCAAACACTACATGAAGAAAGTTAATTCTCATGAGCTGTTGTTGATATCATTTAACAGAAGCTTGCTCTCAAATTTAATATATCCAAAGAATACTTTGAAACTAACTGAGCTGTACTGTTCACCCCCAAGTGACAGTTATAGCATGTATCATTTTACTGACATTTTGAGGATGTAAAACAGAAAAAGAAGGACATAAACATTTAAAAGGTAAGAGTCATACAGAATACAAGTAGAAAAAAGTACAAGTAAAATAAATTTTTAAATAGAGAGAATAATGCTTCAAGGTCTCCTAAGCAAAAGGCAAACAACTCTTCCAAAGATGTGGCTGTGCCATCCAAGACTGTGCATGTCCTCAACAGTTAACCACAGAAGCTTCTGGAAGTTTGAATAGACAAATGACTTTTCTGATTCTTCTCTGCAGTCATTCATGCAGCACATGCAAATATGAAGTATACCAAATAAAGATGAGACCACTAAACGATGATGTTAGAGGAAAAGTCTACTTTGAAATCTGTGCTGTGCAATTTCAACTTTTTTGTCAAAAGATATTCAAGACATATGAAATATTTATGGGCACAAACATATGAATATAGAAATTTGGAAATTATGTTGTGGAATAATATGGCCTTATAAAGGCATGTTTATACCCAGTGCTTTTAAATCACTTTTTTTAAAAAAAATGATTGGAATTACCAAATTCTTACAAATTTATTCTTAACTATTTATTATTTTTTCCTCATGACAGGCTCTGTTCCTAGTAATCAACATTTATTCCAAGTTTCGATGATGCTGTGTATGCTTTTAAGATTCCTATCTGAAGGAACTACAGTACCAGTAGCAAGACATTTCATTGTGAAATGTGTACCAGTTGCCCCGAATGACTAGGTGATATGAAAATATATGTAATACAGCATGAGCAAACCAGCCCAGAAAGAAATGTCTGGATTTATCTGTTATTTGGTTGTAAATATCTTAGTCTTCACATAAAACAGTTTATAGAATCCAAAGATATTCAGAAATATATATAGGAAAATAAACCAAATTTTAATTTATGTATTTGCATATTAAATGAATAAGTATATTTATGGCAAAGAAAGTACATGCAAAAATTAATACATATACTAATGTTGTTTCTTGAATACAACAATACTTTAATGAACATTTGGAAATTATGCTGTAGAATAATTTAAAAATTAAAATTTAAAGTAAGGAATACTTTAATAGGGTGGATAGAGTGGAGTTCTATGGTAAAGTGACCTATGCCATGCACAAAAGTGCTCTGATGGCTTCTTCATGAATACTAGTTGAGAGAGAAAGCAGAACAAGTCCACTAGTGTGTTATCACTCATTGATTACTGATCTCTTAGTCATTCCTGTAATGTGGATATAAGATGTGTCACTTTATACATTTAGAAACTGGGACTTTTTCCAAGATAATTCTTCAGACTTTTCCAATGAAAATGAAAATGTGGCTGTCTTCAGGCTAAACATAGACATATGAAAAACTTCTAAATGTTAAGAATATCAAACTAATTTAAAAATGCTTTAATACAAATCAAGATAAGCAAATGAGAGGCCTTCAGGATCAAAGACATGGGAGAATTTATATGAGGTGAAACAAAATGTGATTGAGAAAGCTCATTAATAAAACCATCCACCACTCAATATTTTATTTTTTCTGATGCTTTACAAATGTTATCACATTTGGCTGTGGGTTGAGTATGGGCTGGGGTTGTGGTGGTGCCCACCTTTAATCCTACCATTGGAAGGCCAAGGCAGGTGCATCTTTCTTTCTTTGAGGCCAGCCTGAACTAAAACAAGGAGATCAAGGATAGCCTAGACTATATAGAGGTACCCTGTCTCAAAATAAAAGAGGCAGAAAAGAAGAGAAAGGGGGAGGGAATGAGGATTGTTAGGAGGGAAAACAAGAGGAGGGATTTATAACCAGAAACAGATGCTCTGCAAGACTTTCAGTAAGACTGTCTGACTGCAGGCCATCCTTACATATTGAGAGTGATACAGACCCTGTAATATGCATACCAATTTCTGTGGCAATTGTGAATGAAAACTCAGAGAATGTAAAGGTTTCTTCTTTAATACCAGTGTTATTGGCAAATATATTGAATATAGTCTCAGTCTCAGTGGTAAGTTTTAGTACAGAAATTTTTTTAACCATGTACTTCCTTTGAAATTGGCATATTCAAGGCAGAAAAGTAAACCACTGAAGGATTGGGAAGTGCATAGCTTAACTGTCAACAGAATTTATCATCCAGTAATCAGAGAAATAATAAACCCCACTGAGTGCTATGGAATTAGGAGCTTTCAACAGTTCCCGGCTTAGACTAGGAACTAAGTCTGCTTATTCTTATATGAGCCATGCTATCCTGTGCTGTTTCACACATAAGGAACTAAATCACCCTAAGCAGGAACTATTCGGAACTGTGTAAGGCTTCCATTTTTCTGAAAACACATGGGCAAATAGGTCATTTGGTAAACAACCTGTGTCTTTAGACTGAAAAGCATAATGAATGCTGGAGCAAACCAATGATGATGAAAGGAAGGAAGGGGGAAATATGGACAGGGAAGCATAAAAAAAGGGGAACCTAAGACCAAGAGCCTACAAATCCTTCCCAGAACACCTAAAAAAAATGTAAGACAAGCGCAAACACTGGACACACTTGGGTCACACAGATGAGTCCTAAACAGACATGACAAAAATATCTTAGAAAAACATTAAGACTTTACAGTGGGGTGCTTTCATGAGTTTGAATATTGCCTAAATTCTCCACAGCACATATCTGGCTTAAGTTAGTAAAACTCTACTTTAAGAACAAACATTTATTTTCAGAATAAAGCAAGAAAGAGTTCTTTTAATTTGTGTTTAAAATTCAACAGATTTACTGTTCTTTTTTTTTTTTTTTTTTTTGGATATTTTATTTATATTTCAGACATTTCAGATGCTCTCCCCTTACCCCATTTCCCCTCCTCCCTCCCAGGAACTCCCTATTCCATCCCCTCTCCTCCTGCTTCTATGAGGGTATGCCCTCACCTACCCCCCCACACACACCTCCCCACTCTCAAATTCCCCCACACACAGCATCCAGCTTTCATGGGACCAAGGTTCTCTTCTCCCACCTATACCTCCCTTGCATATATGGCTGGAGCCATGGGTCCCTCCCTAAGTGCTCCCAGGCTGGTGGTTTAGACTCTGGGGGCTCTGGTTGATTGGTATTGTTGCTCTCCTCATGGGGTCTCGAACCCTTTCAACTCCTTCAGTCTTCATTCTAACTCCTCACTGGGAACCCCGTGATCAGTTTAATGGTTAGCTGTGAGCATTTGCCTCTGAATATGTCAGACTCTTGCAGACCTCTAAGGAGACAGCTATATCAGGCTCCTGTCAGCATGCACCTCCTGACATCCACATCAACATCTACCTTTGGTGACTGCACATGGAATGGATACCCAGGTGGAATGGTCTGCAGATGGCCCCTCCTGCAGTTTCTGTCCTGCACTTTGTATCCATATTTGCTCCCTTGAGTATTTTGTTACACCCCCACTTTGTCTTCCTTCTTCATGAGCTTTATGTGGTCTGTGAGTTGAATCATTTCAAGCTTCTGGGCTAAAATCCAATACTCAGTGAGTGAATACCATATGTGTTCTTTTGTCATTGGGTTACTTCACTCAGGATGATATTTTCTAGTTCCATCCATTTACATAAGAATTTAGCGAATTCATTGTTTTTAACAGCTGAGTAATATTCCATTGTGTAAATGTACCATATTTTTTGTATCCAATCCTCTGTTGAAGGACATCTAGGTTCTTTCCAGCTTCTGGCTATTACACATAAAGCTGCTATGAACATAGTGGAGCATATGTCCTTGTTATATGTTAGAGCATCTTCTGGGTATATGCCCAGGAGTGGTATCGCTGGGTCCTCAGGTAATGATATGTCCAATTTTCTGAGGAACCGTCAGACTGTTTTCCAGAGTGGTTGCACCATCTTGCAATCCCACCAATAATGGAGGAGTGTTCCCATGCTCATGGATCGGCAGGATTAATATAGTAAAAATGGCCATCTTTCCAAAAGCAATCTACAGATTCAATGCATTCCCCATTAAAAACCAACTCAATTCTTCACAGAGTTAGAAAGAGAAATTCTCAAATTTATTTGGAATAACAAAAAACCCAGGATAGTGAAAACTATTCTCAACAATAAAAGAACTTCTGGAGGAATCACCATCCCTGACCTCAAGCTGTACTACAGAGCAATAGTGATAAAATCTGCATGGTATTGGTACAGAGACAGGCAGAAAGATCAGTGGAATAGAGTTGAAGATGCAGAAATGAACCCACACACCTATGGTCATTTGATCTTTGACAAAGGAGCTAAAACCATCCAGTGGAACAAGAACAGCATTTTCAACAAATGGTGCTGGTTCAACTGGAGGACAACATGTAGAAGAATGCAAATTGATTTTTATCTTCTTGTATGAAGCTCAAGTCCAAGTGGATAAAGGACCTTCACATAAAAGCAGATACACTGAAACTAATAGAAGAGAAGGTGGGGAAGACCCTCGAATACCTAGGCACAGATTTGCTGTTCTAAACAACACAGTCTAATATCATTGCAGAATTAGTTTTATTCTAGAAGAGAAATCTAAAAAAACTGATCTTTTTCCTGATCTTTTCCAAGATCTTAGAAAAATGATATTGATATCATATAAGGCACAATATATCGTAGTAATTACTCACCTGTCTTGTTTCTCTTGCTTACTTGTTTTAACTAAAATAATTTAGATTTAGTCTAAGTCTAATTTAGAGATGGGAATTTAGAGATGACTCAGGTTTCAAGCATCAGCATCGACTTAATAAAATTATAGGATGTTTGATCTATGAGTGAAGGCTAACCCATTTGTCTGTAGTTTCTAGCATCCAAGAGACGCATTCCAGAATCAGTTCATTATTCTCATGTTTGTGTATGCAACAAGCAGAGGCCCTGTTACTTTCATGGAATTTAATGTATGGGTGATTTTTATTAATTTGAATCTTATACTGTAAAAATAAAATTTCCTTTTCATGGAATGAAATTAAGGGATTTCCAAAAGCTAGATAAATATATAGAACAACTTTATGATACCATGCAATAATCTGTTCGGCAAGTACTTGTCAATAGAATTGGTTGTTTAAATAATCCACACTTGTTCATTCACAGCTTTTGTATGAATACAAGAAACACAATTTGAACAAAATGAAATAATATATTAACTCTGCATTGTGGTATGCACAGGTACGTAATCTACCCTTCCTTGGTTGATCTTATTGAATCCTTATGTGATTTGTTTATAGATTTTTGTGTTTCATATTCTTAATTTTCTCTAATATTCTCTACTCAGTTTATTCTCTCTGAGAATTGAAATCATTTCAGATTTTCCATACATACTTAGAATATATTTGCTTTTGGGGAGATGACATGTTAACACATTTACTCCTGTACTTCTACTTTCATTTGATCACCAGTAAAGTATTTTCAATGGCATATTTAAATAAATATAATCAGTAAAAATTAATAATAGATATAGTTGGTGATATATGTATATGGATATATGTATACACACACACAAACATTTGTCAAGATCTGAGAATATTATGAACTGTTGTGCTTGGTTTCAAGACAGTAAATTATTTGTTGTTTTATTAATGCAAAGGTCCAGAGAAAACCAGAGCAGAGATCAAATACAGGCTTTCTAAGTAAAATATAATGAACTACTTGCAGGGCAGTTGACAAAAAAAAAAATGAGACTATTTGAGATATTGAACATAAAAGTACATACCCACTCCTGCCCAGGTTCACATTCCAATAAAGCACTCCTCCATTTGTTTTAAGTAGTCATTCATGTATGGGTATTATGGTTTGAGATGTGTCCATTTACAAAAAAATTGATATACTTCAATATTTTTTGCTTTTTCAAAAAGTTTTAAATTCACATGTATATATTAAAAAATCATATATATATGCACATGCAGAGTTTTTATTAATTGTCCCAAAATCAATAGTGTTGAGGTTACAAAATTTAACAATAACACATTGATTATAAAATAGTTCAATTTTGAACTAGAAACACTTTTCTTACAAGTAAATATCATCTGTGATCACAATTTAAGACCTAAAAGAAGTTAAAAGCTTTTTATTAAAACATTATAACACATTAAATTCAAGAAAATAAACAGAAAACAAGGAGATTTGAATGTAAGTAATGCTCTTTATTCAAAAACAAGACTTTTTCTTTATATGGGTAGAGATTTTTTTGAGAAAATATTAAAACCTAATTTTATGCTCTAATTTCCTGGAAGTAGATGAAGGCTCTACAATTTGACTAAAATTTTATGGGAGTTAAGTGTATTTACCAATTAAACTATAATTTTTATGTTAGACTAAGAACTTCATTAGCTTGTGAGACATGGTCTATTGTAACACTCCATGATTTAAATGTGATTTACAATGTTTTTATAAATAACAATAAAAGCCAGTTCGTATGACAGTGAATATGAATTAGATTGAGTGAACAGACCTTCAACAGACAATAGACTTAACATGTAATTTGTTCGTTAACACCCAACAACTTGCCTATAATTTCAAATGTTAGTAAAACAAAAGAAAACAAACAAACAAAAAACAGAGCTCATATAATTTTGAAAATATATTTTATGCTAGAAAAATGCTACTTAGAGCATTTTAACATGTTTTAATATTTGAGAATGATATATTGTGTGTAATTAACCCTATTTTATCCTATTTTAATGACACGTTATAATACACAATTGCTTAAATGTTGGAGTCATTAAAGTTTTCAACCTGTGATTGAAAAAAACAAAGAAAGCAATGTGCTCAAAGGAAGCCAGTAGTTCCAGTTGTCAGTATCAACAAGTCACACTCACGTTTGTATTTTCTTGTTTAAGTCTTAAAATTTTAAACTGAAGAGTATTAATACCACATGTTGAAACTCACAATTTTAAATTACAATGCAACTAGCAGTTCATTGTTTATACATCCTCTTTTTCTAATTTTTAAAATATAAGTTCTTATTTCTTTTTTTAGTAAAACAAAAATGTACTGTGTAATTTGCAGTGAATAAATGTGCCAGGTCTATGACTCATATTAGTCTCGTCACAAAGGTTAAATTTATTCCAGGGCTTTTGTTCATAAAGCAATATTAATTTAATTCTATTGCACAGATCTCAAAGAAGTTTATCTTAAATCCTTAAAATTCCTTGTCTTGTGATTTATCATGTATTTTAGATATTTTATGTTATTATTCCATAAAAGTTCAGGAGCTAATATTAAATATCCAGTTAGTAAAGTCATTTCTAAAAAGTGTTACTTTTGTTTTCTGTGTTCCAACTCCTGGATGTTTAGGTTTTTGAATCTTGGATAATTGGCATTTATAAATTCCTACACATTTGAAAATATCAGATATTTTCAAGCAAGCTCTTCCATTTTACTGGATCATAGTCAAGCCATGGTTGAAGTTGTTGACAGGTACTTGTAATTCTGATAGGGAATGTTGCTCTGTAGACATCTTTCTGCTTTAGATATCAAACATTTAGGCAGGAGAAATTTTGTGAACATTCAGACTTTGATCTACAGGCACCTCTGCGAAGCAGAGCCAGCTCACTTCCTCATAGGAAGTAGGTCTTGGTAAGTAGCTCTCTTATTTTTCTTTTCATACAAAAATCTGCTGAATAATTTGGTTAAGTAATGTATAAATTGAATCTCCCTAAGATAAAACAGAAAAGAGTAGCAATTTTAAAAACAGATGTTTCTATAATCAGTCCCCAAAGAAAAAAATTGTACATTTTAATTTTTAATTGATAATGTATATTCATTTATATGCATGGGATACACTGTGATGTTTCCTTTTTTTCTAACTTTGTATAGATTCTTTGTGAATTTCACTGGATGAAATCCAATCTCATTCATTTTCCTGTCCCTCTACCCTTGCTACCAACACCCCCCCCAAGAAAACAAATTAAACAAACAAACAAATAAAAAACATTTTCCTTGGAAACTGTGGCGTGTCAATTTGTCACACACTATGCACTTTCACCTAAACATCTTTACTTGTAAAAGTTCATTGCCTTGAGGTATTGGTCTGGTTGGAAGCCTCTGGCTTCTGCTACACATGCTTCTCATGAGGACTCCTCTCAGATATCCTGCTGTTGACCTGTATTATGGAGATCATGTCACTTTGGATCTACAGGACTGGCCATTTCACAGGCTCTAGCAGTTCATAGATGGGAAAAATGTTGGAGTGGGCCAACTCAAAGCCCTGGATCTGGGCTTAGGTGGTAGCTGAGTTAGTCAGTCTGTGAGCTATCCCATGTTCATACCACCAGGGCAAGTTCTCCAGCACTGTCCCAGTGAGGGGCAGGGCCAGCTCACCCAGTGTCACAGGCAGCAAGGAGCGAAGCCAGCTGTACCTCCCTGAGACATCAACATGGCTACTGCTGGCATCCTGGATCAGGGACATCTGCTTGGCATTTGGTGGTAACATGGGCCACAGACATCAACAGAGGCTCTTGCTACTGCATACCCAGATGCCTTGGCAGCAGCATGGGCCAGAACCTCACAATGGCCTCAGGTGACAGTGCAGGGTGTCCATATCAGGCTGTTCATATCATCCTTATGTCTGCAGTTCTACCTCTTCATTGCGCACACACCATTTGATTCCTTTTCTCTCCCATCTCTCCACCACTTACTTGCTCAAAGCAGTGGTTCCCAGGACTCAGGGTGTCTTGCACCCTGCCTGCACTTTATAGACACAGGTGGGGCCTACAGTGTGATGCTTCAATGTGTACATTATAGAATTACCATATCAGTGAAAATAATACTAATTTTAAACAGAATCACAATTTTAAATATTTGCCCAAGTATTGAGCTCAATACACCCCTTAAATTATCCAAATCCATGTTACTATCAAATGGCATCAATTAGTGTCTTTTGGGGGATAGCCATTGTGCTGAGGTTCATATTTGGCCTTACGTATGCTAAGGAAATCAGTCTTGGACCTTTGAGAGTGCTGCACTCTTATTCCTTAGCTATATAACTACTTCTTGTATTTATAGATGAATCCTGACTAATAGCATACAACAATACTGTGAAGCTTTTAAAATATATTTTTATTTATATTTTGAGAATGTCATATATGTACATAACATATTTTGATTAAATTCATCTCCTAATTCTCCTTCTCCAATCCTCCTAAACCTTCTTCATGTTCCCCTTCTAACCTCTTGTTCTTTGTATTTTTCATGACCCACTGAACCCAATTAACTTTGCCTGTATGACTTTATAGGGCCATCCACTGAAGCATGGACAACCTTCTGAGGGCTATAATCCTTAGAATCACTGTGGGGGTCATCACCCTTTCACAGAGGTCATTTGAGACCATCAGTAAACACAGATATTTATACTACAACCAATAACAGTAGCAAAATTACAGTCATGAGGTAGAAACAAAAATAACTTTATGGTTCATGTCACTACAACATGAGGAACTGTCTTAAAGGGCAACAGAAGTAGGAAGGTTGAAAATTACTCATTTAGATGGAGGAGAGGGAAGGGGGAAACAATGTAGTAATAATTTGAAGAAAATGGAAGTATATAAAAAACAAGTTTTCTTCTTCCAGAAGTCATCAGCTACTAACAGTTATTCAGCAAGGTGTGGGACCTTGAGAACAGGAGCTGCTCACCATACTTTAATATTGATTAGCTCAGTCTTGTGCCAGCAAACAAAGATAATGTCAGTTCATGTGTACACCAGCTATGTCATCTCCAGATGACACTATTTCAGAGGAGTTGTCCCTAACCTCTGGTTCTAACAATCCAATGCTCTCTGAGCCATGTTGGAGAAGAAACAGATGTCCTATTTAGCTTTACTGAGTACCTTTTACTCTCTTATTTTTTGCTCTTAGACTAGAACCTTTCATGGCAGAAAGAATCCTCTCAGATAAAGGATGAGAAGTGTACTAATCTATAGGCATGAAGATAAGTATTTAGAGGAACGTTTGAATCATGCCTATTTAGCAAAATAATAGAAACAGATTCTCCTATAGAGACTATAATATCATTAGCCATAGTTGTTTGGCCAGGCATGAGTTTCCTCTTGTAGAGCAGACCTTAAATTCAATCAGTACATTGTTGGTTACTCCACAACTTTTATACTGTTATTGCATAAATAAGTAAGTACATCTCCCAAAGCTGGTTGCTATCATAGCTTTCAAGTTCACAGCTGGGTTATGTTGTTGATGACTTTTCTCCACAATTAGCCTGCACAGCTCTTTCTCCTACTGTGAAAGCTATCCAGCAAGGAAGAAACATCCAGGTCAGTTACAGTCTTGATTGTTCTACATCCTGTGACTAAAGTATCTTCAGTGACATGATATTACCTTCAGATAACTAATAAAATTATATGGTTTAATAATTATTACTAAGTCTAGTTATTCATTCACATATTTGCTTATTTTTTCCTGATGTGGAAATGGTCAAAGAATTGAGCTTTACTGCTGACATGAAATATTTTATATACTATTCATTCAGTGCTGCACATACAAGGAGGAGGCAATTATTCTGACCATTGTCTGCCTCTAAAGAAAGGAAGCTTGTTCCCAGCCATGTGCCTGTTGGTAGGTCCTAAGTATGCTTCACCATTTAGTATGCTTCACACTTTGCTTTTTGTTTTCTACCCAAAGAAGCTCTTTCTTTCATTCTTCTCTGCCTTCATTTCTCTATCTTCTCTCATAATAAGATCTTGTCTCCCACAGAAAAGCTAGAATTTGGAGATTAATCTAAAGTTTTGAAAGAGAGGATGAAGTATGAAGAGAGAATGTGGGTATGTAGAGAGAGGACAAGTAAACAATGAACCTAGTGTTTGACAAACTCAGAGGAAGACCTCTGTTACATAACTGGATCTACCTGGCATCCCAAGAGTGGATCCAGAAAAGGGCTACTAAATTTATAACCATATGGCAAAGTTACTATTATTATCCTCATTTCACATTTCCCATGCATCATTCCACCACTGAGCTCCATCTGTAGTGTGGTATCTTAGTGTGGTTTAGTGAGCTTCTTTGTTCCCTCTCCAAGATAACAACACTGAAAAATAATGCAAGGGAGTTTCTAGAATATAGTGGAGACTAGGGCTTGTTCAGGAGAGACAAATGTTGCTGAGTGTTCAAGGGAGAGAAAACACTTTATGATAAGGCAGATGATACGTGGAAAAAACCACTAAGACGATCCTAAAAATATCTAAGTACATCTAAGGACATTTGTAGCTATGGAGAAATGTATTACCTCTAACATGCTTACTAGAATACATCACAAGTGTGGCTAAGGGGACAGCTGAAATGACATGGAGACTGATTTTGGAAGTTCAGGAAGAGGATAATTTGATATCACATGCACCCTAGAAAAGGAGAAGAATTATTACTTCAAAATCAAGAGGTTTTGGTCACAATTTGATGTAACACGCTTGAAGAAGTTATTAAGTTGGTTTGGGGACACATTGTGTTAGTAGTGACAGAAAGATATACAAACAGAATTGCTTGGTTGGTAATAAGAACTTAACTAATTTCCCAGTTGTCCTTTTAGAGTCTTGAGAGCAATTGGCATAGATTTTGTGAGTTGAAAGCGTTTTGGATGGATGAGCTCTGCAGAGGAGTTACCTGGAGGGAGCATAGGGCCTAATGTATCTTGAGTCCAAAATTAAAGAAAAAGGGGGACAAAAGGAGAAGAGAAAATGTAATGACTTCTCAGAGAGTTGAAGTACAGGTCATACATATGTCAGGGGACTTTTATTTAGAACATGATCAGTGATCAGACTCACTAGAAAAATTTTATGATTGTGTTTCCCTGATTATATCAAGTATAGTTTCACATGAATATATTTGACTATGTCATAAGAATATATGTATATTCCCTTATTCTTGAAAAAGTTTTGCTAAATAAACATAAAATATATCATTTTTGACAATATCTTAAAATTTTAAAATGTTATCTTATTGATATTTAAAGACTTTCCTTCATAATTTGTAAATATTTTGTCATCCTAAAGGAAAGTGTCTGTGTTGCTATCCTTCATATAAATTCAGTTTATGCAAAGCAAAAGAAAGCTGCAGGATTTGGGAACTTAGGTTATATTAGTAAGTTATTTAGGCCATAAATAGTAGAAAATGAGCATCAATGCTGAGGTCAGAAGCTTGATCTGCACTTCTTATTTCCTCCGTTTACTGCTCTGCAAATATCTAGGAATAATATAGGGCTAAATGCAGATATCTGCTACATGGACAGTTAATACCATCTACATTTATAATGTGGGCAGGGATAAGGAATTGTAATTATCGTGAAATATTTTAAAACATGTTCACGAAGAATTAGCCATAAGGAAGGCACTACAGAGATGCTTATGAAAGCTATGGAGTTGTCCTTTGTGATGGGCTTTGTCAGGCAGAACTAATTATCTGTGGATGATAAGAGAAAATATGGTGAAAAACAGCAGTCATTTCCCATGGCGGGAATATCCATTTAAAACCCAACAACTCCCTGAACCATGAGATAATTGAAACAGTACCAAAGCCAGCGTGAATAACAAGGCATGCACTGTCTTCCTTAGAAAGTAACAGGGGCAGCTTGCAAAATTAACTTCAAATACATTCCAGAAAAATTACGTTTTGCCTAGTTTGGTGGTACATAGCTATAATACCAGCACCTGAGGGGTCCCAAGCTTGTCTGTGCTACCGAATAAGAGCTGGTTTCAAAGGATAAACAAAACAAATAAAACAAAAAAAAAAGTACCAAGAAAGAGTAAATACTATTTGTTATTGATCCAGTTCATTCAATTAGAATAAAATAGGGACTACTAAGTAATCCAAAGTAGAAACATTAATGTTTGCACATAGTAAAATCATGTCTCTAAACTTTTTAGTGTTAACATAAAATAATCATTAAGGCATTTAATAGAGCTTTGTGTATACAATCAGCAGTCGAAACTAAGATTTGTTTAGCTCAGTGAATATTTTGAATTAAAAGAGATAATATGTATGAGCGTTTAATATTCTAACAAAACTTTAACAGATGATCTTTGCTCCTCGGCTTCAGTTAAAAGCTTAGGCTTTGCTGCGATTCCCTCTAACACTGTTGGGCTCTACATTCTCCACTTCCAAAACGTTTCCAGAACGGGGGGCACAGCTCAACACATCAGACATGTCTTGTATGCATCTTTTGTGATGTTTACACTATATTAGCACCAAAATGATTGCTTTCAAGTAGGAAAGCGTTTGGTGTGTAAGAGAACAAGTTTCAGTCTCTGAGAGCTCCAAGGGTTCAGGTTCGTTTACTCTGTTGATCTTCCTGTGCAGTTCCTATCTCCTTAGGGCCCACAATCCTTCTCAGATCTACCTCCATGGGCTGAACCTAGGCCTCCCTGCACATATGTTGTAAATGTGCAGCTTGGTTTTCATGTAGGTCTCAAACATCTGGAGTGGGGGCTATCCCAAAAAAAAAAAAAAAAAAAAAAAGAGAGAGAACAAGTTTCATAGTGACTGTGTTTACTATCATTTGAGGAAGTCAGGGATAAAGAATTGTAATAGTTCCCCGTGATATTTATCTATTCAATTAGATGATGATCTAAATATTGCAGTATATACAAAGAAAGAAAGGCAACAAATATTCAGAAAAAATACTGTAAGCATTTTTCAAAATCAAATGAAATAGAAATGAATATGTAGGATATTAAGTGGACATTTGAATATTTTCCAATTAATTTTCTGTTACTTTGGAACGTTCCATTATAAAAGACAAATATAAATATCACTAATGTAAAAGATGTAGTAAACTAAATTGTTTTAAAAAATAGATATTATAAGATTTGTATTATTTATTTTTAGAAAAAAGTCATTTTTTATGTAAATTTGAAATAGAAATGTGCAAGACTATGTGGTCTTTCTTTTTAATGCTCACAGCTTCATTCTTGCTGAATTCCAAAAGGGAAATGTAAATCATGGTAAACTACATTGATATTCATGTATTCTTTTCTTTCCTAGTGCCTATCTCATATCCCAACAGAAAGGCAGCATATTCTTCAAGTTTATAAGATACTCATAGTCAGTTTAAATGCAACCTGCAGGAAACAATACAAAATCAACACAAAATGAGCAGGTTTCTCAAATCACTTCTTTAAAGGAAGATTCAAAAACAGAATATTTGTGTTATGCAAATTATACATGGGATATTTGCAAACAGTAGTAATATTCACATATTAAAAAGCTGTCACAGACATAGTATAAAATTGGTGATGGTGAATAACATAATTAAAATATAAATGCTCACATAATTTTCTTGAACAAGTAAATCTGCTCCTTTTAAATATGATGTTTATTCATCATGAGAAAAATGTGTCCTGTCAAGAAAAACTAATTGGCAACATATTTAGGTAAAATATGACTGCAAAACTGTAATTACAAACTTGGCCATCTTATGAAGAAATAAAAAAACTAACATCTAAAAAAAAAAATCTTTCCCTCAAGTAAAACATTCAGACTAATCATTGAAAAATATCATTTAGGTTGTTATGTCATTAAAATATTTCATATTATGATATCCATTTAAATAAGATATCTACAGTTATTGTAATAGGTTGTTTATCACTTATTATATTTTCCATATAACTTGTATTAGGATGCTGAAGAATAGTTACATAAGAGTACAGGCAAAATATACAGTATAAATTATATTGCTACAGTTTAAAAAATCATATGCTCACATTGGAATAAAACACTTATCACGAAATGTCAATGACAAATAAAAAATTTTTGTGTTTTTGTCTAAATTTGTAACAATAATTGTTTAAGGTTACAAATAATGCACAAGGGGCAACATTACTTTGTATGTATAAACACATATCTATAAAATAGATTAAAATTAATAAGTGGGATCTCAAGAAACTGAAAAGTGTTAGTATTGTTAAAAAGATAACATTTGGACAAAGCAATAGCCTACAAAAAGAGAAAGTTTTTTTCCAACTACACATATAATATAGGGTTAATACACAAAATATATAAAGTACTAAAAATATTGGATATCAAGAAAACAAATAATCCAACTTAAAATAAATGATACATATGTAAGCAAAGAACTTACAAGAGGAAACTTGACCTGCAGAGGAACACTTAAAGAAATGTTCAAGATCCTTAGTCAGCAGATAAATGCAAAACAAAACTACTTTGAGATCTTGATTGTTTCCAAGTTCTGGCTATTAAATCAGCAATAAACATAGTTGAACAAGAATCTCTGTAGTAAGATGAAGTGTCCTTTGGGTACAAACCCAGGAGTGATACAGAGTGGTCTATCTAGATTCTGAGGTAGATCAATTCTCACTTTAAGGAACTGCCATACTGAATTCCATAGTGGCTATAGAAGTCTGCAGTCATATCAGCAGTGGATGAGTGTTTTCCTTATTCCACATTTTCTTTAAATGTCAATCATTTTATTGATTTTAGCCATTCTTACAAGTCTAAAATGAAAGCAGCAAGAAAATGACTCCTAATGACACGGTTTGGTCACTCATCATCAGAAAACCTTTATACGGCAGATAGGAACAAATACAGAGGCCTAGATCCAGAAAATATGCAGAGAGTGAGAGACTTGGGAACACTCAGCCATAAAAGAGATGTCCCCATCAAATCCCTCCATTCAGGGCTCAAGGAACACTATACAAAAGGACAAAGAAAGAATGTAAGAGCCAGAGGAGATGGAGGACAATAAGGAAAAAAGGTCCTTGAAATCAAATGGTTCAATACACATATGAACTCACAGAGACTGAGGCAACATACATAAGACCTTCAGAGATCTACATCAATAAGGCCTACATCTCTATCCCAGAAGCTATCTCCAGTTGATAACCACTATCAAATAAAAATTTGATTTGATTTGATTTGAGTGCACATACTCGCATTATGGGATTCCTGAAAGTGGGTTTGAGTTGGTCTCTGCATTTATACTTCTTTCTGGTGCCTTTCTGTAGGGGCCTTTTCATTGTTTGTTTGGTTTTTTGTTTGTTTGTTTGTTTGTTTTTGTCCTAGTCCAATGCATTTGCTTTTGTTCAATCTTATTTTATTTTATTATTATCGGTTAGAAGCCTATTTTCTTTCTAATGAGATACAAAAAAGGGGTGCATCTGAATGACAAAGGAGGTGGGGAGGAACTGGGAGAAGTAGGGGAAGTGAAAACTATGCTGCCAGGATTAATTAAATTCAAAACAAATCTATTTTCACTAAAAGAACATTTTTAAAACTTGAAGAAATCCTACGTACTCTGGGCAACCACTTGGCAGAAGAGTACATCATATTCATTCCCCTCACAGATAAGTGAAAACTCTGTAATGGGAATGAAAAAAGGAAATGGAGTTTGGCTTTATGAAGTAGGTAGAGAAGAATGCAACAACTTCTTGTTGTGTTATGATTCTACAATCTACAAAGAGAGTTTCTGCCTGAGGAAAAAAACCTACTAAAAGATGACTCTGCTCTTTTTTTTAATTTATATAATTAAATAATCAAATATAGAGATGAATTCCTTTGGTTTTGAAAAAGTTCTTGATTAATATTACCTCCCTTTTGCTTTCAATATTTTGGAATATGTTCATTGTTCATAGCAATGGATTTCATCAGAATGTTCTTATTTAAGTATATCCTGTTCTTCAACCAAACTCCCTCCATCTCACTCTCCCACACAGAGAGATACTGCTAAAATGACTTCTAAATGAAATAATTTGGGGAAGTTTTGTACATAGAAATTATATTGTATTAAAAAAAATGTTTTCTTTTAAAATTAGTTGAATCTTGGAGAAGTAAATGTTTATCTTCTCATGTCTTAAGAAGCCTTAGATGCTGCTTCTGATCTAAAGTACAGTAACTGGTAAACAGTCAAGCTCAATTAAAAGCCCATTCTCAAATGTTCCTCTGTTCACCAGCAAACCTCAATTTCTGATATAGTGAATCCATTAACTGCACATTGGAAGTGATTTCCATATTGCTTTAGACATTCACAAATCATAGGTAAGCAAACCTTTACTGCACTTTACTCTGGAGGATATGTCCTTAGAGTTTTCTGTGTTTTGTGTAGCTTAATTATAACCTAGTGTTCATGAAACGAAGCACTCACTGTTCCTTATCACCTCTCATCTGCTACTCAAATTTGAAAGCAGTGTACCCCTGGGAGTACACGAAGCATATGTTTTAATGGTCCACTTCTCCAGAGCTGCTGTTAGATTATGATCAATGTTTTCTCAATGTAGATTTTATATTAATGGTCACATTCAAAATTTACATTTCTACATTTTCATTAGACTTAAATAATCTTCTAAAGACTTTACTAACCCAGAAACTGCAAGGTAAAGAAAATATTAGAATATTTGTGTGATTCCACATAGAATGCATGCTATATGGGTAAGCGTTATAGTCTAAAGAGCTTTAATAACAAATATTTTTTACTTCAGTCTAGAGGACTACACTGATGTCAAAGAGTTGGAAGTCATGACATTGAATAGTGCAATTTATGACTAGTGGAGCTTAGGACTGGACTGGAGGAATTGAAGGCACAGGAACCAAATGGAGGGGGTTGTTAACGTGCCCATCAGTTAGAAGGAAAATGGACAGGGTGTGGTTTTCTGGTAGGGGAAAGAAGGAACTGGCAGAACAGATGGATGTAGTGCTGGTAGTGAAGATGGTAGCCTTAGTGGAAGTTTGGAGAACAGCAGCAAGGGAGGCAGAAAAGTCAGCTATGACTGTTGTGATTGAACTATCTTTTGAATTTGGTGATTTGTTTCATCCAGTATGTTATTCTCATCCCTTTCTTATCTTCAGTCTGCAGTTTGAGACTTCTATTCAAACAGGAGAAGGTCTATGCTAGCAGCAAGCAAGTAGCAGCATAAGGCAGGAAAATGAATGAAGTCCTTCAAATGGTACAGACATTGAAAACCATGAGATTTCAACTGAAAGTACTAACATCTGAAGTGTGGCATAACCTGATGAAATGGAGAAAACCTGAGACTTCTGTGGTATAACAAATGAATCATGTCAAGACTTTCACAAGAGAATCATCCAAACAGCATTCTGAACTCAGTTTCCAATAATGTGCTCTTGTTTGTTCTATTTGGCATTATTTCTACTAGGAGTTTGCTCTGTAGCAGACTGACCTCAAGAGTTTTCCAATTTACCTGCCTGTTTCTTGAGTGCTTAGATTGTTGGTCTGTACCGTCACACGTGACTCTAGAAGGCTTATATAGATTAACTATCTCCACGGGGAGGAAAGGAGACTCATTACTGGAGTACAGCTTTACACACTGTCTTCCTTTCAAGTGCTTACTCTAGAAATGTGGAAAAATGAGATTTTTGTGTTAGAAAAACCTTACAAACACTATTATGGCAAGTAATCAAGGCTCATACTAACCTTGACATTTTACTTCTAGCCTGTAACCTAGCTTTGATAGGATAAGAACAATACATTTTTTCCATTAAAGGTAAGAACTCAATAATAACAACAAAAAAATTGGCAATGGTAATAATGCATTTAGTGCAAATTGAGTAGTGCATGAAACATATAAGTGGTCAATAAATGTTAACTTATCTTGCTTTTTCATCCAATTCCCCAACTCCCCTTTTTAGTATAATATAACAAATAGAAATCCTTTTCTGAAATTATCATGTGTTCATTTCTTCATTTAAAGATTTATCCTTCACTTAAAGATTTAGCCTTCCAAGATATCTCTCTCAGTTTTATCTCTATGACAACAGTGACTAACACATCCTAATCTAGTCTATTCACATGTCAACTATATATTAATTCAGTAAAACTGACAAATGAGAGATTTTAATAACCAATCAGACCAGATCTGTAATATACTTTTTATAACTTCCATGCAACAACAAAAGTCAAAATGATTGATAATGCTCATAGTCTTTTGCAAATGTAAATGTTGCTTTTATTTTCTTAGAAGAAGGGATGAGATGAGAGCTATAGTCTAGCTTTATGAATACATGACTTGGGCTGAGCTCAGAGCATTTCTATCCAACTAACCATAGGCCTAGGCCTGGAAGCTTCTAGCCTCTTTACAATCCAATTTTCTGTATGTCCAGACCTAGAAAGCTTTAGCTTCCAGCTTCCTTTTGCTAACTTAGGCATAGAATATGTCAGCCTCTGAGACTTACTACTGAATAAACTCATACTTTCTAGCTCTTTCTGAACTCTGGCTGGCTGGTTCAATCTAGCTGTTCCAGCTCAAACTCCTTTCCAAGATGACTAATTCAAATTGCTTTCTCTTGGTCTCTGACTGAATTGTTTTGCTTGAGAAGACTGCCTTTGAACTCCATAAACTGAACTGTACTGGACTCAATTGAACTGAACACAACCGAATTACTCTCTTCTTCACTGTCCTTTTTCCTGTCTTTGTGAGAGTTGGGTATATCCTATCTCTGACTCATTTTGTCAATTCTCTGATTGGATACTTTGTCTCTCAATTGGATGTAATTTTTTGGGATTAAAGGTGTGTATAAGGGCATGTCTATAATTGAGCCAGAGGGGATTAAAGCATCAGCATTCCAGTCAGATATGTGATCTCTTACCAGAGCAGCAATGTCGCTGGATTAAAATTCCTCTACAGCTTTTGAGTTGTCCCACCTAGGAGACTTAGTATGTAGCAGAGATTAGCTTCTAACCTAAACAGAGTGATTCCTCCTAGACATGTTGTGAAAAATCTTTTTATCTATAATCTAACTCTTGAAAACATCCTCTTCTTTTAAAAAGATTATTCTAGAAGAATATAAATCTAAGTTTCTGAAGTCAGCTATATTGCCTCTAAAGTTTTGGTGCACTGTGATTTGGAAGCCTTCAGAAGCAGCCACAAGGTGTGATGAACAACTCTTTGGTGGTTTTATTTCTCCATCTGGTGTTTTGTTGTTGTTTTGTTTTGCTTTATCTTTTTATAAAACATTACCAAATTCTCTCCTAGCTTCTTTCCATGCAAATATACTTTTCTTCTTCTCACATATACTCTATTTCCATTTCTTTTCTGTAGTAGTAGCATCTTTTCCAGCTTTGTCCAGGTCACTGGAACTCTTTTCGTGGAAAATTGTGCTTTTCTGCTTTCTGCTATCTTTTCAACATTGAAATCCTACTTCTGTTGACAGAAACCTCTTCTGATTATGAAATAAATTATGTAAATAATACAACAAAATATGATTATTTTATTAATACTTTTATTTACTCTTTAATGTTTTTTTTTTTTATATATTTTGGTCATATCCATTACCTTCCCTCCCCCACCACACACTTTTTCCAGATCCCCTATCTCTTTCCTACTCAACCTTTATGTTCTCTCTCTTTCCCTTGAGAAAAATAATTTAACTTCAGTTTATGTTGTCTGACTACTTCTGAGCATGATACCTGTTTTAGGGTATGGTTGATATAACAGATACTCCACTGGAAATAAAAACATAGTTGATCATCTCCCACCAATGATTAGTTACCAAGGAGTCCTGAACACATAGTAGGACTTCTTTTGCCTACTTTACATTCTCCATACTAAAATTTTGTCTGACTTGAATTTGCAGAGACCTTTTGTGGGTCACCACAGTCTCTGAGATTATATGTAATCTGGCCTGTTTCCCTAGGTCAACTGTCTTCTCTGAATTTTACAGTCTTTCAGTCTCCTCTTTCACATTGATCCTGGCCTTGACTGAAGAGGTTTAATAAAGGAATTCCATTTAGGATTGAATACAAACAGCCTCTTATTCTGTGTTGACTACCTTCTACTGCCAGATGAAGCTTCTCTAATGATGGTTGGGTAATGCATTGGCCTACTCCCATAGGAATATGACATTAGGAGTCATTTTATTTCTATGAATTTAAGCAGAATAATATTGTAGGTTTTCCCCTATAAGACACAAAACTATTTAGTCTCTGGTTCAGAACAGGTTCTTGGCCCTATTGGCAGTGTCAGATTTCATCTCCTGTGTGGGCTTTAAATCCAATTTAAAAAAAAAATAACAAGTTGGTTGCTTACCCCAGCAAAATAACAATATTACCAGAAGGCATATCAATCAGGCAGTCTACTATTGTATCTCCAGAATTCAAATGTGAATGACACTGATGATTACTTTTTATCCTGGTAGCATTTACATTTTCTAGCACTGTGAACGCTTGCCAATAAGGGGTGAAACTTCCAGCTCAGTAATAGCTATATCTTTACATGTTCTATGACATAAGCATATGATGTCTTCAACATAAGGTCTTACTGTTGAGTGTTGGATGGGAATGTGTAGCATTGTCAATAGCCTGTAATGTTTGTAGGGGAGGAGTTTATGGCAGCCAATTAGTGAACAACTCAATAATATGTAACTCATTACTGCTTTTGCACTATAATAAAATATGATAGGATGATTTTAAACAACAACAACAAAAAAAATGGGGATTAGGCATAAGATCCTTCTATGTATATTATGTTAGTTTGGGTTTCTATTACTGTGATGAAAATGCTGTAACTCAAACAAACCAGTGCCTTAAATCTAATCAAACAGAGGTCTGGCTACTCACACAACACATGTACTGCTGTTATACCAGTAAACGTATCTTCTAAGGCTGATTGTTGCTGTCGCACATAGGATTCACAGATGAGTTAGACAGTTGATTAATTTCCTTTGTATCATACACAGCAATTTTCAGTGCTATGAATACTAACCAGTAGGAAAGACATTTTAAGGTTGGCACCAGTTTGATTTCTTAGTGTGTTGTGACTCCAGTATGTGGTGTCTTCAGCAACAGAGTTTATCATCAAGTTCTGTAAGATAATAAAGAGCAATGGGATGGGATGTCACTGACCATCAAATAGAAAAGAGTTAACCCATACCTGGCTCTTGTCATGTTGTTTGTAACCTCTGGTGTCTGAAAACTGGATTGTTCCACTATTGCTAGGTAACTCACAATTTTTTTCAATGTTATTTGAATGACTTTAGAACAATTGTTATATGTAAGAGTAATGAATTTAAAACCTTAATACTTTTATAATCATTCAGAAGTATATTGAGTGTTTTGTAACATTTTCTGAAAAAAGGCATTATTAACTATTTTGTGGTGATAACTTCTGTTTGCAAGGTTTGCTCACATTATGAGATACAGTATCATGTTTCAAACATAATATTGCTGTTGCTATCAATTTACTGAATGAGTACAAACTTCAAGCATAAAGTATATATCCTATAGAACTCCCAAGTTAAAAGCCAATTTGAGACAAGTAGGTTATCCAGAGCGAGAAATACTTATGAATGAGGAGGGGAATGGGAGAGTAGATATCATAGACATCATTTATGCTTCCATCCCAGTGGCTATAGCCAGATCAAAAGATCTCAGTGTAAGGGATGAATTTTTTTATAAGCATTGCTTGATGAAAAGCTAAGATGGAGCCTTTGACTAAGAAATTCAGTACAATGAGCATTGTGGTGTCTATGCCAGTGTAACTTTTGAAAAATTAAACACAGTCACCTCTTTTTCCCCCTTTTTTATTAGTTCTCTGAGATATTCCATATGTGTTTATCCACATTCACCATTTACACAGACTCTTTTCAGTTTGGTCTCTCTTCTCTTTCCACCCAATTTTGTATCTTTTTTCTCCAAAAATCAAGGGCAATTTATGCTGCCTAAATATTTCTGGATTTGTGGCTCTCTAGAAGAGCATGGTTGTCTTATCAAATGCTCAACTTTCAGAGAAAACTGATTCTTATCTCCAAGTTGATAAGAATTAGCAATAACTTCTCAGCTACAGGTGGAACTATGTTCATCTCCCTTTCTGAGCAAGGATTGAGTCTGGTTTAGGCTTCCACGGGTCTGTATATGATGTCACAGAATTGTTGAGTTCATACGTGCATTTGCTCCACTGTGACCTTAAGACAGAGTTTCTTGCAGGGGGTTGTTGGGGCACACCTTTAATCCCAGAACTTGGGAGGCAGAGGCAGCCGGATCTCTGAGTTCGAGGCCAGCCTGGTCTACAGAGTGAGTTCCAGGACAGCCTGGGCTACACAGAGAAACCCTGTCTCAAAAAACCAAAAAAAAAAAAAAAAAAAAAAAAAAAAAAGACAGAGTTTCTTTGTAGTAATCTACCACCTCTAGCTTTCATATTCTGCTCTTTCCTCAGCAATGATTTTGAGCCTTTGCAGGAGGGCATAATATATAAATACAGGCTAAAATTCTGCAGTCTCTTATATTATCCATGTGGGGCAATGATTGGTTTCTGTATTGATCATCATCTACTGATCACAGAAGCTTCTCTGATGAAGTATGATAGCTCTACTATTAAATCTGTAAGAAATAATAAAGTGTTAACAGGTTGGTTAAATATTATGTCATGTAGAAGATAGTTAGTAGGTTCTCTCTTAGTGCAGTGGTTGAATGTGCTTGGCCTAGGGAATGGCACTATTAGGAAATGTGGCCTTGATGTAGTAGATGTTGCCTTGTTGGAGGAAGTGTGTAACTGTGGAGTTGGACTTTGGGACCGTTCTTGCCATGTGGCAGCCAGACATATACTGTTTGCTTTTGGAACTAGACAGAACTCTCAGCTCCTCCAGTGCCATGCCTACCTGGATTTTATCATGGTTCTTGCCTTGATTATAATGGACTGAACCTCTGAAATGTAAGCCAGCCCCAGTTAAATGTTGTACTTTATAAATGTTGCTTTGGTCATGGTGTCTCTAAAACCCTAATTAAGGCAGGACCTCACTCACCAACAACTCTAAAAGAATCAACCCATTACAAGTAATGGGATTTTTCTTTGTTATACTGTGGTGTCTGTGGGTCCCTGGTTCTGGAGGGTGTCCCACGATGATCTCCTGGCTGAGGATAGAGTGAGAGCAGGAAGGGTCCTCTGCCCACGTCTCCACTGTCCATTGATCTTCAGCCCAGTCTGGTGTGAGAGGTCTGGGTCAAAGAGTTCGAGTGCAAGCAGGGAGGAGAGATTGCCTGCTCCTGCTGCTGCCTCTGCTCGAGTCTCTGGTGTCTCGGTCACTCCCAGTTGCTGCACCTGTCTCTCCTCGCTGAGCCTGCCCTGGCTGGGCCAATAGAAGCTGGCTAGCAGGCAAGGAAGCAGCTTGGTGCCCCAGGAAGGTTCTGGGAAAGCAGATCTCTCCCCAAGTGTTACAGCTCATGAGACAGAAACTCTCAGACACCAGGATGATTCTTGAACACACCTTTACTTCTCCTGAATAGAGCCCTTATTTACAGTTTCAGGGTGGGTTAGGGTCTGACAGCAGATAACGCCTATTGGCTTGGTCGAGAGCTTAGAGATACCTCATCTGCATGTGGGTTAGGGTCTGGCAGATAATGCCTATTGGCTTAGACTGAGAGCTTAGAGATACCTCTTCTACATGTGGGAGAGCCTGAGGCACTGTTCCTCATGACTGATGGTCATAGACCTCCCTTTGGGAGAGGCTGTTGAGGGCCAAAGCTGAATAAGAACCAGGGCCTGGGGGCAAGCGCCGAACATCTGTCGTCCTGATAAAGGTCCGGGGTTCAAGACTTGCTCAACCAGGCACCCAGCTGCTTCCCACAGCCCACCGCCCCACAGGTGTCTAGTATGGGATTCTTTGGCTCTTTGTATGTATGTATATATACAAATATATTTTAGGAAGTTCCTACAAGGATAAATTTCCATATGGATGTTTTAAGTCTTTAGTGTTATTTGTCCCTCTTTTATTAAAGGTAGGACAAATAGTTATCTTTTGAACACATAAGAAAAAAACTGCTAATTCAAGGCAAATTCACAAAGCTACAAGTAATGATGCAATTATTTCATGATTTTGGTTTTTTGTTTATTTGTTTTGTTGTGTTTCTTCAAGGAACTGTGTAATTCCTTGCACTACAAATGCAGTACCTGTTTACTCAGTTGAAAATAAAGTATTTATTAATTGAAGATTATGGAATGTGCCAGATTCTTGTTACATGTTGTGGTCGAGAAGACACAATTCTAGTATTCAGAAAATGAATTCACACAGAATTTGCAGGAAATATACATACTGTATGAAGAAGCCTTTCAACCTAGAAAAATTTAAAGTGATATAATTTTAGTGTCCTTTAGCATATTACCTTACATTTTGCCAAACCTTTTTTCCCATTCTTTTAGACTAAGGAGATATCTACCCTTAATGTTAAGATATGTTTCTTACAGCAGAAGAATGGATTATGTGTTTTCATCCATTTGGTTCATCCCTGTCATTTTATTGGGGAATTGAGACCACTGACATTGAGAGATATCAATGAGCATTGATTGTCAATTCCTGTTACTTTGTTGTTGTGGGGCAAACTTATGGCCTCTAATATTTGTCCAATAAATAAGCAATTCATTTCCTGCATTTATTTTTCCTCCTGCATTCTAACTTGTTACCTCAAGAATCATTTAAAGACTATTTGAAATTTAGCTATGTAAGTTCAGAAATCAACAATATGAAAATATTTTAGCCATGTTCTATGTACATGGCATATCTCAGACCCAGTTAAAATATTAACTGGTATTTATTTCCTCTCATAATACTTGCTCAACCAGGCACCCAGCTGCTTCCCACAGCCCACTGCCCCACAGGTGTGTAGTATGGGATTCTTTGGCTTTTGTATGTATGTATATTTACAAATATATTTTAGGAAGTATTCTTAATAGTATTCTCTTTTTTACAGCCTACAAAATATTTGATATAGTTTCCAGTATCACTCATGTGTAGTTTATTAAATATATCTTGTTCCTTTAGTGTTTGGACATATATCTGTCTCTTTTGTAAATGATGAAGAGGCTACCAAATAGCTATAGCACATGCACATTTTTCTACATCGTATTTTAGAGCTTTGAAGCTGCATGTGTTTAATGACCCCAATAAAAGTTTTCAATTATGCTTGTTTTAATCCTTATTTTAGTTCTCAATTTTATACCTTTCCCAACATACATATACTAAAACATATGTATGTATGTATGTATGTATTATATATGTATATGCATGTCTATGATTATGTTTATGGGAATCAAGCAAAACATTGAATATATACACATGTATTCTATAAACTTATTTAGTATTTCAGATATAATTATTTGTTTTGCTTGACATTAAAGAAAATAAAAAGAGAAAGATAAAATCCACATATATTCATAATGAGTAATACCACTGTAATACTTACTATGCAAAAGTTGATTCTATGAAATATTACCAAAGAATAAATGAAGAATATTCCTTTTGTGAAAATAGTAACATTTAAAGCACAGAAAAATTATATCACTTATTCAAGGCCATAGTCAAGATTTCAACTGGTCATATAGTTTCAATACACTGTCAGTAGTTACACCAATGTAACTTTACAAAGTTACACATTGTTAGCTTTTAGTATAAATGCTAGATTAAATGCAGCTTTTATACAGTGTTACATTCACACTACCAATTGTTACTATTAGTCTCTAGTAACAGGAATAAGATGTTAGTATTGCAGGACTTTTGACTTTACAATTCTCAATATTTTATTGGTCACTTTCTAACTCTCATGCCTTTAAATCTGTTGATTTTGTTGAGCAATAATGTTTCTCAAGAAAGGTAAAATATTATGTGAAGGAAAGTGTGATTAGATAAAGAAGTTAGTAACAGCAGAAAAGGAAAAATAAAGCCAATAAGCAAAGAGAAAGAGTGGCCAATGTGGTGAGACAATAACAGAAACAAAAGTGTGTTGGAAATGTGGCTGGACACATACTTGATGATTCTTCTAATATTACTTACATTATCATAAATCTATTGCTATTATAAATCTGTGTGTGGTAGTAAAAACCTTTAGTCCCTTAGTCCCAGCACTAGGGACACAGAGGAAAGGGGATATCTAAGTTTGAGGTCTTGATGCCAGCAAATCTAGTCTAGGTTCATCTATATGTATGTTTATATTGCTATGATAGACTTCTTGCTTCCTGTCTGTCTGTACACTAAATCTGTTTGTATAGTCTGAGCAGGTTGAGTATCTGTGCAGTGGGGCAGAAGATTGTGTGTCTGCGCAGTGGTGCAGAAGCTTGGACACACACACAGTGTCTCAGTCTGTGTGAGAGTTTTGTGTCTGCATAATCCTTCCAGGCCTGAGTCAGCACTGAGGTGAGTTTAGGTTTGAACATCTGTGCAGCACTGTGGTCTGTGTCTGTCTCTATTCACAAATTCTGAGTGGTGCCACATTTGTAATTCTGTTCTGGGAACAAGGTCTTAAATTGTGTCCATGGCTACTTTCAGTTAGCAAAGGTATGTCTGGAAGCCGTGGCAATGGCAAAGCTAGGAGACATCCTGAGACTCTGTCTTGGGTGGGTGTGGGTTCTATCTGGGAACAAGGCCTGGAATCTGTATCTATGGATGGTTTCAATTAGGAAAAACATGTCTGGGAGCCATGGCCATGGGGGTAGGGAATAGGAGATTTCCTGAGTCTTGGTCTGGGGTGTTTATGGGCTTGGAGAGCCAAGAGATGCCCACCAATTTGGTTATTTCTTTGTGTGTGAGTACCACTTTCTGTTTGTTTGTTTTTTCTCATTTCTTCCTCATAAGAGAGGAAAGGTAGGACTTGTGTTATGTGTATAACAGATAGGTCTTTTTTTATGAGTGTCACTTTCTGTTTGTTTCTTCTTTCTACCTAATTGAGAGAAAGGGTTACATTTGTGTTTTTATGTGTTATATTTGTGTTTCTTGTATGAGGTAACTTTGACAGAGTGACTTTGATGGACATATTAACATGGGACAGCTACACCTATCAAATTTTGCAGATCAGAATGCCACCTTCAATGCCAACTGGCCACCAGAAGGATCCTTTGACCTTAGATTGGTCCAATAGATCAAAAAAGTCATTTTTAAATGTTCAATCCAGGGAGTGGCATTATTGGAAGGTGTGGTCCTGTTGGAGTAGGTTTGGCCTTGGAGTAGGTGTGTCACTGTGAGTTTGGGCTTTAAGACCCTCATCCTAGCTTCCTGGAAGTCAGTATTCTGATAGCAGCCTTCAGATGAAGATGTAGAACTCTCAGCTCCCCCTACACCATGCCTGAACCTCTGAACATGTAAGCCAGCCCGAATTAAATGTTGTCCTTTTTAAGATTTGCCTTGGTCATGGTGTCTGCTCACAGCAGTAAAATCCTAAACAAAGCAGATAGTGACAGGAGAGAAACAGACGAAAGGACAGTCAACAGATTCCTGACCTGGCAAATATCCTGTTGGTAGCTAAAGCCAAAACTGAGGACTGTAGGAGACATCTGAAACAACTGGCTCTTAGAAGCCAATGTTCTTACCCACGCCCTGCTGCTAGGCCAATGGCTGACCTTTGTAAAAGACATCTGAACAAATGGCTTCCAGAGAAAGAGGTAAGCCGGGCCCTAAAGATTAAAAGTGCCCCCACTTCAGAAAGAAAAATTAGATAGACAGGGTTCAGATCCCCTCCCCAAGCCCAGAATAAGCATAAAAATAAAAGAGAAACCCATCAGCTTCTTTGTTGGTAATTAATAAACTTCAACATTCTGTCTTACTTCATGCTCTCTATAAAACAGATCCATCTCAAAACCCCACCAAATTTAAGCCAGAGGTTGGGTCCTAGACAAGAGACACTGCCAGGGGTCACAAGAGCCTCATCACTAAAAAGGTCCATATGCTATGGAATTACAGCATGGATCCACCACACATCCCTTTGCAGTTGAAGAGGACTCTGGCCAGCAGGAGGAGAATTCAGCCTCAAGATATTTTCCTGTCTCCACCTGAGAGACCCCTACCCATGCCCTAGGGACACTCCAAAGACATAGTCTTGTTATTAACTATTTTCATGATGCTTCAGGAAGTCCCATGATTGGGCTTTCTAATTCACCAGAGAAATCAGGGAATGAGAGATCAAATCTTTTAAGTTTGACTCCATTTTAGAGAACTAAAACTCAGGTAAACTAACAGGGCAATACCTAGTATTGTGGGACTGCATAAAGGTATCCTGGTTCTTGGCTGGGCATGGGCCTGGAACCCTGAGACTGCAAGGGAAAAAACGGCAGGAGTTTGGCCATGTCCCCAGAACCTAGGGTCCTTATGAGCAGTCTAATCTCCATGGACCTACATTGTTTAGTCACGGCATTATGGGGGAGGGCCCTCCCAAAGTGCACAGGTAGAGTATGTGACTACAGGCCTCAGGCCCTAGAGATTTACATACTAATGAAGGTCAGAGGATGCAGCCAATTAAGCATTGTCCCCAGACCCTTCCAGCTTCTCCCTCCCTATTTAACTCAGGTCTGCCCTGAGTTTCGGGGGTTACATCCAGATCCATCCACCACCCACCATGAAAATAAACCCTTTTGGAACCAAAGACTTCCTTGTATCATTGGGGCCTGCAGCCACCAAAGCTTCCAGCCTCTGGAACCTTAGACTTTCTCCTGTATGTGAGACCCGCTGCCTGGAAGCCTCTGGGACTCTACCCCTGCGGCCCCCCCATTTCCCACATTTGGTGCAACCATGGAGCCTTGAACAGCCATGCAGCTACAGAAACTAAACAAGCTAGCTGAACAGCCGTCTCTCAGCCAAGCAAGTATAACAAGCGAATACTTTCCACAAGGTGTGGCGCCAGGGCTCTCTCTGTCTCTCTCTCTCTTGGACGCTAGCCAACCTCGTGCGTCCCTGTCTCTGTTTTGCTGTGCCCCCCCCAACACCCAGTGGCATCTGGGGGCTCCAAATAGAGACATCGACCCCCCGGGTCCACCTGAGAGCTCTGTCCACCTTGAGAAACCCAAGACTGAGTGATAATTCTCCACGGCAGGTGGGACCTCACCACGCTTGTCCAGTACTGTGAAGAATAGACTCAGTAAGGATTCCGTGCTTCTCCCATGCTGAGCTGTGGTTCCAGCTGGCTAAGGGGGCCTGCCATGGGGGAACTGAGGAAAAGGCCTTCAATGCCACCTCCGCTGTAGCTGCAGCTGCTTAATCTCTCACCTGGAGGACTTCTCTGCATTCCAGCCATAGGAGACCCAGATCTTCAAGCAAGCTAGCCAGGTTGCCAAGTCTGCTAAGTGAGTACAGTACCCAAATCTCTCCCATGGGGTGCTGCTGGGGCCTCTTTCTTCCCTCCTCTTCTTCTTTTCTCTCGGCTGTGAGTTGGCCGATCGCACGCCCACATGCTCCCAGTCTCAGTCCTTCCGAGGCCTCTCAGGGGTCTGAGAGCCCAAGGGCTTGAGACCTGGTCCCTGGCCACCACTGGGTGTGGGCATCCCCAATCCAAGAGCTCTGCACCCCGTGGAATCAGACTGAGTGAGAATTCCCCATGCCGGGCAGGGCCCTGCCACACTTGCCTGGTGTTGCATAGAATAAACTCAGCCAAGATCCCGTGCACTCTTGCCATGTGAACTACAATCCCAGCCTACTGCATTGTGGCAGACACACGGACCCACAAAGCAACAGAGACCCATGCCTGTGAGTGCCCATGTGTGGGCCTATATCGTTCCCTACATAGTATTAGTTTCAAAGTTACCCCCAATAAAACTAGAGCCTGGGTCCAGTTTCTAGGCTAACCCCCAACAAATCCAGTGTCTTCAGGTTATTCTCCCAGGACAATACAGTGTTTCCAGGTTTATTCTCAAAATGCTCGCCCAGAGCCTAATGACCACCAATGCAATAGTAGCTTTCCAATTAAATGCTTGCTAGGCTAGAAAAACTCACTTTCTAAAGTCTGATAGATGTTGAGGTGCTCCTCCTCATCATAACCTTCCTGCATGTTGGAAGTGGGCAGAGGGACCCAAGCTAGTTTGAATAAAGGTTCTGATATGATGGATCAGATGGGCTTCTGTCTGGCCTTTTGTAGTTCACTAACACTTCCATTGCACTACACTTTAAGCCTGAAATCCACATACATTTGTGCCAAGTTATTTTAGCAATTAGGACTTAGAAATAAGAGGTTTACTTAGGAACATGTCTTTGTTGTATATTTATTCTGTCCCCATTGGTTGGGGTATTCAACTGTGGCAGTGAACTTGTCTTGCCTAACATTCATGTCTTAACTTACCAACCAAGATGTCAGTTACCCATATACTTCTTCTGCCAAGTGGGATGTCATTTAGCAGGGAGGTCTTGAGAACTTAAAACTTTACCTGATCCTTACTCAAAATGAGGGTGATACTTTAAATGGATTCTTATTGGTGCAGGTGGGTGTGTCTCTTATGTTGGGATCCTTGCCAGGGGCAGGTTTTAAAGGAAAAAAAAATATAAAAGCTCATACATAGGTGCAGGACGTGCTGTTGGGTGACTGGTTAGGGTCCAAGCTTATTGTGACTAACTATACAAAGCAGTTCTATTGACCTTTATTGTGGTAGGTTTTCAAGAACATCAAAGCATAGAACATAACAGAATATGCAATCAGGGATGTGAAAATTTCCTAGTAACAGCACATAAGAAAGTTTACTTGTAACAATAATTACAACATATGAGGAAGTTTCCTTGTAACATAACAACTTAAAATGGTTGGCTGTACAGGTAGAAATTTCCCAGGCCTTAACAGTGAATACTTCCACAAGGACTAGCACATCATTTGAGGAAATATCACTTTTAAATACCGGGATAAATTAAATTTTAAGAGCTTTTATTTTATTTTATGAAGACTTCCCTCATATCACTTCTCCAATAAATGTTTTCTCTCCTTGGATATGAGTTGTTTTTTAAAACAAAACCCCAAATGTTCAACTTACCAATGAAGACTTAGAAGCCACATGTTGTGGTGAAAGCCTGCTAGCTCAGAGAGGCAGAGAAAGTACCCAGCTGATCTTCCTACTTCACCAGTGTTCCTGGGGTAAAAAGCTTCTTCATCCTCTCTGTCTTAAATACTCTTTGAATCAAATACTCTCCTTTCTCTTTCCTGGGTTTTCCTTTGTTCATTTCCTGTCAACTGGTTGCCTGCACCATCTCTTGACCTATTATAAACTTTATTTGGCTCTTGTTTACTGTAGGCTCTTAATGCCTCCATAACATCTGCTGAAAGACATTTTCTTAATTAGTTATTGATGGGGGATGGCCATTGTGGGTGGTTCCATCCCTGGCCTGGTGGTTCTGGATTTCATAAGAAAGCAGGATGAACAAGTCATGGGAAGTAAGCCAGTAAACAGGACCCTTCCATGGCCTCTGCATTAGCTCCTTTCTCCAGTTTCCTGCCCTGCTTGAATTCCTATCCTCACTTCTTCCAATGATCTGGAAGTGTAACCAAATAAACCCTTTCCCTCCCACTCCCCCAAAAAGTTTAAAGGTGTGTGCTAGGGCTGAGCTACATCCAACCTACTTGTTTACAGTAAACCAAATGCTCTTGGATAAAAAGTGTATGTTAGGGCTGAACCTCATCACAAGTTTTTTCCAGTTCATAGTCTCAGGATTCACAAAGTAATCAAATATCCTGCAACAATTATGAAATCCAATAGGCTGCCAGAGTTAGTGAGGAGAGCCTTCACTTTGCCATGACCATATAATTATATGTCATAAATTTGACTGCTAAAATCTTCCTAACTGATACAGGATCAAATTTCTAGAAGAATGAGTCTTAAATTTTTAGATCAGTTATTACCAACAATTATCTTATGACTAGCATCGTTGTGGACCATGAGAGGAAGCCTGGTAAGGTTGAGCTAAAGACTATAAGCCTTGGAGACCCTGAAGGGATGATAGCAGCTTCACCTCCTCCTGGCACCAGGACCCTGAAATGTAGCCACAGACTCCATTGAGATATTTGTGGCCATCAGTCACATAAAGGCAACACCCCCAAGCCCTTCCACAGGTAGATGAGCATCCCTAACATCTCAGACCAAGAAAATAGGGAAAGAGATGTGACTACAGTCACATAGGCCCAAAGCAGAGTTCTCCATGCTAATGAGGTACCTAGAGATCTGGAGAGCTTAGCCAATAAGCTTCCCTTCCCAGACATTTTTCCCTGCAAAAGGTATTTAATCTTAGTCCACCTTGAGAAGTAGGATATGATTTTATGCATCTACTTTCTGCCATGACAATAAACTATTTAGAACTGTGGGCTATCTCTTTTCATCAAGATCTACTGAGAAAATCCACGAAGAAGGCCTTCACCTACAGATTCAAAGACTAATCTCCAGCAGAAAGCTTCTCCGGACTCCCAGACAACCACCATCAAGCGGACTGCCGCTGGCAAGATAAGGGCAATCCCTGCTGGTACAAACCAGAGCTCCCCATTCCCCCTCCCAACTACCCCTACCTGGCCCAGCCCTCAATCCCCCTCCCCCACTGCACTCCATTCTCTGCTTTTTAATGACTCCCAGAGGAGCCTGGATGTCCAAGAGTGAGAGCCACACAGCCCAGTCTTGTCACAGGCCCAGGGACTCCTGGGTTAGCTTCAACTTTCCCATGCTTAAGACTGCACTTTCCCAACCCCAGAGCAGTGTTTTGGTGTGTCCCTCACCCAAGTTCCTGCCCCTGTGGCAGCTGAGGTATGTGCAGTCAAACTTCCTGTCTTCTGGCTTCCCAAGTGGCCATGCCCAAGTAGCAAAGTGAGACCACAACCTTACAACAAATCACTGTTTCCTTCCTGTTGGTTTGACTGGGCTATTCTCTAGGGACAAAGCATAGCCTCTCAATGATATAACCACATTTTTATGGGAACTTAATACAAATTAGACTACAGAAAAAAAAATTTCTGTTAGGTTGCACTGGTCATCCTGTATAACTATGTAAGAACTGAGATTTCTGTTAGACAATTCTCATTTAAATATATTACATATTTACTATTCACTTTATTAGCTTACTATAACTGGCAAGGCTGGTAAGAGTCTTACTCATATCTGATTCAAAATATGTGATGTCTGAATGAATCAAGTCAATTATATTGATAGTTATCAGTAAATATTCTGACTTCTTAAAAGTTTATGAAATAATTTCAAATCAAACTCATTTGATAATATCACATAAAATTTAAATATACACTTTAAGATTGATATTCTGAAGAGAAATTAAATATTCCATAGAAAGTAAATTTATAAATATATTATTATGGTACATACATTTATCAAAATGTTAGTCATAGGAAAAATATACATGAATATATAGATATATATTTTGTATATATAAACAAAATCTTATAAGATAAAAAGATTCACAGTACTCCCATATGGTCACGCCATTGCTGAAGGATAATATACAAACTAGGAAAAGGGTTTCCTTAAATAAATAGTTGTATTCTTTCTAATTTTCAATAAATGCTTAATCCTTACACATCATTTCTTCCCCAATTCTCAAAAGAGAAAACAATATCTTCCCGTTTGACTTTTTAAAATTTAAAGCAATGATTGTGGATCCTGTTCTGGGTAGGGTCCCACGAGGATCTTCGAAGGCGGGTGCAAACAGCTGCGGCTGCCCACAAGCAGTCCGGGGGGAATAGAGTGCAGGCAGGGAAGGTCCGCTCCTGATTCTGCCACTGCCGCTGCCGGTCTCTGCCAGCATTGGCGGTAGAGAGAGGGGAAGGTGTCACAGCTCTTTGAAAAGTGTTACAGCTCTTTGAAGTGCCCCGGTGAGGCATGGCTTGCTGGCAGATAGGGGAGAGACCGAGACAGAAGCTCTCAGACAACAGGATGAATCTCATGCACCTTTACTTTTGAGTCAGGACCCATATAATATACAGTTTGAGGTGAGTTAAGGTCAGGCAGCAGGTAGGCGGCAGGTAATCCCCTATTGGCTTGCTCTGAGAGCTTGGGAATGCCTCAGCTGCATGATGGTGCTATTCCTACATGACCGATGACCACAGACCTCTCTATTGGAGGGAATGTGGAGGGCTGAAGCAGGGACAGCCAGGCCTAGGAAGAGCTTGAACGCCTTCTGTCCCAGTGGATATATCTGGGGTGCTGGAGTTCTGAAAGCTCATTCAACCAGGGACCTGACTTTTTCCCATGACTCGCTGCCCCACAAATGATTATTGCAGTCTAATATCAATCATGTCTGAAGAATAATAAACATTTGGAAAAAAGTTATTTCACTAATTTCAGAAGTTAATAAAAAGCATAGATAATTTGTATTTTATTTGTTTGTTTGTTTGCTTGTTTATTTTATTTATCCAGATTTTATTCCCCTCCTTGTCTACCTTCTGACTATTCCACATCTCATACCTCCTCCTACACTCCTGTCTCCACAAGGATGTCTCCACCCTCACCCCCACCCCACAAGACCTCTAAACTTACCTGGTGCCTACAGTCTCTTGAGAGGTAGGTGCATCTTCTCTGACTAAACCCAGATCGGGTGAATGATGGTTTTGATTTGCAAGAATTTTATGCAGTATTTTTGCATCAATATTCATAACTGAGTTTAGTCTGATGTTCTGTTATTTGTTGGATCCTTGTGTTGTTAGGTATCAGAGTAATTTTGGCTTCATAGAATGAATTAGGTAGTATTCCTTCTGTTTCTATTTTATGAAATAGTCTGAGGAATATTGATATCAGGTCTTCTTGGAAGGTCTGGTAGAATTCTAAAGTAAATCCATCTGGCCCTGAGCTTTGTTTGGTTGGGAGGTTTTTAATGATTTCTTCTATTTCCCTATGGGATATGGGCTTGTTTAGATAGTTTACCTGTTCTTGATTTAACTTTGGTATGTGGTATCTACCTAGAAAACCACCCATTTCATCCAGATTTTCCAGTTTTGTTGAGTATAAGCTTTTGTAATAGGATCTGATGACTTTTTGAATTTCTTCCACTTTTGTTGTTATGTCTCCCTCTTCATTTCTGATTTTGTTAATTTGGATACGGCTCTGGGACCTTTAGTTAGTTTGGCTAAGGGTTTATCTGTCTTTTTGATTCTCTGAAAGAACCAGCTTTTGGTTTTGTTGATCTTTTGTATTGTTCTTTTGTTTCTGTTTGATTGATTTCAGTCCTGAGTTTGACTATTTCCTGCCGTCTACTCCTCTTGGGAGTGTTTGCTTCTTTTTGTTCTAGAGCTCTCAGGTGTGCTGTTAAGTTGCTAGTGTAAGATCTCTCCAGTTTCTTTACTAGGGCATTTAGTGCTATGAATTTTCCTCTTAACACTGCTTTAATTGTATCCCATAAGTTTTGGTATGTTATGTGAACATTTTCATAGAATTCCAGGAAGTCTTTTATTTCTTCATTTCTTACCTGACCAAGTTATCATTGAGTAGAGAGTTGTTCAGTTTCCACTTGAATGTATTCTTTCTGTTGTTTTTGCTGTTTTTGAAGATCAGCCTTAGGCCATGGTGATCTGATAGGATGCATGGAATTATTTTAATCTTGTATCGGTAGAGGGTTGTTTTGTGACCAATTATATGGTCAATTTTGGAGAAGGTACAATGAGGTAATGAGAAGAAGGTGTATTCTTTTGTTTTAGGATGAAATGTTCTGTAGATACCTGTTAAATCCATTTGGTTCATAACTTCTCTTAGTTTCACTGTGTCCCTGTTTATATTCTGTTTCCATGACCTATCCATTGGTGAGAGTGGGGTGTTGAAATCTCCTACTACTATTGTGTGAAGTGCAATGTGTGTTTTGAGCTTTAGTAAAGTTTCTTTTATGAATGTGTGTACCCTTACATTTGGTGCATAGATGCTCAGAATTGAGACTTTCTCTTGGTGGATTTTCTATTTGATGAATATGAAGTGTCCTTCCTCATCACGTTGATAACTTTTGGTTGAAACTCTATTTTATTGGATATTAGGATGGAAACTCCAACTTGTTTCCTGGGCCCATTTGCTTCAAAGACCTTTTTCTAGCCTTTTACTCTGAGATAGTGTCTGTTGTTGTTATTTGAGGTGTGTTTCTTGTATGCAGCAAAATGCTGGATCTTGTTTGTATATCCAGTCTGTTGGCTTATGTCTTTTTATGGATGAGTTTTGTCCATTTATATTGAGAGATATTAAAGATAGATGACTGTTGGCTACTGATATATTTGATTTTGTAGGTGGCTTTATGTGCTTGTGGTTCTCTCCTTTTGGCTTTGTTGTGAGATGATTAATATCTTGCCTTTTTGTTGGTATAGGTACCTTCCTTGTGTTGGAGTTTTCCTTCTAGGATCCTATGTAGAGTTGGATTGGTAGATAGATACTGTTTGAATTTCGTTTTGTTCTGGAATATTTTGTTTTTTTCCATCTATGTTGACTGAGAGTTTTGCTGAGTATAGTAGCCTGGGGTGGCATTTGTGTTTTCTTAGAGTCTGTATGACCTATGTCTAGGCTCTTCTGAATATCATAGTCTCTGTTGAGAAGTCTGGGGTAATTCTGATAGGTCTACCTTTGTATGTTACTTGGCCCTTTTCCCTTGCAGCTTTTAATATTCTTTCTTTGTTCTGTGGGTTTAGTATTTTAATTATTTATGTGAGGAGAGGATTTACTTTTCTGGCCCCATTTATTTGGCATTCTATAGGCTTCTTGTATCTTTATGGTCGTCTCTTTCTTTAGGTTGGGGAAGTTTTCTTCTATGATTTTGCTGAAGACATTTTCAGGTCCTTTGACCAGGGAATCTTCATTCTCCTCTATTCCAATTATTCTTAGGTTTGATCTTTTCATTGTGTCCTGAATTTCCTGAATGCTTTGGGTTAGGAGTTTTTTTATGTTTTGAATTTTCTTTGACAGTTGTGTCAGTCTCTTCTATGGTATGTTCTACACCGGAGATTCTCTCTTCTATCTCTGGTATTCTGTCGGTGATACTTACATCTGTAATTCCTGACCTCGTTTCTAGGTTTTCCATTTCCAGGTTTGCCTCCATTTGTGTTTTCTTTATTGTTTCTACTTTTAGGTCTTGGACTACTTTATTAAATTCCTTTACCTATTTGATTGTGTTATCCTGTATTTCTTTCAGTGAGTTATTTATATCTTACTTAAAGGGCTCTATTATCTTCATGAGATAGTATTTTAGGTAAGCTTCCTGGTTCTCAGATGTGTTGGTGTATTCAGTGCTTGCTGTGATGGGAGAACTGGGTTCTGATGATGCCCATGTATATTGGCTTCTGTTGCTTATGGTCTTGCCCTTGTCTCTCACCATCTGGTTGTCCCTGGTGTTTGCTGATCTGGGTGACTCTGTCTTGAGTCTGCCTTTTTTGTCCCTGGGTTGCTTCAGGTCTCCTGGAAGGGCTAAGGCCCTGGCTGTGGCAGACCACTTGTGTGGCCTTCCAACTGGGGACTCTTCAGAGAGGCAGAGAAGCTCCTGATCTGTTGCTCTGGCTGCAGTAGATCTCCTGGGAGGATTTCAGACTGTTAGGTGTTCAGAGGAGCTGTCATGCTATTTTCCTGTGTGAAGATGTTCTCCAGGGGGTCTACTGACTGTGGTTTCTGTTTCTCTGTGTGCAACAGAATTCCAGGAAGGTTTTCAGTCTATTGGATCAGTTGCCCTGCATGCCACAGAGTCCCCAGGAGGTCTTCAGACTGTAGTGTCTGTTGCCCAGTTGCTCTGTGTACAGAGGAGATCCTGGTATGCCTTCAAGCTCTGATGTCTTCAGGTGAACAGACAAGTTGGTGATCAGTTGCTTGGTTGCCTTGTGTGTAGCATCTCCTGGGATGCCAATTGCCCTGTGTGCAGATCTCCTTGGATGTCTCAGGCTATAGTGTTAGTTGCCCTGTGGGCAGTGGATGTCCTGGGATGCCTCAGGCTGTGGTTTCAGTTACTCTGAATGCAGTAGATCTTCTGGGATGGCTCAGGATATAGTGTCTCCAGGGGACCAAAGTAGGTAGCAGTCAAATGCTCTGAGTGGAGTGAATCTTCTGGGCTATTTCGGGATATGGTGTCTCCAGGGGAGCAGACTAGATAGCAGTCTGGCCCAGCAGAAAGGGGAGGGGTGTTTGATGGGGTTAGGGGTTGGGGGTGGGGAGTTAGGTGGTAATGGGTCTGGAGTTCACTGGGCTCACAGTGGCAGCTCTGGGACTTCTGGAGGGTTCTTACCAACTGATCTGAGTATAGTGGAACTTATGGGCTGGTTCAGGATATAGTGACTCCGGGGGGGGGGTAGACTAGCTGGCAGTCTGCCCTGAGAATATGTTTTGTTAGATCGACTCTTGATCAATTAGTACCTGTGTATATGTATACACATATATATGCTATTTGTTTGTTCTAATTAAATGTTTTATCCCTCCTAAAATGGATAATCTCTGTACATAAGGTTTGAACTTTGATCTGGTCCATTAAAGCAAATGAAATTGAAAATGTCAATGCAAAAAGCATTCTCATCTCAAAGAGAATAAAAAGCCAGTTTATCCTGAGGCCAGACTTGAATAATCATGGCTGAACACATATATGCAAATCAACTCAAATACAGTTTTCAAATATAGAACATTACAGTAACAGAACAAAAAAGTTACAAATGAAGACACTTTAAAAACACATTAGTGAAAACATTAAATGGGCAGTTAAGGCAGGAGCAGGATTCTCAATCTTAGATCTCTGGTGCTATTTGATATCATTTTTAGCAATTGGTGCAGAATAGGATTTCTTTAAATTTATACATTCTAAAGTTTTGTTTACTTGTTTGTTTATTGGGATGTTAGGTCTGGTACAGATCTCAGCAAGGGATGGCTCCCTTTGAGAGTTAAATATACATCCCTCCCCCAAATAGAATTAGACTTTCTGTTTGGCAATATTCCAATATCTTCATAGTAACTTCATAGTAACATAGTAATTTTCAAGTTTTAAAAGTCAATTACCCCAGGCAGACACTTTCTTTTCAGAAATTTTCACTTATAAGAGATAGTTTCCTACATGTTAGAGTCAGTGTTCTTAGGTACTTTATAACTATTTTATTCTATCACAGAATTGATATTATTCAACTTTGGTCACTCAAGACTGTGGGATGACTGAATTGGTTAAAATATTTCACAACTGGCTTCTCAATAGTCACTGTATTCATTTCTTTGAACGATGAAATCTTTAAAATATTATTTTATATGATGCTTCTGTATATACTTAATTGAAACAATGGGAATCTTTTATCTTGTTAGGTAAACTTCTCGATGTTTATAAAGACCAAATATATAATCAAAAGATTGAGAACAATTCTTGGTTGATAGCAACAATCCTCCTGTAATAAAAATTACTGTCAGAAAATGAATTATTTACCATACCTGATTTAGTGCCATTTTGATAACAGATAGCTACTTTCTCAATTAACTGGTATTATGAAAATAATTAAAACAAAATATTTTCTCAGCTAAGAAAATTCCTTCCAAAAACTAGATGTCATATATACACAGTAAATCTGAGTGTGATGTGCATCATGGATGTAGTATGAGGTTCCAAAGACAGTGGTAAAACCTTTGGTGACCCCATTATGCACAGGTTCTGTGATACATGTGTTCTCAAGTAAGAAAACTAGAAAGGACCATTTACAGATACATCACCCTACAACTGGGTCACAAATTATGCTATCTAAGTAGTTTTAACTAGAGTAAAGAGAATTCTGTCTCAAATCTTTATATCATTGAAGTTTTGTAACTTGAAGGAAGGTTTCTACTGAGTTTAAGGGTGACCTATTCTTACCCTTCTTTCAAAATGAAGATATAGGTGTAATTTCTCCTTTGATACATGCCTTTCTAACATATGGCTCTCAGGATCTTGTGAAACCCACACCTGGTTGTAAAGCTGACAAGGGATCTGTGTGTTTCACAGGCATTTTTATATATTCCAAATGGAGGAGAGAGTGCTTATGTTTTCTAAAGTAAATGTTCTAAGTATAAGGAGAAAAAAACCTATTTCTTCCCTTTCTTTCAATAGGGAAAAGAAAGCTTCTAATTTATCACTAAAGTAACATCCTGGAGGTATAATGTGCATGCAATCTAATATACTCTTTTTAAATTAACAGTGTGAGTTTCAACAATGCATGTCATCCTTTAACTTGGAGACAAGATGTGGGTCATTTCAGTCAGTTCAAGTTGCCTAGACCCTTCTCTGACCATTATTCACACTTTCCAATGATTCCACCCACCTTGTCTTTATAGCTGTTTCAGGATTTTTGCTTACACTTCATTGAGGTACAACTGACAAAAATTTAATGTACATTTTATGTTCCTATGTGTTATAGAATGATCATCATATTATTTTTTTACTGGTCTGTAAGGTCCACACTACGATGAAAATACCAGAGACAGAATTTATTAAAAGGAGTTAGGTTTGTTCAAAGTCATCCTTTCCTGAAAAACAAAAAGGAGACTGTCAATCCTTAACATATTTATCTCTAAGGCATAATTAACTTTAATGGTGGTAAACATAAAGGAAAAAAAATCCAGTAGCTCCTAAATGGGCCTGGGTCTTGTCTTGGTCATCTTAAGGGTGTTATTGCACTTTTTTATTGGTAATAATTTTACAATGAAGTTTGCTTCCATTTGCTCATAACCAGAGTCCTAAAGACTGGGTGGGGATTGAAGCAGAAAGGAGAGAGGAGAACAAAGGACAGTACCAAAGGAATCCTTGCTATGGCTTCACTAGGATCACTGTGTGTGTGTGTGTGTGCGCCTCGAACATGTGTTGACTTTTCATCTTACATAATTTGTTCCTACAAATTTTACTTATTCTTGTACTAGTCATATGCAGTTTTCTTTCAAAGTGATCATGCTGACATGATTTCTACATAGGAATTTCTCTTTTTCTATTTACTGCCTTATCACTATACCAGCATAGAATTAAAATGCTTGGTAGCTCTAAAATTGAAAAAACTATGGACTTCAGGCAATTTTTTTATTTTTCCTTCCCATACAATTTAATAAGAATACAATTATTTAAAGTAAAAACATGTAAATGTAGAACAAGCTGCACATCTCTGAGAAATAGTGGTTGAAAGCTTTCACAACCCAAAGGTTTTTGTTTTTCTGTTTTGTGTTGTTTTGTTTGTTTGATTGGTTTTGGGATTGGTGTTATTTTTTTCTCATTTTCAATAGAGCCATTGGTGTATAAAGCTCAAGAGTTGTACACTCTGCAGTAGCCTGGAACATTCTTTCCAGAGATGTCCACTCAGGTGAAGCTGAGATTGTAGACTTATCTACATAAAAGGAATGTGTTAGCATGAAGCAGAGTTGGAAATCAGTAAAAAAAAAAAAAAAAAAAAAAAAAAAAAAAAAAAAAAAAAGGTTTAAATCATAGGTATAAGCTCAGGTGATGGAGAAGAGAAAAACATTTCGAGGATCACAGAAAATAAGGTGGGAAAAGCATGATACATACACAAAATATAATTTTGACTTCTAAATTGAGTCATATCTTTAAATGACTATATATATATATATATCCATATACATAATTTTGATGGTTTCTGACTTAATCATAAAATGTGACTAAGGAACTTATTACTTTTTTAAAAAACCTTTAAAAATTTTCCTTCAAAACTTTTTATATGTTTTGATCATATTCACTCACCACCTGAACTCTTCCTTCTGCTCTAGTTCTTCCAACTTTGTCCTTTCATTAAAAAAAAAAAAAAAAGGTGTCAAGTGGTACCTAAATTTTCTTGGATGTGTGGTCTTTTACTGGTCAAATTCTTAGGAGCTACATTCTTAAAGGAAAATCTCTCTCCTTGTCCCAGAATCTAATAATGGACAATTGCATTATGATTAGGCTTGGGACATGATATTTGACTTCTCTCTACTTAAAGGTATCCTGGTTGCATAGGACTATAAGTGAAATGGTGAAGCTTTGGGTCATGAAAGCTGAAGAGTTAAGGCATGCTTTAATTGTATTAAAAATATAACCATAATTGTATAATCACTAAAAAATATGGTTTTACATTTGATAAGACTGCTTAACACCACCCTACAACTTCCCACCCCAACACAAACCATCCAAGTCAAAAGGATTAAGAGATAGTTTATTATGGAGCCCAATATGAGTAACCAAGGCCCAGGAACACAGTTACCCTGCGTTCCATATGTCAACATGGATACAATTTCCTAAAGTTTTTGTTGTTGTTTTTTGTTTGATTTGTTTTGTTTGATTTGTTTTTGTTTGTTCATTTGGTTTTGGTTTTGATTTGCTTTTTGTAACAGAAAAAAGAAAGTTATATGTAGAGAAATTTTAATCCAGCAACATGGCTGTCCTAGCAAGGGATCACGTTCAAATATCTAGGTCTGTGTGATCCATCTTTAATACAAGCATGCCCTTAATATGCATCTTTAATCTCAAACAATGTATGTAAGGTTAGTTTGTAGAAGGAAGAAGCCATACTTGAAAATGACTTCTAATTGAAGGACAGACAAAATGATGAATCAGAGAAAGATCTGACAGAATGAGTCTGAGATAGGGTATGTCCAACTCTCACAAGAAGAGACAAGAAGTAGAGGAATGTAAGAGAGCAGTACAGAGAAAGAGAGGGTGTAATTTTTTTTCAAATCTTATTTTTAATGACGGTTCTTCAATGCTTTAAACTTCCTTTTAGCCCACTACCCACCAGAGGTAGTGGAAAAGAAGGAAGAAGCAGGGGTGGGGAGTGGACCTGTTTAGAAAGATTCTTTGGAGTAACTCTTGTCTGTTTTTTGGAAACTGGCAGTTCAGTTCACAGTTTAACAAACAGCAGCAGTTCTAGCCACTTGCAAACACTTCATAGATACACCAACAGTCCAGTTCAGTAGAGTCAGGTTAGCAACAGTTGTGACATGACCTAGCAGAGACACCCAGTCCTCAGCCCCAGCTAGAGTCAGCAGGAGGAGCCAACAGAAAGATCAGGAGAAGTTCTGTCTGTGCCTCTCTCATGAAGCAAAGATCAGCAAAGATGAGAGACCTACAAGTGTTGCACAGCTAGCTGTACTAGCAATCCAAGCTCAGTCTCTGTCACTCCATGGAATCCTATTTATATTTTCCAAACATCTCGTGTCCTCTATGTGCCTTGCCTCAGCATTTGCATCCAATCAACCCAAGTCTAAAGAAGCTTCATCAAACTGCAGTGCAACATCAGAAGATTTTTGGTGCTTTTCTCTCTATGGTGTCCTGACAAATTCAGCTCAACTAAGGTGTACCAATACATGTGTGTCATTAGCAGAGTCTTTCATTACCTGTCTTTCCACATGCTTGTATTAGCAAAATACCCTCTCTCTTGTGTCTACTTCAGTGAAATATTCCCTCTTGTGTTTGACTCAGCAAAATACCATCCAACTGACTTTCTAAGTTTCCACTTCAAGAGATAGATAGATAGATAGATAGATAGATAGATAGATAGATAGATGGATAGATAGATAGACAGATAGACAGATAGATAGACAGATAGACAGACATGTAGGTAGATAGAAAGATAGATAGATAGATAGACAGACAGACAGACAAATAGATAGATAGGAGGTAGTTTTTACTGGGACAGTTTTACAAGACAGGTTATATATAGAGAAAAATTTAGACACAGGTGAAGACAGAATGAGCCAGAGAATGAGTAGCCAGATTAGAACAGATTGCTGGAGTTAGTTTTAAGCCCAGCAAAGCAATTCAGTGAGAAGCTGAGAAAAGACAGATTGAATCAGTCAGCTTGGAGAGGAGTTTGAGCCTGAAGAGCTGAGTTGAAGTAGCCAGCCAGGATTTAAAAAACAAAACAAAAAACCATAAACAAAACCAAAAAATTCTAAAACAACAATAACAAATTTATAAGGATGAGCTTATTTAGCACCTCTGACATGACAATTACATCAGATGAATAAAAATTACTTTTACATCTGGCATCCAATGGGATTGGAAGAAAAAAATAAAAGCCCATCAACATTGCAAAAAGCAGAGTACATTTGACAGAAATGTCACAGAGGACAAGTGACATCTGACAGAAAGCAGCAAAAGATAAATTCTCCTGGGATTGTCTCCAGAAAAAGCATCAGCTCTTCAAATTTACATGGATATCCCAAGAGACTTAGAAACTGAAGCAGTCGGAGCCGTGAGCCCAGAGCAAGGAGTGAGCCTTGGAGAGAGTGAATCACAGTGATGAAAGACTATGGTTTCCATCAAAGTTGATAAAGATCGAATCTGAATAAGGGAAGCTTCTACATAAAAGGCAGGGCTGAAGGAAGAAAGACACATTAACTGGGCAGTTAATTATAGGTTTCTAAAACTATCTGATAGCACTTGTAGCTCTACCATTGATAGAGAATCAGATTTTGTTAAGTCAATAAATTTTGAGGTTTTTAAATCTCTTTGCTGGTGTATGAGATTTGACACACAGGTAGGTAAAGGGTAGTACTTAGCAGGACTAAAAATAGTCCCTAAGGTATTGTAAATAGGCAACAAGATCAGGGACAAACATACTTTCATGGTCATTGAAGATTTTATAAGTCAAGCAACCTATATAGATAGCTTCTTTACAAAAATAAGGCTACACTAAAAGAAAAAAAAGTCTTGTGCACTTAGGCCTTAATCATTATTCACTGTGTTTTTGAACATTTATATTTGAAATATGTCTATGTCATAGGAATATTACATCTACTTAATAAATTCATATAAGTTGTTTAAATTGTGTTAGAATTTTTGGTTTTGGCAGGCAAGAAGCTCCAAGTGGATTCCTGGTTGAGGGACTCTAATTCTTCATGTATTCCTTCAATTTTATCCATCTTCCTATCCTGCCTCACTTTGAGTTTTGAACTATTTAATTATTTTGCTTGATGGTATGATCAGAGGCTCAGGAAAGGGATACCTCTTTATAATACAAGTCTAAATATTTTATATCTTCTTCTTAAATTGAAATTATACTTCACTGTTCATTTGTTTGTTTTTTGATAGTTTTTTTTCAATATAATCCAATGTTATTTTTTTCTCCTTAATTGCTGTGATGTTATGTATGGCTGGCAAGCCCTATAATTTTTTTTATTGTTTTATTACATTGAAAATGAAATGATGTGCATTTATTGTATACCACATGGTATTTTAAAGTATATGCACATTGTAGAGTACCTAAATATAGGTAATGTTTTTACAAATTTAGCATCTTTAAAGATTACAGTATTTTAAGAATAGCTATCCTACTGTCGAAAGGATTTTTGGTACTTATTCCTTATAAGTAACTGAAAATATCTATCTCTTTTCTATCAGAGCTCCATGATCAATGACTGGTGCTGTAGTTTCTAAGGGACAATGCTTAGTCACTCTTTACAGTAAACCACATAAGAGAAAAATGGTCAATCACAACAGGAATTAATCAGTGTGCCCAAACTAAGAAGAGACAAAGTATCAGAATCTTCAGGAAAGGAATATCATCTTTTGTGTCAACTTTTATCTGTCTCTCAGGTATGTGTTGCAGCTTTAAGCTTATGTAGCACACAAAGGAGAAGCAGAGAAGAAGCATACATAGTCAATCATTCTTGCTCACGAACAGTCTTTCCTTGTTCTCGGTGTTCTCCTTGATAACTATCCTAGAGTTAGTCATGTTAATCCTTGTCTGAGATAAGAAAGTTCCTGCTGTTCCTGTTGTTTGTTGCAGTGTTCTTATACCAGAACTTTTATTCCCATAATACAAGAGTTACTCCAGGAAAGAATGACTCGGCGAAAGCACAAGAGGAAATGAGAATTTAAAATACACGATCTCCTTCAATTTTAGTACATTGACTTAACTACTAGGAACTACTTCAGCTATTTAATCAGATATTTGAATCAAGTTGATGGTTAATTATCTATTCATGACCCTGTCAGTTGAAGGTAAAGTTCACCAATTTTAATGACTGTTCCTTAAACAACTAATGTGGCTCTACAGAGAGTAGAACATGAGACCTATCCAGAGGGTTAATACAGCAAAGAATCTAGACAGTTTCAGACCCATCTGAAAAGTTACTATTAGCAAAACATCTTATTTAGTTTTTTTATGTTTGTCTAATGTGCTGGCTAATGTTTTGTCAACATGACACAGTTAGAGTCATCAAGGAAGGGTGAATCTTACTTTAAAATCACCCCTTCATCACATTGGCCTGTAGGCAAGACTGTAGATCACTTTCTGGATTAATGATAGATGGAGGATGGCAGCTTACTGGGGACAGTGACATCATAGGGCAGGTGGACTGGGTTGTATAAGAATTCAAGGTGAGCAAGGCATGGAAAACAGGCAATTAAGCAGAACTACTCCATGTCCTCTGCTTTAATTTCTGCCCTGAGATTCCTGCTTTGAGTTCCTGTTCTGACTTCCCTTAATCATGGACCAAGATCAAGATAAGCAAGGCAGCTAAACCCTTCCCTGCTCAAGTTACTTTCAGTTATGCTGTTTTATCACAATAATAGAAAACAACACAAGACAAGATCAAACAACCAAAACAACAACAACAAACTAAGACAGGCAACATCTCCCTGCTGCCTTCTATCCAAATTCATAGTTCTTAATAACCATCAATGTCTTGTATTACATTGATGTAATACAAGATTTTTCATTCTATATAAGAACAATAATATAGCATTTGACTTTATGTACCTTGCTTATTTCTTTTAACATAGTTTCTTACAGCTTCATTCTTTCTGTGAAATGTTTATAAGATTTCCTTCATTAGTCTGGATGAGTACTACTCAATATACGAATGTGTTCAGTATATGAATTTAAAATGTTTGTATAAAACTTAGAAGAGAGTGCTAAGAAGACTGTGAGATATTAGGAACACTGGACACATTCTCTGATTAAACTGTCTCTTTCTTGTTTTACAATTTATGAGACAAACCATCAATTTCTATGCTATAAAACCACAATGAGCATCCTACTTCTTGGTTCTGGCTTTCTTACAGCTTTTACTTCCATAACTTCTTCAGTTCCATCATTCACCACCATGTTAAAAATGGGGCCTTCAGGTATTCTCATTCTCTTGCAGGCTTTAGTTGTCTTCATAAAACTCACATATCATATGTTATAATGGCTGATTCTTGTGTCTTCTTGAGATTCTCTCTTGCCAGGAAATAAATATCCTCATGACTCGAAATAGTTTCTGATTTGCGTGGAGTTGTGAATCAACTTCCCAGAAGAGTACACCACTTAAAATAAATTTGATAAGCATAGAAAAATGGTCTAAAGATAAAAAGCTTGAAATTATTAAGGTGTGGATAAAAGTTGTATAATTGAGTAGGTAATAGAGGAGGAAATTGAGAAGAGGGAAGATCAGATGTGAGGAGATGATACATGGAGAGACTATTCAGAAGAAAATTAAACTATCTTTTGTCATCTTTATTTTTTAGTTACTATTTAATTTAAATAACCAGTAACTGTCATTTAATCAAAAATATAAATATCATTTAGCATCATTAATGTTTTGTATTGTGCTTACTATGCAATTTGTTAAACTTTTTGTCAACCAAAAGTATTTCAAGATATGTAAATGCAATAGGCTAATAATTTTCCTAAAGACCAAAGTGTGTCTCAATCAGAAAAACCACTTTAGGAATTTTCCATCTATTTATAGTTATAGTCTTAGAGTTTTCTCTACTATGAACACTAAATATTCAAAAATGTTAAACTATAGGAAAATTTTCAGTGTTATTTTTGTGTTTGTTAAATTAAATATGAGTCTATTTTAAGTAAGGAGAGAATTTATTTGCAATAGGAAGTTTATGTGAAAATTGCTTCAGTGTTATTTTGCAGTGTATTTGTCTATGAAATATAGTGAGCAATTGGTGCCATCCCAACTCCATTTCACAAATGCTTATGTATAAAGAAAAATTATGGCCCATAAAGATGATCTCTCTAAAGAATATGCACTACAGAATAGAGAAATCCCACTATATTTTTTACTTGACTTAATTTTATATCCTTGCTTATATCTGAGGCATTAGAAGCACCAAATGAAATACTGTTATTGGTCTTCGACAGGTTCACTGCCATTAGCTGTACTTCACATTTTGTCTCAAGACTTATGCTTTCTGTGGTATTGCCGGATGATTTGATAATATACATTAAACATCATATTTTTATTGAGCAAGAAGTAATTGTATCCGTTTCAATTATAGAGAACACACTTGAAATATTTGAATCTTTGTCTTATTGTTGCTGTAAACTCATTATTTCATCTAAACAAGTTAGTGATAAGTAAAGAAGAAATGTTTTTTCCTAAGTGGTTTAGAGGGTTTAACAAGGTATCTTCAATGTTAATTTTTTTCTGTCATTCAAATTAATGTGTGATATTAAGGTTTGTTTTATCCCTTTGAGAATTAATCTCTTCTATAGATGCCCATAAAATTCCTATCTATAATCTAATATATATTAGTTCTAGTCCTGCAACATAGATAATTACTTTTTTCCCATTGTCTATTAGAGCAAAAACTATATCTAACTTATTCTCCTATCACAGAGTATTTAGCAGTGCTAAGTTCCTAACTGGTGTACAAAAGTATTTTTAAGTAAGTAATTAATAATGATACAACCAAAATTTCTCTGATTATGTACTATTTTGATAGAAATTATACTATTAAAAAGAATAAAAATTTAAAATTTAAAATAAAATAAAAATTTAAAAGCATTATATCTCATATGTAGTCTCATTTGTTTTAAACTATTAATTTTCACAGATATCCTCAACATATTCTTTGCATTTCCATGTGTTATGGTAATCAGTTCATCTTAGTACAAGCAAATCAACCTATGGGTACATTGTGGTATGGAAAGCCAAGGTAGGTCTGGACAAAGAGGTCCCTTTTAGGGTTCACTTTTATGTACAGAGTGGATAAATCCACTTGGACTCCACTGCAGAGCTCTTTAATTTTTATTGTACTTATTTGTGTTCCATGTAGAACACGCTCGTGTGTGTGTGTGTGTGTGTGTGTGTGTGTATCGTTGTGATGGAGAACTACATGGGTCACACTTCTGCATATGCAGAAGTCGGAGAACAACTTGTGGGAAACAGTTTCTTTCCTCCAACATGTGCATCTAGGAGATCAAATTCAGGTTTTCAAACTTGCTAGCAGGTGCCTTCACTCTCTGTGTCATCTTCACAGCTCTTTCTTGAAAACACTCATGTTGTACTACACGCATGTCCATTTTTTGAAGCATTGTTACTCTGTTCTGTACCAAGACTGAGGTAGGCCATTGTAAGAGCACTCTGTCCTGGTTTCCTTTCTTTCTTTCTTTCTTTCTTTCTTTCTTTCTTTCTTTCTTTCTTTCTTCTTCTTCTTTCTTTCTTTGTTCCTTCCTTCCTTCCTTTGTTCCTTCCAACCTTTCTTCTTTCCTCTCTTTCTTCTTTCTCTTAATGTTTAAAAATACTATATGTGTATGAGTATTTTGCTGGCTTTCATATGAATACCGTATGCATAGTAACTATGATGGTGTGAAGAGGGCATTGCATTACCCAGCAGTGAAGTTATAAAAGGATTTGAACTACTATGTGAGTGCTAGGGACTGAACTCAGGTCCTGTTGCAAGAGCAGTAACTCCTCTTAACTGCTGAGCAGTCTCTCTAGCTTCTTGCTTCTGAATACTTATTGCCATCATTATTATGGTGACCAGGATTTTCAAAGTTGCCCTTTATAGTTTGAATGCTTATACTTGTTTAGAACTCTGACTTTTTATAATTTTAATAGTTAAATATATAAAGATCATACTAATTATCATTCTATAATTCATTCAGTAAGTGTGCCCACATACCAGTGCCTGAGATTTGATTCATGGTTTATTATGGAAATTCAGAAGTCTTCATCCAAAAGTACCAGATGTTTCCTGTCCAACACTATCACCAGCAATGCTCTTAGCATAATAATGAAGGATTCAGTGACACATGAGGTGTTAAAAGAATGGCTTATGTTTTGTTTTTTAATTTTATTTAATTAGAGAAATTGTCAAACACCTAAACTGGCATTGAAAACTATGTTTCTTTTAGTTAAAGCTGTCTGATTTCTCTTAATTTGTAAATTATTCTCAGTATGTACATGTCTGAACATGAGTACAAATTCTCAATAATATAATCATGCCTTTACAATAATTTATCTTGTATGCATAGCAGCCTAAATTTATCTCTCATGTGAATGACTTGGCTTATGGGCTTTTGGTATGAAAACAATGTTTTTTTTCCCAAATAGTCTGAATAACAGATGATTATTATACCAAACACTTTCATTTTGAAAGAAAGGAAACCATAAGTGTAGAGCTGTGAAATCCTATAATCAGCTAGATTCAATTTTGTATATTCAATGTTCATGAGGACATAAAGATCACTTAGGATTTGATGCATTTTTGTTTTTCAAAATGTGCCTTAATGGGTAAAGGACAAGTTTTCAAGTAGATCTGGTCTTGATTTCCAAGTCATCAGTGATTAGTCAGGCAAGTCATTTGATGCTTTCGAGCCTCATTTTCATTGTTTGTAACACATTGTTGAGTTGATGGTGCTGGCTTTCAGGAAGTGACTGGATTGTCTGAGATGATGTGTTCCAAGTGTTTGGCACAGTGCCTGGCTCATGAAAGATTTTCTTTTATCTGTCACATCTTCCTTCTCTTCTCTTCTAGTTTCTAAAATATCATCCTGAGTGAGATGACCCAATCACAAAAGAACACACATGGTATGCATTCACTGATAAGCGGATATTAGCCCCAAAACACACAATACCTAAGATGCAACGCATAAACCTCATGAAACTCAAGAAGAAGGAGGAAGACCAAAGTGAGGGTGATTTTGTCCTTTTTAGAACGAGTATCAAAAGATTCAACCAGAGCTCCCAGGATCTAAACCTCCAGCCTGAGAACAGACAGGGTCAAGCTGTCCTCTGAGAGGCTCTAACCAGCAGCTGACTCAGACAGATACAGACATCCAGAGCCAAACAGTGGATGGAGCTTGAGGACTCTTATAGAAGAATAGGTGGAAGGATTGTGGGCCCTAAGGAGATAGGAACTGCCGGATCACAGAGTAAATGAACCTGAACCCTTGGAGCTCTCAGAGACTGAATCACCAACCGTGGAGCATACCTAGTCTACACAGATCTACCTCCATGGGCTGGACCTAGGCCTCCCTGCACATATGTTGTAAATGTGCAGCTTGGTTTTCATGTAGGTCTCAAACATCTGGAGTGGGGGCTATCCCAAAACATGCAGCCTGTATATAGAGTATGGTCTTCTAGCTGGGTGCCTCATCTGGCCTCAATGGGAGAGGAAGCACCTAGCCTCTCAGAGACTTAAAGTGGCAGGGTGGGGGATACAGGAGGAGGGGGTACTCAGAAAAGAAGAGATGGGGAAGGATTGTGGGAGGGGGTGACTGGGACGGGTTATAAAGTGAATAAGCAAAAAAAATAAAATTAAAAAAAAAAAACTGATCCCAAATCCAGTCACTAAACATGGCTCCTGTTCAATTTGGAAAATATAACTCTAATAGTATATATCATTCATGGTCATTGTGAAAATGCTACTAACTAACCTCCAAAATCTGAACTAAAATGTTTGTCTATACTTGTATCTTTATGAAGTACTATCTGAATATTGTTTCAAATTCTAATATGTCTTTCCAAATATCTGCAGCAAAAAGATTCCCCCTGGATACAACACAGCTGTTGCCCTCACAAACAAAACAGCTGTGGCTATCTGTGGAAGATCTCTACAAGATCAGACACATCAACGTTTCATCACAGAATAGAGAGGATCCCATGAGACCTCACCCTTCTCTTTGAGTCTCCTGGCAGCTAATGGTTGCTGGGAAAGATGTGTCATTTTCTTCTATGGTGGATCCACTGAAAAGTGCCTTATGTTCTACTAAACAACCCCTGACCCACATGCAAGAAACCCTAATTAGCCTAGTTAGCCTCACACAAAAATAAGATATGAAAGTAGAGTGGAAGGTGTTGGTAAAAAGAGTTTTAGTGGGAAGAGGAAGGGTTTGTGAAAGAGGGTAAGAGAAATAAAGATGATTAAAATTCACTGTTAATACTTATGAAACTGTCAAACAATAATAATAAAATAGACATTTTTTTAAAAGAAGGATCTACTGTAGAGACAAATTAGTTCAATTTGCTGAAGGATTCCTGGGATCACTCTGTGACTCAAATTTCATGCACCAAATTTCAAGGCGTTTAAAGTATATCACAAGTCTAGATTTCCATTGATTTTGGCTATAGTCTCATCTATTTCTTGTTATTTTGTTGTAGACCATAAGTAGCCTATGTTATTTGGCTCAGTGATATCCTGTGAGTGATTTTCACTTACTCATGTTCCATTGTATTTTAATAAACCACCTTTTTGGTATTAAAATAAATAAATAAATAAATAAATAAATAAATAATAAATAAATAAATAAAATAAAAAAATAAAAAAAATAAAAAATAAAAAGTAATACATATATGATTGCAGTAAGGACAAGCTCCTGTACTTTAAGACCTATTATAGAAACACCCTATCAATCAGACAATTCAAGAACATATAAATTAATTTTTAATTTTCATATTATTTTTCTCACCTGAGAGTTTCCAGTAATTTTAAGAGTTTATTGAAAACAGTTTATTCTGCTGTACCTAATGTATCTTTCTTTGGACACCCATGCTGGTAGATGGTATTTGAAGGAATGATGAAAAGATCTTTCCTGGTTCTTTCTAAGACCATTCTTCTGACTCTAATGTTTGGATGAAAAAAAAGAATGAGAGAAATTGAGGTGAGAAAAATTAGTCTTAAATTGAGCATATTTAAGATTGGTGGGTTTTTCCACCGTTTCCTAAACCATGGATAAGTTTAAATACTGCTGTGGTTTGTACTGTCCTTTCTGTGTGTTTTGCTTTAAAAATCTATCTTAATGACTATACTATGATTAAATAATTGTTCTGATACACATTCAAAAACCCCGACACTTACGGTCACTTGATCTTTGACAAAGGAGCTAAAACCTTCCAGTGGAAAAAAGACAGCATTTTCAATAAATGATGCTGGTTCAACTGGAGGACAGCATGTAGAAGAATGCAAATTGATCCATTCTTATCTCCTTGTACAAAGCTCAAGTTCAAGTGAGTCAAGGACATCTACATAAAACCAGATACACTGAAACTAATAGAAGAGAAGTGGGGAAGAGCCTTGAACACATGGATAAAGGGGAAAATTTCCTGAACAGAAAGAACACTAATAGCTTATGCTCTAAGACCAAGAACTGACAAATGGGACCTTATAAAATTGCAAAGCTTCTGTAATGCAAAGGACACTATCAATAGGAAAAAATGGAAAGCAACAGATTGGAAAAATATCTTTACCAACCTTACATCCAAGAGAGGGTTAATATCCAGTATATACAAAGAACTCAAGAAGTTAAACTCCAGAGAACCAAATAACCTTATTAAAAATGGGATACAGAGCTAAACAAAGGATTTTCAACTGGGGAATTCCTAATGACCAAGAAGCACCTGAAGAAATGTTCAACATCCTTAGTCATCAGGGAAATGCAAATTAAAGCAACTCTGAGATTCTGCCTCATACATGTCAGAATGACTAAGATCAAAAACTCATGTGACAGCAGATGCTGACAGGGATGTGGAGAAAGAAGAACACTTCTCCATTGTTGGTGGGAGTGCAAGCTGGTACAACCACTGTGGAAATCAGTTTGTCAGTTCCTCAGAAAATTGGACATAGTACCACCTTAGGATCCACTCCTGGGAATAAACCCAAAAGATGCTCCAACCTATAACAAGGACACATGCTCCACTATGTTCATAACAGCTTTATTTATAATAGCCAGGAACTGGAAACAATCCAGATGTTCTTCAACAGAGGAATGGATACAGAAAATGTTGTACATTTACATAATGGAGCTATTTATACTATTCAGCTATTAAAAACAATGAATTCATGAATTTCTTAGGCAAATGTATGGAATTAGAAAATATCATCCTGAGTGAGGTAATCTAGTCACAATAGAACCCACATGATATGCACTCACTGATAAATGGACATTAGCCTAAAAGCTCAGAATACCCATGATTCAATTCACAGACCAGGTGAAACTCAAGAAGAAATACCAAAGTGTGGATGCTTCAGTCAGTCTGAGAAGGGTGAACAAAATAGTCATAGGAGGAAATATGGAGACAAAGTATGTAACAGAGACTAAAGAAAAGGCCATCCAGTGACTGCCCCACCTGGGTCTCCATCCCATATACAGACATCAAATCCAGACACCATTGTGGGTGCCAAGAAGTGCTTGCTGACAAGGATCTGATATAGCTATATCCTTAGAAGCTCTTACAGAGCCTGGATGTCTGTGAGACATCAGTATGGACTTCAGGTTAAACTGAGAAAGAAATTCAGCAAGGTTAAAGATATGTATGAAAGAGCCGGCTTGCCAAAGGCATGGTCTGGTTGATCATTATCCCATTCTCTTTCCGCAAAAATTTGAAAAAGTCCTTAATGTTTGAACACAGCTACATTCCAAGGTTACTCCTGCTTTGGGGGTTATATTATCACACACAGGTTGATCTCATTATGGGACAATGTAGATAAGGCTCTGCTGTTTCTGTAATCCAAGTGGCTGCCAGCTTAGGGCAATCTTTCTTTCCCTTCCCCAATTGATCCTCCAGTTTCCTCCTGGTCTAACCCAATCCACACATAAATGTCTATTCTGTTTCTCTTTTGTAGAGAGATCTATATGCTCTCACTAGTCCTTACTCTATGCCTAATCTCTGTGGTCCTATAGGTTGTAGTTTGGTTATCATTGAATTAACAGATGTATCTCTATATGGGTGAATATGTACTTTATTTAACTCAAATTTTATTATTACCATTTTTATTTTATTATTTTTATTTTTACTTTATATATAAAATATAAATATTTAATATAATATTTAATTTATATAATATATATCAAATACTATATAACATAAAACATTTTATTACTATTTTATTAATGTTATCATTATTAGTGGTGGTGGTGGTTCATAAAAATAGGGCTTCTCTGTGTTGATCTTGGAGCCTTAGAGCTCACTTTGTAGACCAGGCTGGCCTTGAACTAATAGAAATCCACCTGGCTCTGTCTTCGGAGTGCTGGGGTTAAAGACATGTACAACCATTGACAGATTATTATTTCATTTTTTTTTAAATAGCTAACATACCATTATGTTAAATGTACTACATTTTATTCATCCTTTCATCCACTGACAGTCATATACACTGTTTCCAGTTTCTGGTTGTTGTGAAAAGAGCAACAATGAAGATGGTTGAACAAGGTAGGTTGAAGTATCTTTGGATATATTATTAACAGTAATATGGCTAGATCTTGAGACTAATTAATTCCCATCTTCCTATGGAACTGCCATGCTGATTTACACAGTGACTGTAGAAATTTTCACACCCACCAATACGTGAGTGTTATCCTTCCTCCCCATCCTGCCAGAGTGAGCTATCATTTGTTTTATTAATCTTAGCCATTCTGACAGACTTCAGGTGAAATCACAGTCAGTTTTTATTTGTGATTCCCTGATGATTATGGAGTTAAATATTTCTTTAAGTGTTTCTTAGTCATTTGAATTTGTGCCAGCTATTTGGAAAACTGAGGTGGAGGGAAGATGAGTTCAAAGCCCGCAGCCAGCCTGGGGAACTCTTGGTAAGTACCTGTCTCAAAAAAAAAAAATAATAATAATCTTACAAAACTGCTCTTGCTGTTATATCAGTATTAAGATGTACCCTACTTTAATTTGTTTACTAATTTTTATCATTCAATTAAATATGCTTTTTTACGATAAGCACTTACATACTCTGTACTTTGTACAATTTTATTAAACTACTGTTTATCATAAGAAAAGATTTCTCTATTTAAATCTGCATCCCATTTTAAATTTGGATTATTTGTGTGTTTTTTTAATATCTACTTTCTTAAGTTTTTTATATATTATGGATATCAGTCCTCTCTTAGATGTTAAACTGAGAAAAATCTTTTCCCTTTGGTGCTTTGCTCCATTGATGATTTTCTTTGCCTTACAGAAAGTTTTCAGTTTTATATGTTCCAACTTGTTGATCTTAGCACTATCAATGCTCTGTTCTGGAAAAATAAAAGTACTGTTTACATTTTCAAAAGATTGTTTGCGAGATGGAAGAAATATATAGTAGAGGTATATCATGGAAAAACAGGAGAACAATTAAATAGCTCTTAAATAATATATGTAGCAATAAAGACAAGAAAGACTACAAAAGACCAATTGGAAGATGGTGCATTGGGTTTAATCATGGTTAATTTTTTTCCTTCAACACTCCACAGCAATAAAAGAAGACACCATCTTGTTTTCCTTGGGCTAATCATTTATAAAGCATCAACACCTCCAAGAATCAGGAAGTAAGCAAAGTGAAAACTGCCAAAAATTTGCATGAAATTGCAACCAGAATCCTGTAGGATTTATTAGGTTAGAAGAGAATTGAAGATACTATTTGCTTGTCTATTAGAGTGACTTCTCCAGTATAATCATGACTAAAGGATGTTCTGAATGATTAAGCATTTATATTACATATTTGAAATCTGCATAAAACATTCTTCGAAATTTTCAAATGTTCACTTACAAATGTTATTTAATTATTAACTATATGGTCAACATATTGTTTTCTTTCCCTTGCAATATATTTCATTAGAAAATACTAGAATGAATACAAAGGAAATAGATTTATCTATCACTTCGTAAAATCTTGGATTTAATCAAATGAATGAAACAAATACCTAAGAACACTAAATAGACTACGTTCCTCAAAGCTGTCCTTTGTACTTTCCCTACTGGCAGAGACAGGCAATATATACTCCACAAGGTCTCCCTTTAAAGTCAGTCATTTTTATCTTCATCTATATATTAGGATACTAAAGCTCTGAACAAGGATGACAAAATGTTAACCTTTGGTAAATTAATCCCTCTGTAGACTATATAGCAATAATAGAAAATAATATTTTTAACAATAGTGAAATAATTAAAGGCAGAAAAATCTCATTGCATATATGTGCTTCTTTGTGCATGTGCATATGTGTGTTTACAGCTCTCTTTGTTCAGTGATTTTGTATAAGCATTTAAGGTCTTTTGGCATTCTTGATATTTTAAACACTTATTCAGTAAACATGGGAGTGAAGATATGTCTTCATGATCCTAGGTTCCATTATGAAAAATATTTGTTCAGAATTGGGATTATAAATCCCACTTTGGGGTGCACTTAGTAGTTCTGTTTGTAATATTTTTGAAGTTTATACATACCATTTTCTGTAATGGTCATATTTTTTATTTATTATGTACAGCATTCCAACCATAAGGGAAAAATGGTCATATTCTTGGCCCATTTTTCATCTTAGTTCAGGTGCTCAGGTGTAGAAAATGTACAGTGGTGGATGCCAGTTCTGAAGGGAGGAATTAATGAGGAGCTGCAGTGTAGGCAAAATATTTCAGTTATACAACAAACATAAATTGCAGAGAGCAAGTATGCAACATAGGGTCTACTAGACAATATGCCACACTAAAATTTTAAGTGGACATATTTCATGTTCTGTTGCTGTTTTGCTGTTGCTTTTTTTGAGACTGGATATCTATGGTGTCTAGTCTGTTGTTTCCATGGCCTCTTTGTTCTTTTATCATTGTTACAGGCATATATGTGTATATGCATATATACATATGTATATGTACACAAATACATATTATGAGCACATGCATATGTGTATACTAACATATATTAGGAATATATTATATTATATGTACAATAATATACCATATATATATATATACACAATATATATATATATATATATATATATATATAATAATATTTCTAAATGTAATCTGCTTAGTGATATAATGTTACTTTTATGGTTGTTTTCAGGGTTGAAAATTCCTTGTATATATACATTTACTATAAGCCTTTATCAGAAGTTCAGATTTATTATTTTAATTTAAACATTAGCAGAAGGAAAGGTTTTAAGTAAATTTTAAAAGGAAACTTATTTGATATTGGATGACCAATTGGTGTGCTCCTCCTGTATTTCTTAAGCTACTACCAAGTCACCAATGTAAGTCAATAACATAAAAGATTTGTTGCAATGTTTAGACTGGACTAAAGTGTTATTTGTTGTAGATGCAGGAGAAATTAGATCAAGACTAGCTATAAGGGAAACCATAGTAATACCTTTGGAAGGTATGACTAGGGAAAAACAGAATGGAGATATTGTGAGGTGATATGTTAGAAAAAGTGCCAAATTCATTAAGATTTCTAAATTCTTGTTACAGTATTTTACACGAATATACTATAGAGTTTTATTGATTTATTTATTGAACAGCTGATAAATCAGCTTTGGAAGTTAAGTAAAGGGAGTTGTGCATATTTTTGCCATAAACCATTAACATCTATTGAAAATTATTGTGATTTCTTTTAAAAGATGATCAAGATGAATGGGGTTAAGTACATTAAAGAAGACAGCTCTTAAGAATTAATTCATAGAGAGAATGATAAATGAGACACATTTGGCATCTCTAAGCAGATTCCATATTTCCTGGACAGAAGAATATGCCAGGCCCTCTGCGGCCCTTTTATATCTAGTTGTGCAGGTAATTAACTATTTCTTGTCAAGGTATGACTTTAAGTGTATGAATACACTCAGCTTTGTCATATATCCTTGACTTCTCTTACAGGTCTGTGCCTTTTCATATGAGCAACAAAGTTTATTCATTCAAACTGAAATGTCTCTTTAAAAATATTGATATTTATTTTATCTTATGCATGTTGATAATATGCTGAATTGTTGTAGCAAAAATTAAAATGTAAACTAGAAGGAAATCAAAGCTGCCAGACAGTTAATCTTCTGTAGTTTCTTGAACATAACTAAGATTTAAACTGAAATCTAAGTTATAGTATTGATGATGTCTGATTATGCTGTCTTGTCAAAGAGATGTTATTAGCTGATATCAGTTCGATAATTTTTTTTTATTTATTTATTTATTTATTTATTTATTTATTTATTTATTTTTGGTTTTTAGAGACAGGGTTTCTCTGTGTAGTCCTGACTGTCCTGGCACTCACTCTGTAGACCAGGCTGGCCTCCAACTCAGAAATCTGCCTGCTTCTGCCTCCCAAGTACTTGGAATAAAGGCATGCACCACCACTGCCTTGCTTGATAATTTTAAAATCTTTCCTTTTTGCTTATAAAGATATAATGTAAACATAACCATGCCACTCTGGACTATAACAGAAATATTTGCATATGGGATTGATAAATCATTAACATAGATTAAAAAATAGAGAGATGAATTTAAATGTTTTATTAAAAAGAAACCTGTTTATTTGGAAATATGTATTCTTCCCTCACACAATTATCACTGTGAAAATGAGTAGCTTCCTGTGAAAGTTCTTTCAATGTTTCTTTCCTTCGTAGGTCTTTTCTCATTATGTTTTTTTTTAAAGTTTGGATAAAACACATTCTTTTAAAAATGGCCTCAAATAGAATCAATGTTCAGTTTGAATAAGATCAGAAATTTCAATTAGGAAAAAGTCAAAAAGATTTTACAAGTTTAAGTCAAACTTTTCTAATGTGTCAAAATCACCATCAGAAGTGGTTCGTGGTGTTTTAGTTCAGTTATTTAAAGAACATGATGCAAATATATTAGAATGTATTATAACACAATAAGTGTTTATATTTAGAATTCACATATCTGTACTCACAAGTTTTGCACGCGCACACACACACACACACACACACACACACACACACACTCAAACCTTCAGGGAAACTATCACACCTGAATTGAAAAGGTGCTATTTTTTGCAACTCAGATGGAGGTGACAGTGATACACTCTTAAAAAGGTATCAGATTATGTGGAAACTTGCCCTTATTTTGACAAAGTCTCTGACATCAAAAAAACCAAATGAAACACAGACTGTAATTTTTCAGTAAAATGCAGCAGTGGAGAAAACGACTATATTTAAATGAATATATTTTACAAATGATTAATAATTACAATGATGAAAAATTATATGAACAAAAGTTAGCATGGATTTTCTTTTTCAAAGTTCCAACTCTGAGTCCTCATAATGTCAGGAATTACTCAATTTTTGTATTTGGTGAGGTCCAGGATCTTGGGTTTGCTTTCAATTTTCACATTGTTTCCTACCCTACATCCAGTAATCATCAAACCCTTTTGTGATGATGTGGTTTGAATTTGAATAGCCCACATGGGCTCATGTATTGGAATGTTTGGTCCCCAGTTGGTAGAGGATTAGAGGGAGTGGCCTTGTTAAAGGGATTAGATTTAGAGAATTTTAAAGGCATTCCCAATGTTTCTACCAGTCTTGTGGCTGTGTCTTTTTTGTTGTTGTTGTTGTTTTGTTTTGTTTTTAATTTATTTAATTTAAATCACATCATAATTTACTTATTCACATAGGGGTTATAAACACAAAAAGGCAGGATGTGGGGAAGGGAATGACACCTGAGCATAGGTGTTCAGGGGGAGTACAGATGCCATTCAGAACAGGGTATCAGCTGGGTGAAGGTTCAGAGGACAGGTCACTATGACTCTGCCTATGATTCACTTGTCCTTATCTAAGTTGGTACTGTCTGCTGAGGTTGCCTATTTATAAGATCTATGACTACTCAGGCTAGTAAATTTCCACAGAAGCTGCCTGTTTACAATAGCTTATAGCCTGCTGTTTCAGTGTTTTTCCACAGAGACCCAAGACTTTGTGTTAGCATGTATATACTTCAGGCCTAGATGTGAGCTATCAGTTGCTGTCCCAGAGCTATGCTTGCCTGCCAGGTGCCTTTTTCCTTTCCAAGATGATCATGGACTCTGAAATAGCAAGCTCCAAATAAATTATTTCTTCTATAAATTGTTATATCACAGCAATAGAAAATGTTTAATGATTAGAAAATGATTAACTTTGATTTGCAATTTGATTGGACATAGGACCAGTAAGGAGGCAAGTAATTATTTCCTGGAAGAACTAACTGAGGCAAGAATACGCTTAAAGAATAGGCAGTACCTTAAAGCAGTGGCCAGATATAAAGTTTCAAGGCAAAAATGCTTTTGACTTGCCTGTCTTTACTTTTTATTGCTGTTGGATCTATCTAATATATTATTGCAACATATCTACTTTGTTAATACCAGAGCACAAACTCTACAGACTTTCAATATGGAATAAAGGAGATTTCCTGGAATCAAAAGGTCTTCAGTATCAGAATGTTGGAAGACTTAGTCTAGTTGAATGAACAGCTGATGGCTTTGTAGCCTACCAAGCAAATTGGCAGCCACTATTTTAATCGCTCTCCTTTGTAATATATGCTAATATTATATATGCTAATATTATATATTGCAATATGTATTCATCCTCTCAGTTGTATTCTTCTACATCATTATTTAAAACATCAGGAAACAGTGAAATTCTACCTTTCTTCACTATGGCTATCTCACCCTCATCTATGTTTTCTTCAGGTCTTACTTAGATGACTGTACTAAGTGCCCAATCATCACTTCCAATAATCTAATATAAGATATCAACTTTTAAGATAGATGTGAGATTATAAATCTGTACAAAATACTCTATGATTTCTCACAGAAAACCTAATATGCTTAAAATTGCCTCTAGCATTCACTGTGATCCAGTGGATCTCTTATTCCTAGATCATGCTGGGCTTATTTGAAAATTATTTGCCTATAGAAGCATAACAAATTACAAATTTCATGTCTTAGACCAGGAATCAGTCAACCATTTAATCAAGTAATCAACTCTGGGTTTTTCTGGTTGTTAGAATAATACTTTTTTATGTATTCTATAAAATGCTTGGTTCTCTCTCTCTCTCTCTCTCTCTCTCTCTCTGTTTCTCTCTCTCTCTGAATGTGAGTATGTGTGTGTGTGTATGTGTGCTTTGTTTGTATGTCTATGGGAGTTGGTTCTCTCTTCTATCATGGGAATTCCCAGATGGAATTTAGATAAAGAAGATTGGCAGCAGAAGCCTTTACTTACTTCTTCTGTCCATCAGGGCAGTGAACAGGGTCCAGGGGACCACATGAAAGAGAGAATGGGGAACAGGCAAACACAAAGAACCATGGCTTGTCTATAGTCTGATCAAATCACTATTTTAATTTTTTCACACAGGGATTATATACATATAGAGACAGGATGTGGGGTGGGGGATGATGCAGGAGCATATGTGTTCTCAGGGGGAAGACAGATATCTTCCAGAACAGAGTGTTAGCTGGGTGAAGAAGCAGGGGACAGGTCACTATGACTCTGTCTATGAATCATTTGTTCTTATCTAAGCTGGTACTTTCCACCAAGGCTACCCATCCACAAGACCTATGACTACTTGGTCTTATTGAGGCTGGTAGTTTTCCACTAAGGCTGCCTGTCTACAAGATCTATAGCTATCTGTTCCAGGGTCAGTGCTTTCCCACAGAGACCAAGACTTTGTGTTAGCAAGTATGCATGGCTGATTTAGGCCTATGGTTGATTTTAGGCCTTCAGTGTATAAGCAAGGTTGCTCCCAACACTTACAGAAGCACTTGGCAGACTCTTTTATTTTGGGTGACACAGAAGGCATCATTACAATGACAATACTAATTTAATTCACAAAGTGTTTTTGTAAAAGCTCCACCTATGGCTAGGAATACAGCGTATGGAAGTGATTTGTCATCAAGGAATATAGTCCACCATTGTACATTGACTCTAAGTTGGTGAGTAAAAGAACACTTGTATATTTTAGTTTCTCAATCAAAAGCTTTCTACATAAAGTACCACACTAAAATCAAAGAAGAAAATTTAAAGAATGTATCAAGCCAAGAAAAATACATAGTTTCATTCTTTATGTAGTAGGAAGAAACTGCAGGCAGTTTCACAGAGGACTTCAAAATGGTTGTTTTTAACATAGCTCCTTTGTGTTTCCCATTATATTGCCACTTGTGTTGTGACACAGTGCATGAAGGTATATCTCTGTATATTCAATTGTTAATTCTATACCAGCAGAGAGCTAAATCCTGGCATATTCTTGTTATTTTTATTTCAATTTCATATTTCCTAGACATTCATTCTTCCTCACCTGCTTAAGGAAATCTAGAACTGTATTTGATTTGCCATATTGCAGATCTGAAGGCCAATGTTGGTCTTTCACTTCCTAGAGAAAACTTCTGCTTAAAGAGAGGGGTGCTGGTAGAAAAACTAGGAGCAGGAGATTCAGCTAACAGACATGGAGGTAAATGGATGAATCATATCAGAACAGAATTAGAGTCCACCACATGGTAAGACATTTTTCTAGGATTAATCAGGTTAGAGTAACCAAGAGACTGCCCGAAAAAGGGCCCAAGCTTTAAAATATGAAAAAGCCTCAGTGTCATCAATTATATCCCTGATGGGTTCCTGGAAGTCCTACTACATACATGGCTGGGTAGATCTCCATAGCTTGCTGTTAAATGATTTGTTAGGTACCCTTAATTTCTATAGTATGGCAGGAAATTTGTTTTGTACTAATAGTTTAGTTGATGGAAAAGTAAAAATAAGATGAAGGGATTGACTCAAGTAGAAGTATTTTTGCTTGTACTTATACTCTCTATAAAGTAAGAAGGAACATTTTATGTTAGGAAGAAAGCAGGAAAGTGATATTTTTCTAGACATTACTAGCATTCCCTAATCAAGTTTGTATGGTGACTTTAATACTTTGGGTTGATTTCCAGAAAATTGAGTTTTTAAAATTATGTGGATTCTGTGCTCATTCTCCTTTGAGGTGATACTGCTGCTGAGAGGCAGAGTTCATGAAAGTGTTAATACTTGAATGCACCTAGTCCTCTGCTAGAGAAATTACTTTATGAAATCTCATCTGAAAATGTATAAATGCTTTTCATATATTAATAGTGAAAACAGCCAAGAATCTTTGGATTGGCTTTTGCTTATATATATCCTTTATTTAATTCCTGGAGTTACTGTAGAAGACTCTGACATTATTTCCTCCCTCTAATATTTTCATCAAACACTATTTCTAATAGTGTTTCGATATTGATTGCCATGTTGTCTTACAAGCAGTCAAACAATTAAGAATAGGAGAGGTTTTTGTTGTTGTTGTTATTAGTATTTATAGTCTACCATTTTCTGAAACTTTCTTAATATTCCCCTCCCTTTTTTATTGCTAGATATGCTACTTTAAAAACTGGTTTACAGTAAAAACAAAACAACAAAATACCATTGTATTTTATCTGTATTACTAAAAGATATTTTGATTGACTTTTTTTGTTACTTTCCCTTCCACTATTTGGATCCCAATCAATTCACTTCCCTCACTAATGGAAGAGGGAATTTTTAAAATCTTGATAATTGTGTAACACCTTAAGCTTAACAATGAGTGAATTTATATTTTGTTGGACACATAAAGCTGTCTTATTAACACAGTTTAAATATCCTCTAAAATTCACTGGATATACATAGTTTTAGGCTGCTTATTCCTTTTTAGAATAATCTGCACATCAGAGATAATCGTTTTTAATTCTTTGAAAACTGACTCCGTAATTCATTCATATCAAACTTGATATTTGTATCTTTTTCCTCTAGGCATATCTTCACATTAATTGACCCTTTACTGTTTATATCAAACATTTTCTCTTCATGTATCTTCTTCCTCAAATTCACTGACAATGGAGGGAGTACATTGCCTTTATATTTGCCATTTTGGTTTCTGAAAATTGTATTACCTATTTCCTACTAATTAGTTCATGAGTTTTTAGTTCTTATTTTATAGTAATGAGATACTCTATAGTTTACCTCCTCTATACTTTTTAAACATAAATATAATTTTATGTGCTCATGATCCTGTGTACTTTATTGGGTGATAATCATGTGTTTTTCCTATTCCCATTCTCCTTGCTGTGGAACAACTTACATTGCTGGATCCCTTTCTGATTGCTACCAGCCATTCTATGAGTGGTGTCACCTTAATTGATATGTTTATGCTGAGGAAATGATTTAACCTGTTTTCTAGTGTAAAGTGTTTTTTCTGACATAGGTATGGTTTCTGTAAGGAATATAGGAAGAAGTGGTGAAAGGGAAAGAGTGAGAGAGAAAATGATTCTAAGATTCACTCTTCAGTACATTACAGAGTGAAGGTTGTAGTTCTCTACAGAGTGTGGCTTCTTAAATCACAATTCAGCAATTATCCTCTTTCTGCAGGTTTAACTTGTCTGTTAGGTTAAAGGAAAAACATCAAGTAAGCACTCACAATTTATTTTCATTGCCTTTAAGTGTGTGCCACTTTTCCAAAACAGAGTTGTTTGCTAACATTATGATATCAGCAGTAATTATCTTCTCATGAAGTTCTTGACCTCTATTGCTAGTGTGGTTCAGGAACAGGGATATCTATCAGTTTTATAGAAGGTGATAATTGAGTTATACTTCTCTCTTTTATAATAATTCTGAGTGATTTTTGAGAGAAAGTAGGGGATGTTATCTTCCTTTTGCTGTATTATAATAAAAATGTCTTAAAGTTATTAATTATTTGATGATTTGATTTTTAGAGTGAGAATCTGAAAGATGAAAATTTTCATTCCATAGTTTTATACAGAGTGATGCTGGTATGCTGCTTGTATTTAATACTCCTTAACTGAGGAATGGAATAAGACAGGTAGCATGCTGATAATATTGCAAGTTGAAAATATGACAACCAGGGGAGGGAAAACAAATATAAATTAAAATGTTCATGGCATCTTGTACTCCATTCATTTTGGAGTCATAAACAATACAATTTTACTTTTATTCTTGTTGTTAATTTTGGGGGTAACTTTTCCTTTAAAATTTATTTTTGTTTGACACTGTTATGAAATATTTAATATGAACTATCATAGCTAAGTTGGACAGGACAAACCAACACAGGGGAAAGAGCACAAGAGAAATCAGAAGAATTATAGACTCACTCATTCACACACTGAGAAATTTCATAAACACACTAAATTAAAAGCCATAACATAAATGCAGAGAACCTTGTGCAGATAGGTGCAGGGTCTGTGAATGCTGCATCAACCTTTGTGAGTTCATTTTAGTTTTATTCAGTTGATGAAGAGAACATTGTTCTCCTGGAGTCCTCCATCCTATCCTCCCTCAGGCTTTCATACTCTTCCTGTCTCATCTATGGTAGAGTGCCCTGAGCTCAGTGAAGAGGGATTTGAGGCTGACATCCAATCAGAGTTGTGTGTTCCAAGACCTCTCTCTCACTCTCTCCATACTGACTGACTGTGTGTCTCTATACATTTTAGCTTCTGTTACAGGAGGAAGTTTCTTTGATGATGGGTGAACAAATCACTAATCTATGAGTATAACAGAATATCATTAAGAGTCATTTTATTTCTATTTTCTGCTTTTTTTTTTCCCTTTTCCTTCTTTAGACCAGTATTCTTTGGTTTTGACCTAGATCCCTGTGATATCTTGTCTTTGGTTCTTGGTCCCCTAAGCAGAGTCAAAATTTGTTCATGCTCAGATAAAGGATCTTAAGTCCAAACAATTATTGGTTGATTACTCCCAAACAAATTTTGTGCCACCAATGCCCTAGTATATCTTGCATACAGTACACCCTTATAGATAGATCATAGGGTTTATGGCTGGCTTGGTGCTTACATTTCTCTTTTGTTAGCATGTAGAATACCTTCCTGTACCAAAGACACTATAAAGTAAGGATGAAAGCTCTATATAGGCAGCATCTCAAACTCTTCATGATCAGTAAGTTATAAGTGTTGTCTTCAAAATGTATAGGGATCATGCTTTGTATACTGTGTGTATACTGTCAATAAAAAAAATAATACTGATGGTCTATGTGAAACAGGTAGAAAGTAGGGATTTTCATTAAAGAAACTCTGGGAAATGGTCAGAGGCAAGGGATTTGCAAATTTGCAATCCAGACTCTGAGAAAGTTGGATGTATGAAAAGAAGGAGACAATGTGACAGACAGATACAGAATAGTTTAAATGGGTTAAATAAGGTAGAAGCTAGTGGGGAAACAAGACCAGCAAAAAGCTGTAATCATTGTTAATAAATAGTAAGCCTCCAGTTCATTATTCGGGAACTGTGGTGCTGGTGAAAATGCCAGAGGTTACAAATGATATACTGACCATGGGTTTAGAATCGAAGCTGGGCAAGAGCTAGTTCCTTTAACAGAAAGCATACTTTTAAAGCCTTAACACACTTCCCAGATACTGAATAGGGACTGAACAGCCTGGGCCCATGGGAAATCAGTTTATACTTAGGAGCAAAGGCTGCAAAGGCCTGGAGTCAAATATTTAGTGGCATGCTGTGGCCAGGAGCATCCTTCTCAGAGCAGGAAGAAGTCAGAGGGCAGGCTCAGCCCAGCAGGGTAGGAAATGTGGGGCCACATGAAAGTTGGTGACAGTCCAGAGTCTGAGAGAGAGGGGCCCATTCACTGAGGTTGGGGGCAAGGAAACAGCAGCCTGAGTAACATGCTGATAAATGGTAATGAGACTTGGTGGTCGCCACATATAGATATGTGGAAATAGTGGAAAAAAGCCAGTAAGTTTACAGACTTGATAAGATCTACAAATAATTGAGTAATTAGAATGGCAACCCATAGAGATGCAATATAGTGAGTTAAATACAAATTCTGTGTAATGAAGTCACCTTAGTGCAACGTCATACAATAGAGTATGAATTTCATTTATAGAGTTTGGAAATTGAAAAAAAATATGTTAATACATCATACAACTGATACTCAAGATTTCAATATGTTTCTGTCTTGAGTTCTAAAAGGAGTAATTCAGAGATAACACATTTATTAGAGATGATGGCTTAGAGATGCTTTTGTAGATAGAAGCTTATGATACCACCACATATGTATCCATTATAATACAACAACAGTTTAGGCCTATGGCATAGATATTGCTTACAATTCTACAGGTCAAGCAATTATGGAGAGACCTATCAGGACTTTAGAGGAAATGGTCATAGAACAGAAGAGGGATATGGGATATCCTAAAGACAGTTTAAATAATGATTTATTAACTTTAAATATTTTAAATGTTATTGAGACAGGTAGCACAGCTGCTAAAAACCACTAGATTTTAGAGAGAACCAATTAATTAGATAAACCTAGATATGTGTTAACTTTGGAATGGCAGGTAGGAGATTGTTGTGTTGGGGAAGAGGTTTTTTCTTTGTTTCAACAGGAAAAGAAAAGCTATGTATTTCACACAAATTAATAAAGATTAGATTTTGTGAGATCCTGAAGATCTAGGCTGTACCTATGAAGGAAGAAACCAAGAAGAACAAAATAGGCAACATGAATTGTTGATCCCTTTACATGGAAACAGCCTTGAAACTGGCTAAGACATGAATATTTCCAGCCAGGAATTCAGCTATATAGAGCCAATATTAATATTGTCAGCTACACAATCCTCAGAAATTATTAGTACATGGCATTTTTTAATATGGCAAGGAGGAACTTCACATTACAGTTTGGCTCTACAGTCTAAACTGACATAAAGTTTGATGCAAACTTTAGCTGAATTGTGCACACTGCTATTCTACACATGTGTTTTTCAACAATGTATATTACCTTTGAAAGTTTATATGTTTGCAGAGTTTAAGGACAAGACACCAATAACTCAGGGGATCCAATCTCAGATTGCTGCAATAACTGTTTTATCAAAAACTTGTTTCCAGAACTTCTTCAAAGCAGCTGACTGGTTGATCCAGCCTTAGATTGCATTAGGCAGGACTTCAGTTAAGCATTGCACTTTCCCATCTCAAAAAAACCAGAACACAAATGAGGCTGCTAGTTTTCCTAAGACTTGGTCAACATCTCAATTTTCTTAGGGCCACAAAAAATAACATCAGCTCCTGACAGCAATTTTAAGAGAATGGTGCCCTATTCCCCATGCCCTCCAAATAGGGTAGGTCGGTTTTGCTAATTCATTGTCAACTGCTTGTCAACAACCATCAACTGGTTGTTTGTCATTGTTTTCAGAGGTTGGTTACAAGTTATTGATGATAATGATCAAGGAGGAAAGAAAGTATAGGAGATTAGATTCAGAGATTTCTCTCCTTTTCTTTCCTCTTATTCTTTCTCTGCTATCTAATGCTAGGGAGAACAAGGGAAAGAAAAGGAAAAAGGGGAATATAAGATTAATTGGATAAAAGGCTAGATTACTGAATCTACTTTTACACCAATAAACACCAACCAGACAAATAGTTATATATTAGTATGGATTTTGTATAGTAATAAAAATTAAGATTATTTTTGCTGTAACAAATATATATATATTTGTGTGTGTGTGTGTGTGTGTGTGTATGTGTTAATTCTTGTATAAGCTTCTGTGTTTATGAAGTTCATTTAAAAATTCAATGTGCTATTTTAGTTCTTTGGAAAGTGAGTATTACAAAGCACTTAGGATGCTTAACAAATGCAAACTAGTAGTCAATCAGACTTATAGTCTAGATACTAATATAGTTAATTACAGAAATTTATTTCCTTGGTTGAACAGATAGCAGATAGCTAGAAATAAGCAATGTTTGTCTATTCAGATATGTTATAGATAGATAGGTAGACTTCAAAACCCTCAGATAGCTATAAAATATGGCATTTAAAGATAATTTATTAATATATATAAGGCTTTTCATGACAGTGAGACAAGTCTCCTCCTGGCAGTTCTCCTATTCTACTTCAAAGATGATGAGCATCAAAGAACTTCTTTATGAAATTTGATTCAAATGTGACAAACTGCTACTGGGCAAGAAACTGCCAATGATTTAGCTACTGACAGAATATGTCCAAACTGGATAAACAGGATAGAAGGAAGGCAAATATAGAGTTTCCATAAGGCTAAGTAGGCAGTCTTTCATAATCTGTTTTGCAGAAATGTTTATAAGATATTTTGGGCCAGAAGGCCAAAGATGATACTCCAACAGTACAAAGGAACCTTGGATGACTGTCCAGGTAACTAGCAAACTCTGTCGTTTTTATAGTTTAGAAGCTGCTTATTCTGTACTTCATGATTACCCAGGTAGTATTTATTCTTATAATGTCTGTGATGGAGTTGAAGTCTAGATATTTATAGTCTCACAATTAAGCTTAAGTTGTTTAGGGCTTAAGAAAATGTTTTATAGTCTAAAATGATATTTTTAGGTTGACAATGCAAGTTATGATAGAGTGTAATTTGAGTACAAAATTTGGACTCACCAAATTGGATACATAATGGAGTACTTTCTCCAATGTTGCCAAATACATGTAGACTGGATAGTGTGAATATAATGCTTACCTGATACTTTTCATAGATGTTCTTATTTTATATAATTGATGTTAGAGAAAGTGGGGAGATGTAGGGATAATCTCTTTTGTACTATGTGGAAGCTCCCACATGGTCGAGGCAGTCGCAGAGTAGAAGTAGGCCCACGCAGACACGTGGAATTGAGTTTCCATGAAGTAATTTTATTGACAAGAATGATGAATCTGGTGCGCTCCCCCCAAAAGCCAGGAGGGGTTTCCTTATATTGGGGAGTATCAAGGGGCAGAGTTAGGGAGGGGAAAACTTAATTACCTACATCCCCCAACCTCATTAATATGTAAATCTCAAGGCAGAGGGCTGGCCCTTATCCGTGTCTTACTTGACCTAAAGGTACAGGTGAAATGGAGAGGGCGGATCTGGGGCCTGGCTTTTGGGGGCGTGGCCACACCTGCAATCTCAGGGTTTTTTCTGGCCCATGGCAGCCCTTCCATGGCCCAACAATTATGTGATACATTTATGTGTGTATTACATACAAATCTACCTCAGTTTGCTTATCCATTCTTCTCTTGAGGGACACCTAAGTTGTTTGCAGTTCAAAAGAATATAGCTCAACAAATGTCTCTACAGTAGGATGAGTATCCTTTCAGGATGTCTAAGAGTAGTAAAACTGGATCTTGACATAGGTCAATTTTCATCTTCATGAGGAACTAACAAACTGATTTCCATAGTGGTGTATGACTTTGATTGATATGAGTGTTCCTCTTACTCAACATTCTCACCAGAATAAGTTGTCACTTGTTTTCTTGGTTCTAGTAGGTGAAAGATAAAATCTCAATGTATTTTTATTTGAATTTTCCTGATGGCTAAGGGTATTGTACATTTCTTTAAGCGTTTTTCAGACATTTTAGCTTCCTCTATTAAGAATTCTTTTCATATCTGTATCCTATTTTTAATTGGATTGTTTGTGTTTTGATATATAATATTGATACCTAATATTTTTAGATTTTTTAAAAAATATTTTGTATATTGGCTTTCTATTTAATGAATAGTCTGTAAAAATCATTTCCCATTCTATAGGCTACCACTTTGAACAGTGCTCTTTTTTGTGTAGAAGCTTCTAAGCTTCATGAGATCCACTAAATGTTGTTATTAGTGCTCCTGTTAATAATAGACTGTTTAAAAGTCTTTCCTGTGCCAATGAGTTCAAGGCTATTCCCTACTTGGTCTTCTGTCAGGTTTAGTGTATCTGAATTTATGTTGAGTCTTTGATCCATTGAGTTTTATGCAGGGTAATACCAATGGATCAGTTTGCAGTATTCTACTTGTTTGACCAGCACCATTTGTTGAAGATGGTCTATTTTTCCCAGTGTGTAATTCTGGCCCCTTTATTTAAACTCAGGTGTCCGTTGGTATGTATATTTATATCTGGGTCATCAATTTGATTTCATTGACCAATATGTCTATTATTGTGTCAATATTATGCTGTTTTTACTATAAGTATGTAGTTTAACTTGATAGTGGGCATGGCAATAGTTTCATCAGTTATTTCAATATTCAGAATTATTTTGCCATCCTAGATTTTTTTTATATTTCTATATGATGTTGAAAAGAGTCCTTTCAAGATATGTGAAAAAATCTTTAAGAATGTTCATGTGCATGGTATTGAATCTGTAGATTGCTTTTGGTAAGAGGATCATTGTTAAGATGTCAATCCTACTGATCCAGGGCATTGGAGATCTTTCTGTCTTCTGATATCTTCTCCAATTTCAATCTCACTTGCTTGGTTAAAGTTACCCTAAGATATATTTATATTCTTTGAGGTTATTTTTCCCCAGTCCCTCTGCCAAATGTGTTTGGGAAAGCTACTGATTTTTGTTTTGTTTGTGAAATAATTTGTTTTCAGCTACATTTTAAAAGTCTTTGTCAGCTGTAGAAGTTTTCCAGTGGCAGGTTTAGGTTCCCTTATGTATACTATCATATTTTCTGCAAATAAAGATACATTGACTTCTTGCTTTCTAATATATATCCCTTTGATCTCCTTCAATTGTCTTATCACTCTAGGTAAAACTTTAAGTATTATAGAATAGGTATGGAGAATAGAAAATATTGCTTTGTTCCTTATTTCATTGGAATTGCTTTCAGATTTTTTCCATTTAAGTTGATGCTTGCTATGGGATTTCTGTAAACCACCTTTATTTTTGTTTAGGTATGTACCTTCTATCCCTGATCTCTTCAGAACATTTTTCATGAATGGGTGTTGAATTTCATTACAGGCTTTTGCTGCATCTAATTGAACACATGATTTTTTTGTATTTCAGTTTGTTTATATGGTTGTTTACATTGACAGATTTTTGTATGTGGAACCATCCCTGCCTCTCTGGGATGAATTTTGCTTGATCATCGTGGATGATCATTTTGATGAGGCTTTGGGTTCATTTCACAAGTATTCTAGTGAGTGTATTTGGATCTATGTTTATAAGGGAATTTGGTCTCTCATTGTTCTTCCTGGAATCTTCATGTGGTTTAGATATGAGAGCAACTGTAAGCTCATAAAATGAGTTGGGCAATGTTTCTTCTGTTTCTATTTTGTGAAATGGTTTGATATGTTTTTGGCATTAACTCTGAGTCTGGTAGAATTCTGTGCTAAAATTAAATGTCCCTGGAGACATTTAATCACTGCTTCTATTTCACCTGTGGTTATAGGGCTGTTTAAGTTACTTATCTGTTCTTGATTTAACTTTGGTAAATGGTATGAAATAAGAAAATTATAAATTTATTTTATATGTTCCAATTGGGAGAAGTACAAGTTTTTAAATAAGTCCTCAAGATTCTCTGAATTTTCCTAGGTGTTTCTTGTTTTGCCCTTCTTTTCTTCTCTGACTTGTAATTTGGAAATCGCAACTCTGTTTGGGTAAGGTTTTTTGTTTTGTTTTGTTTTTTTTAATCATGTGGATTTCCTCAAAGACCATCTCTTTTTCTAATTGATTCTTTGTATTGTTCTTATTGTTTCTATTTTATTGTTTTCAGCTGTAGAGCAATAAGCTGATTATTTCTTGCCTTCTACCTGTCTTGGGTGTGATTACTTCCTTAACAGCACACCTGAAATCTTTATAACAAGGAAGTAACAAGGACTTTTGTTTCTGGTCCAGTTTGGTGTTTGTTTACTTCTTGTACTTTGATAGTCCTCTCCTTTAGGTTTGAGAACGTTTCTCTGATTTTCTTGGGAACATTTTCTATGCCTTTGACCTGAAATATTTTGTACATTGTAAAATATATACATACAAAAATTAAATTTGTGCTCCATACTATTTAAAGGAGTTTGGGTTGCTTACAATTTTTAACTATTACAAAGAACCTGGCAGAAGAGTCGGAGGGAAGATTGTAGAAGACAGAGAGTAGAGGACACTTTTAACATTCCTTCTAGGCTCCACCCCATACCTGGCTGTTGCCAGTTATGCCCAACTCACTATAAAAGGTGCTGTTTGTCCCCCTCCTCTCTCTCTTAAGGGGAGGGATGCCTCAGCATGGTCCTGCAGAGGCACCCTCTCCAATCCACCATACTGCACCTCTACAAACATACTTGGTAGACCCATAATATCAACGAATTGGTGAGCTCCCTTCCCCCACTGGTCAGTGTAAATGTCCCCTAGTTCCAAGGGAGAGCAGTTGAGCTCTCAGCCACCCTATGATGTCTTTCAGGATGGAGGCATTCACAGTCATGACTGGCCTTCTCACTGAACTTTTATTATAAGACCTCTACCCCTGGGTAACGCTGCCCCCCCCCTCCTGGAAGTGATTCTCTCTTGCTGGTGAAAAAAAAAAAATCCTAAGCTTAGGTAAACCACTCTTCCTCAGGCTCTGATCCCCACAGCTAACCCAGAGCTGAGCCTCTAGTTCACCACCTGGGTGATGTCAGGGTGATCCATCTGGCTGCTGTCTTAGCTACCATCTTAGCTGTGCTCTGCAGGAATGGAGAAATCTTTAGCTCCTCTTCTACTCTCACCCAAAAGGAATGTCTTTGCTGCCACACCTCCAGATCTAATTCAAGGGCTAAATTTGACCCCATTATCCACAAACCAATAGTTCTTCAAGGCCTCAAAGCTGCTTGCTAAAAGGCTTAAAGGCTTAAGGTGTTTTTACAACTCCCAGTGATCCAGCTGCCCCCTCATTTTCTGCTGCTTGCTATCCACTCCTGGTTCCCCACCCCATTCTCCGATTCTCCAGCTGCCCCAGCTTTTTCCCAGCCAATGTGCATTTTGACCTCACCCCTCGCTCTCTCACTCCTGCCTGACTATTCTCAGTCCTCCACATTCTCTCTCACGCCTTGCCAGTTACTTGCTCTACAGAGCGGCCTCTGGCACTTCTGCTTTCCAGCTGCTGCCTTTGCCACCACACTTTCCATGTGCGTGTGTGAAGTCTCTTGACCCTCACAATCCTGAGCACTTGGGGTGCACTTGCTTTGCCACCTGAGCAAAGTTGCCAGGAGACAGAACACTACTTCATGTGCTGCTCTCTGTCTTCCCTGTCCTTGCCAATCTTCTGCTCTGCTGAGCTGCAGGCCACTCTGCAGCCACCGCCACCTGCCAAGTTGCACCATGAGTGGGCCTCACAATGTGCTGCTTAGATTCATCTGAATGCTTGTCTCTGTCAGGCTTCTGCTGTTCCAGTCTGAGATACAGTCACATTTCTGCAGCTCCATTCTAAGGTATAGCACATGATTCTTAGTGCCATCTTAACTAGGGGCAGTCCTGTGACTGTGTCTTTGTTGTGGACAGATAAGGTTTTGCTATACTTTTGGACTCTCAACTCCTAACAGTTTACCCCTCAAGGTCTCTGAAAAAGGTATGGGCATTTTGGAGAAGATTCTACCTGGATTGTGGTATGATAACCACTGAGAAACACTGATTAGTTGCCTTGCCCACTGCCAGGGCTTGGCCTACACTGTGGACAAACAGAGGATACCCAGAGAGTTAAATCTCTCATATTGCTTAAGCAAGGTAGGCCATTTCTCTATCATATCTACTTCACAGGAAAAAGCTTTTCGTCTTCTGGATCTGATGGCCAGACTGCATCTGCTCAAGTTGTGATGGAGACCACAGGGATCTGGGAACTGTTTAGGTAGTGGACTATACATCAAGTTATGTTATTTTAATTAATATATGACATTTAGTTTACAATTTATTCTTCCCACATTTCTGTCTACATTGAGAGCTAAGCTATCTGTAGCTTGACAGTTAGAAAACGGACCTCTAGCTGGTTACCCTAAGGTAAACCACCACCTTATTAGCTCGTTAGTAAATTTGTTAACTAGCTAACATGGCCAGGTCTGTTATCAAACTCAGATGGGTTTGCCTTGCTCATAGACTTCATGATAAAGGATACACAAGTTCAGATATAAGAATTCACATATGTAACCTTCTGTTACTTTTCTAAACTCAGTTTTCAGTGACTAAAAGCTTCATATTTCCTCTCCTTTATAAACTATAAACTTAAAGTGTTTCTCATGCTAAAGCTATCATAGTTACAAGTATAACTTTCCTTTTGTTATTTTTTTTAACTATGAAAATAAAAATGCTTCTCATTATGCTATTTGGTCTCCTAGACAGAAGGAAAAAGCCCGTTTTGCTCCTTTTGCTCCAGAAAAGGTTTTTGTCTTCTCTAAGCTCACCTTAAAGACTATTCATGCTGTTAACAAATTTATCTCTTTTGTAAGCTACAGGGAACCCACTCAGATCTAACTCTCATGGACCAAATAAACTCCATCCAGATAATTAATAGCCCATTTGCCTCCTATCCCAGAGAGTGGGATTCCTCTCCTGTGCCCTGGGATTGGGATTCCCCTCACCCCCAACCACCAAGACCTAAGAGTTTCAAATGCACTTTCAAATGTACGCCTAAGAATATCTCTTCTCCCAAGCATACTTAACTTCATTCTTTACCTCTAATATTTATATATGTGTGTTTCAGGATCTTGTGAAGTCCAGGTGCTTACTCAAAATCTACATCCTGACAGCCCCACAGAAGCAACCCATGTATGCTCCAGTCTACTCTCGTAGACATAGACACTTCTACTGGACCTGTCCCTTCTTATCCACAGATGGTTCCACAGACCCTGGACAGCAAGGAAACAGCCAATTCTCCTAAAACTGGACTAACGTCCCCATACCCATTTTCTTAGCCTTCCCAGAGAAACATTGTTCCAAAGTCAGCAGGAAGTAGCCAACAATCATGATGACTCTATTCCCTATTCCCGTTTCACCATCTCATCTTTCTAGGTTTTCTGTTTTGAATTAAACCAAAATGGAGGAAGTTAGCATTCCTTTTAGGCTCCATCCCACAGTTACCTGACATCAGCCAGGTATGCCTGACTAGTACAAAAGAGGGTCTTTGCCTCCACTTTTCTCTCAATTACTCTTTTGTCTTACTCTGTTACTCTCTTAAATTCTCTGTCCCTTCTCTCCCTATTCTCCTCCTCCCCTCTAAGTATTCCTGGCTGACCTCTTGACCTCTACTCTTTCTCCTCTCTCTCTCTCTCTCTCTCTCTCTCTCTCTCTCTCTCTCCCTCTCCCTCCCTCTCTCTCTCTCCCTGCCCCCTCCTTCTCTCCCTCTCTCTCCCTCCCTCTCTCTCTTTCTCTCTCCCTGTCCCCCTTCTCTCCCCCTCCCTCTCTCTCTCTTTTTGTTTTTGTCTCTTTCTACTCCCTCAGCTCCCCTCTGTTTATACCAAAATAAACTCTATTACATTTTATATCTTTTGTATGGCTGGTACCACAGGGGGAGACATGCCTCAGCATGGTACTACAGCGAGACCCCCTTCTACTTTACCATACCTTGGCTCTACCAAACTTATTCCTGGTTCTTTCTTTAAAAAACAAACAAACAAACAAACAAAACAGACACCATATCATCAACTAAGCAGATCTCCTATTGGTTCACAGAGACTGAAGTGTCAAACACAGACTCTGCATGGGTCTCAGCCAGGTCTCTCTCTCTCTCTCTCTCTCTCTCTCTCTCTCTCTCTCTCCTCACACACACACACACACACACACACACACACATATCATATGGTTACATAGCTTTGTGTCCTTATGGGACTCTAAACAGTGGGCAGAGGGGGTGTCCGACTCTTGCCTGTATTTGGGACACCTTCCTTCCTATTGGGTTGCCTTATCCAGCCTTGATATGAGAGGATTTGTGCCTTAATTCTTACTGTAACTTGTTAGACCATGTTTTGTGGATATTCCTGTGAGGCCTGCCTTCTCTTTTATTTGAAGGGAAACAGAGAAGTGAATCTAGGGGAGGTGGAAAAGTGACTTGGAAGAGTAGAGGAAGAAAAAACTGATCAGATGTAATATATGAGAGAAAAATAGAAGAAAACAGACAAATAACAATACAAAACAGGAACAAGGAACAACTCTTTGATGATTTGAACAGTTGGAATACTTGGTCAAATTATAGTTCTAGACAAAAAATAAGAGTAGTTAAATTATCAGAATAAATTTATACTCTTCTTCCATACAAAAACATATATAGATTACAGATCACAATGTATTTTTAAGAGTGGTTAGACTTCTCATGAGCTATGAGAATGTGAGTTATGTGGAATGAAATGTTGGAAGTCTATTGTAAAAGTGCTCCAATATTTTATAAAGAATGATAACTAAATTATGGAAAGAATAACTCATTACATCAGGTCAAAACTATGTAAGTTCAGCTTTATAATAATGTCTTTATTATGGGTATTTTCAGCAAATCTTAATAAAATTTAATTTTAGATACCAACAAAAATGATTGCGTAGTCTTAAAGTTAATTATAGGCTATGTCCATCACACAGTTTATTGTAATTTTAATCTGGAAGTTACTATTATAAAATATTGTTTAAAAAAAGTTTTGATTCCCTTTTTCAAAAAAGTGAATATAGCTGGGCAGTGGTGGCACACGCCTTTAATCCCAGCACTTGGGAGGCAGAGGCAGGTGGATTTCTGAGTTCCAGGCCAGCCTGGTCTACAGAGTGAATTCCAGGACAGCCAGGACTACACAGAGAAATCCTGTCTCAAAAAAAAAACAAACAAAACAAACAAACAAAAAAAGTGAACATAAAATAACCCAAAATAAATAGAACAATGTTAAAAGATGTCAGATCATCCATATGTTGAAAAATCTCTGTCTGTATGTCTACACTGGAATTTTACAGTTTGAACCTGATTGAAAAAAAAAAGATTCTATAGAAAAATATGACTACCAACTTTTAAATCTTTTTTCTAAATAGTTATAGTTCTATTTTTAATATTTGTCCTATTTAGTGTTTCTATTGTTGTGATGAAACACAATAACTAAAATCATCTTCGGGGTGGGGGTGTTTATTTGGCATATACTTTTGCATCTTAATCTCTCATTGAAAGAAGCCAGGGCAGTAACTCAAACAGTGCAGAAACGAGGAGGCAGGACCTGATGCAGAGACCATGGAGGAGTGCTTATTTGTTTGCTCCATGGTTTTCTCACCCTCCTTTCTTATACAATTCAGGATCACCATCCTAGAGGTGACCCCACCCACAATGGGCTCTGTCTTTTCACATGAACCAACTAATTAAGAAAATGCCTTAAATGTTTGCCTACATCTGTTACTTATAAAGGCATTTCCTCAAGTGTAGCTCCCTTGTCTCCAATGACTCTAGCTTGTGTTAAACTGACATAAAACTAGCCACCAATATATTATTAGTAAAATAGTAATAATAATAATAATATGCAAATATACCACGCCACAGTGAAAGTGAGAAGCGATATAGTAGTGAATTAGGCAGGACCCGTTAGAGTAATAGATCCCATAGAATGAATCTCTCTATACAAAAGGGTATTTGTCAGAATGACTTATATGCTATAGGTTAGCTATCTCTGAACAGAAGATTTGAGAATGAGAATCCACAGATTGTTTAGACCATGAGGCTGAATATCTAAGTTGGTCTTCAGTGTCCATGGAATCCCAAGAAAGTTGTCTCTAATGCCAGTGTAAACATGCTACCAAGGTGAGAGCAAGCAGGCAAAAAGCAGAGACTTCCTTCTTCCATGCCCTTATATATACTTCCAGCAGAAGGTGTAGCCCAGGTTATTGGTGGGTTTTTCTGCTTCAAAGGACACGAATTAAAGGTTGTCTTCCCACCTCAAAGATCTAGATTAAAGCTCAGGATTAGAAGTGGATATTCCCACTTCAAATAAGCAAAAATCCCTACAGGTGTGCCCTCTGGTTTTGTTCAGGACATCTTAGATGTAGTCAAGTTGACAATGAAGAATAGCCATTACAAGTGGATACACTTTATTCCATAGTTTACCCTCAGACATCTGTCTTTACTGGTGATATTTTTCTGAACTCTGAAAATGGGATTATTTATATCCTTTCACCCCCACTGAGCTCTGAGGGAAGGGACATGATGAAGACATCCTATTTGGAGCTTTGTGTCACAGGTCTGTCTGTGTAACATCTTGCTGTGGGTCTCTATGTTTGTTACTACCTGGTACAGGAGAATTTTTTTCTGATGGCTGCTAAGTATGACACTGATGTATAATTGAAGAGACTATTAAATGGAGGCATCAACTTACTGTTGAGATGACTGTAAAGTTTGTGATATGATCAAGTTGAGTACAAATGTCTTTTACATGGTAATGCAGTGCATTTACTTCTATAGTTTGGTGTTCTTGGTGTACATGGTTTTCTTTTTGCTTTTGTCATTCTTTCTCTTTCTTTTACTCTTTCTTTCCTCCCTCCCTCCCTCCCTTCCTCTTTCCTTCCTTCCTTCCTTCCTTCCTTCCTTCCTTCCTTCCTTCCTTCCTTCCTTTCTTTCTTCCTTCCTTCCTCCCTTCCTTTCTTTTTAATTGAACTGGTGAAAACAAAGAGTAAATCAGTCCTGTAATCTCCACAAATGTTCCCTGCGCCTTGCATCTAACACCATCTGGCCACAAAGACAACATTCTATTTATTACATACCAAAGCCTGAATCCTGCTGATGCATAAACAGTAATTAAAACACAAGCCAGCCATGCATGCCAGATCTGTTAAAACTATCCTTTGAGTATCATAGAGTTTCTATGCCAATGGGCTTATTGAGAAATTGGCTTGTGATTAAAGATTAATGATTTATGTCTGCAAGTGAGGTTCATTTGCTGCTTACTGAAATATGTTTGACAGCATCTTTCTGATTTTCCTAAAATCCATAGTCACCGAGATAATTATTCTTAAGACAATATCTCAGTTAATTTTAAACATGAGCATGAGATGTCAACCTATATAATCACAGGTATTTTAATATTCATTCTTGGTAATAGCATTCTCTTTTCATATACCCTTCTTATTTTCTTTTGGTATTAAGTATAATTCTTATATTTTCCATATTGAATACCAACCAACCAGAGCTCCCAGGGTCTAAACCACCAGCCTGAGAGCGCGTAGGGAGGGACCCATGGCTCCAGCTATATATGCAAGGGAGCTATATATAAGTGGGAGAAGAGATTCTTGGTCCCATGAAGGATGGACATCGTGGGGGGTGGTATTCGAGGGTGGGGAGGTGAGGTTCTGGGAAGGGTGGGTGTGGGTACACCATCATAGAGGCAGGAGGAGGGGGATAGGGATAAGGAGTTCCTAGGAGGGAGGGGGGAAAGGGGGTAAGGGGAAAACACCTGAAATGTAAATAAAAGTTCCAATAAAAAAAAACAAAAAACAAAAAAAGAAACCAACTATTTAAGATACTTTTTTTTTCAGCTTTGCTTCAGTAATTCATTTCTGCTCCGGCTGGTCACAGTCCCTGCTTAAAGCAACAGGACATGATGGATGAAAAAGAAAAACCATGGAGGCACTTACAACGAAGCTGGGTGGTGCCATTGATTAATCAGTGTTTTGCTTTTTAAGGTGTTCAGATTTTTTACAATTTGTTGATTCCCACAAGGAAGGAGATGATTGAGATAACTACTCAGCTAACTGTAGAATAAACTAGTAGCTGATATTCTTTTGATTTGAATAGTTTTCCCTCTCTTTATTCCTCTTAGTTGTTCCTCCCTGCATCAGGATCTAACAAGTTTGTGTCTATTGTTGGAAAATAACATGCTTCTAGATATTAATAATAAATCATAACAACATATAATATAATATGATATAATAAAAACCATCACATTAAGGTTGGACTATCCAAGCCAACAGAAAAATAAAAGAACCCTAAAAGAAGCTTGTTCCTTGACTACTTGCATCTATAGTATGCTAGTTCCTCAACCTAGAACTGACTTTAACACTTGCATGTAATTAGAATATATAAAAGCAGATTGGGAAAAAATTAAAAAAAAAAAAAAAAAAAGAAGGCACAAGAATCAGAGCCCCACTCATTTGTACATTCAGAAATTGCACAAAAGTACTAACCTAAAAACTACAGTGTATATGCAGAGGACCCAGTACATCCCTGTGTAGGTTCTGTGCATGCTGCTTTAATATCTGTGAGTTCGTATGAGGTTTGATCAGTTGTTTTAGAGGGCCCTTCTTCTCTTAGTGTCTTCTGTCCCTTCTGTGTCTCCCAATCCTTCTGCCCCCTCTTCTATTCAGTTCCATGAACTCTGAGGGATTTGATGGAAACATCCAATTTCGAGCTGTGTGTTCCAAGGTCTTTGTCCCTGTCCCTGTCCCTGTCTGCCCCTCCGCTCCCTAATGTCTGGATGTAGGTCTCTGTATCTGTTCTCCCTTGCTACAAGATAAAGATTCTCTGATGATGGCTGAGTAAACACAATCTATGAGTGTAGAAGAATGTCATTAGTTTTGTAGCAGAGTTGGCATTTAATTTTCCCTTTTGGTTACCTGCCCTGCCCTTTTATTTTTTGTTATCTGGTCTCTGGATATTATGAATAGAGCAGCAATAAATGTGGTTTACTTAGTGTCCTGTGATAGGATGAAAGATCCTTTGGATATATGTCCAAGAGTGGTATAACTGGAGCTGGAGATAGATGGATTTCCATCGTTCATAGAAACTACCACACTGATTTCCATAATGGGCTCTACAAGGTACAAGTTTGCCCATCCAACAGCAATGGAAGAATGTTCTCCTTGTTCACATCCTTAGTAGCATAATCTGTCACTTGTATTATTGATCTTAGTACTTGGAAGTTTAGAAGACACACATTGTACTCCAGAGCAGAGTCTAGAAATTTTTCTGTTTGCTTATTTGTTTTAGAGATGGGGATGGGGAAAGGTGAGAAAATCTTGCTATGTATTACTAGCTGTTTCGACTCACTATGTGCACCAGATTATCCTCAAACTAACAGAAACCCACTGCATTAATCTTACATATGCTGTAATTAAAGGTATATGCCACTACATATAGCCAGAGTGTTGCTCTCTGTCTCTGTCTCTCTGTCTGATTTTCTGTTTGTCTGTCTCTATCTGTCTCTGTCTCTCTTAGTCTCACTCTCTCTCTCCTTTTAAGTGATATGTCCCTAGAATTTTTGATTTCATTTAATTTACTCATATCAACCACAAAATAACTCTCTTTGTAATTAAAGTAAAGTACTAGTAAAAATATGGCTAACCTCTTTATAAGTTTAATGGTTCTACAAATACAGAACTGAGGTAATTTATAAAGATGTTAAAATTAATTCTGCTATTAAAATAAACTCCACATTACATTACATTATGACAGTAGTAATAGAACTATGAACTTCTGAGTCAGCAAAGGGAGCCAACATTGATGAAAGCTGATTACAGCTAACAGAATAGAATTATGTGTTTGCCTGGTCAGGGATGCTCCATTTCCCCATATGCCTTATCTTTAGGGACCATTTTTCTTCCTGATCAATGGCATTTTTTATATGTAATGTTCTTTTGCTTGAAGAGCTAATATTGGTGGATACATATTTGGCCAAATTTGTTCACTTTGTTTACTTCTTAAGATTCCTATACTGACTTATTCATGGCAGCGCAGTGTTAAAAAATGTCATGGAAGTTGATACACAGTTCCTTAAGTCTGGTGCCTCGACAGACAGCAACAGGTCCACCAGTGGGTATGATATTCAGAGAAATTCACATGCATTGATGAAATTACTCCCAACTCACATTCACAATTCAACATACAAATATCTGCACTAACAACATTATCAATGATTACAAATCCTAGCCCTTCAAGGTTTCTGCCCACTTGCTTAAAGAAGAAATAGTGGATATTTGAAAATAGAAATAAAATACTTTCTATAAAGAAGTATAAAAATACATAAAGGTGGAGGCAGCTAACACTAAAACATGATTCTTAGCTGTTAAAATTATTCAAACTGCTAATACTGATTCAAGCATACTTTAAAAACAATTTAAAAATATGTAGATTGTTATATGAAGATGCATGTGTAAGCAGGTAAGAGGAAGAGCTCAGATACCATTGTACAGGTCATGCATTTACCTCTTATGTGTATGTAGGTATGTGTGTGCATGCATGAATATGTGTGCACATGTATATGTGTGTGTGTGGTATGTGTTACAAAGAGGGTGGAGGATACCTCATGTTGAGATTAAGGGAAGATAATAAGAACTGATGGAAATTGTGAGGTTTCCTGACTAAGGGAGAAGACTGAGTAGAATGAACCTTTATTGATAAGGAAAGATGGACCAAGGGGCTTCTGGGAAGGTCTCCAGGCCTTGCCAAGGTGATTTGTTTTGCATTTGACTTTTCTATAGTTGCAGAAAATTACTAAATCTGCTTATGATTGTCCAGTTTTATTTAAAATCATCCACACCTGCACACATATGTGGACACATATAGAAATACAGATACACACAGACACAAACAGACACAAACACACACACACATACACACATACACACATACACACATATACAGACACATACAAAATAAATGCATTTTTAAAAATGACATCTGAGCTATGGTCAATTCACAAGTGATATCTTATTTTCTCTCTATGTCTGTGCACTAATATACACAGTACACAAGCTTAAAGCTTTTTAATTATTTTTAATCTTTCATGATACAGACAAAAATGTTGCTAACTGATCAGAATCTGATGTAACAATAGCTTCTCAATATTCATTCCTGACAAACCAAATCTCCTTGCCTTGTAGCTTCCCATCAATGAAATAAATATTCTTTTTTTCATGGAATTCTATGTACTGGATTTTAGGACAGAAAGTAGACAAGTGGCCTTAAGTAAATCACGGTTTATTTTTCTAACATTTCTTTCTGACTTTTTAAAAAATTAAACTCTGATTCGAGAGTTCAAATTATTCTTGAGAAGGTGGTTGAAATATTTTGTAATGATCTCTTTGAACCCTATTGCTTACATTAACAGTGAAGGTTACTGTGCAGTCATTCTGTACAGTTCACCACATAGTCTGGGCTGAGAAGCCCCACTCATAGTCCTGACTTCTGACCTAGGCTTCTATTTGGATAGCTTTGAATATTCTTAGGAAAAGTTAATTTTTTTTCATTGTACTCAATACATAGGAAGAACAGTTCACCAGTGTCTCCAACTTCTTAAAAGTCTGTTTCCAACCCCAAACCAGCATCATTCAATGTCAGCAGGACTGGGAGGGCTCTCCTCTCAGGTGATTTATACTTACACACTGTAGTTGTTAATTATCTGGATATTTTAGGGATTATTTCAGCAAATTAAACATGAATTTTGAAGATAATTGTTTCAGTTATACACATTAATCATGCTTCTATACATGTACTTTGTGGGTTTCATTTTACTGGGATATTCTAAGGACTACTGTTATCATGCAAACCTTGGAAACACTTGCAGTTCTTACATGTGCTGAATTATTTCCAAGTTACAAAAAACAATTGTTAGTTTAGTCAATGCTCTTTCTCTCTCTCAATTTCTCTCCCTCCTTTGCTCTCTTTCTCTCCTCTCTCATTTCTCTCCCACCTTCTCTCTCTCTCTCTCTCTCTCTCTCTCTCTCTCTCTCCTCTCTCCTCTTTTGGTGTGTGTGTGTATGTGTGTGTGGTGGTGCGTGAGAGAGAGAGAGAGAGAGAGAGAGAGAGAAGAGAGAGAGAGAGAGAGAGTTTATTGGTGGGTATTGGAGAGTGTTGTCATTAAAGCTCAGGAAAACCACTGCTTTATTAATTTAAACCTTGCCCTTCATTAGGTACTATATTTACTTTCTAAAATTAAATGTATAAATGCATATTTTAAATACAATCTTTGATTATGAAAGAAGTAGTCCAGTGTGTAGTTTTAGCAATTATTATACTAATAATTTCATTTTAAATACTGTTTTCTGACACTATGAGGGCTATCTTTCATGTATGCAAACCAAATTCACCTTTGCTTCAGCATTTCTTATTACAGTTGTAAAGCCACACTGTCTTTTGTCTTGGTTGAAACTCAGAGGGCAAAGTTGGAACTGCAGATGGCAAGAACTCCCAGTCTAATGATAGGACTAGAAAGGGAATATAAGATGTCTGCTTTTGATTGAAGGAGCTGAAAGATAGCAACCCCATAGGAAGACCAACAGTCTCAACTAATCAGGACCCCTGGGAACTCCTAGAGACTGAGCCACCAACCAAAGAGGATATGCGGCTGGGGCTGGTACAAGGCCTCAGCACACTTGTAACAGAGAACTGCATTGTCTTGCCTCAGTTGGAAAGGATGTGCCTTATCCTGTGGAGACTAGAGGCCTCAGGGAAGGAGGATGCCCTGGGTTGGGGTGGAGGAAAAGGGGAGCACCCTCTCAGAGGAAAGGTGACGGGGGAAGGGGTAATATGATGGAGAACTGTGGGAATGGGGACCGGGAGGGGACCCGACATCTGGAATGTAAATAAATAAAATATTTAAATTATTCTTTAAAGGAGACTGCTTTTATAGAAGAGGATTGGAATGCAAGTGGCCAGTCTACAGAGCCTTCCTTAGCTAAGAATGTTGTGGGAGGATTCATGCCCTTGCTAAGCTTTGAGGAAGAACAGAGCTCACTTACTAATTTCCCCAAGCCCAAGGACAGGACTGCAAAGGACTACTTACATGCATCTCTTGAAGTCTGAAGGACATGGCAAACAAAGGCCTGACTTGTGCTCATTGCCAAACAGTATGCAAAAGCAGCAGGGGAAAAAGCAGCAGGAGAGTTGGAAAGAGTGCAGGGGCCTTGTTCAATCTGATTATGGGTCCAAGGTGTGCTGTTCCTGGGAGTCCCGAGTACAATGGTGTCTGGGTCATGTGAAGCTCTTCTGGGAAAGATTTCCAGTAACCTGCCAAAGAAAAGGCGATCCTCTCATGTCAGATGCTATTGGTAAGGTCCTGAGGGAAGGAAGCCACCAAGAGAAACAAAGTCCACATAAAACACTAACTTGTCCACGCCACTAAAATCAGAAGTCAGATCAGAGGAGCACTTCCGAGTACTGAGTTTCTTTCTCTTTCTTCAGCTTATTTCCCTGCTTCGTGTTCAGCAGTGGAGTAGTCAGAAGAAAGTTTTTAAGAAAAAGGTAGCGAAGATTATCCTCTCAGCGCTCCTGATTGAAACAGATCATGAGGCAAGAACTCTGTCCTTCAGATGACCTTTAGAATCCTCCCCTAGTACTCTCTTCCTACCTTCAATTTTTGTGTATTTTCTCAAAAGACTGTGGATACAGAATATTGATTCTAACCTGGAGATTTACCTTTAAATGAAACCTGGAGTTTATTTTGTTATACAGGAGTGAGTGGAGCTGTTATTAAACCTGGAGGCCATTTATTGTCTGAAAATGAGTGGAAAATCATAGGGCTTGTGCAAGATTTCATCTAAGAGGAGAAAAAGAGTCAACTACCACAAAATGGGCTTGACTGGGTCCAGAGAACACAGAGTTTTCCTAATCCAATCTTGCTCATTGAACATGCTAACTAGTTAACTACCTTTCATGTAGCAAATCCTCCTTGGCTCATATTATGTGCAGTTCGTTCTGTTCTTCTGCAATCCAGCACGCTACAGAAATGCTATGCGTAATTTTGATCTTGTGGTACAATTGCTTATATTGTATATTATTGTTATATTGTATATTATGTTCATTATACCATTTCCAAAGGCTGAACTGATCTTTAAAGTCTTATAAACCTCAGTTTGCTATTCTTCTGCTTCACTTGCTTTGTAGTCTTATTTCACAATTGCTTATTCAAATCTGAGGAATTTTTTTTTTCTATAAGGTAGTGATTATGAAAATGCGTTCTTTCTTGCTTTCTTGCAACACAGCATTGTTAGTCTTCTCATTCAAAGCTGCCAGCACAAATCTCTGCCCTTTAGCCAAAGTAAGCTCATGGGCTTTAGACTTCTTCTTTTGATATGTCTTTTGTTCCATTTCTGTCATTGTTCACAGAGTCATCTCAAGGATTTAGGATATTTTAGGATTCCTAAAATAATATTTGCATGCACTACGTCGTGTTTGGTATTAATATCCGCAGTTCTGTTTTATTCTGGTTCTCTGTAATTGAGAAATGTGAATGTATGACTGAGCCACAGGGGTGTTGCAGAAGAATCTCAAGGGTGGCCTTACCTCCACTGCACTGGGCTAATGTTAATCCTTCAGGTCCTCATACCTGATGGCTTTCAGGGAAGAGGCTCATGAGCACAGCTCTCTTGGCAGCTGTTCTCTAGAGGAGGGTGTGCTCCGTTGGCACACCACTTTCACTAACAGTAAATATATTAATTCCTAAAGAACTTTTACATTGTCATTCAACTTCATGTTTTAGATCAAAAACTTTAGTAGTCTGTGATTTTTCCTTACACTTATTTGTGACTTGTTTTGCTATACTTTTTGCAAGTGTCAAAACGGATTTATTTTTAGAATTTGTACTCACACATATCATTGTACCACGACTGTATACATCAACCATAATACTGCTTACTTAATAAAATACTTTCATTCATTTTAATAATAATATGCCATGTATTCTTCAATGTCATTGTTTTAAAAATAGTTACTTTGTTTTAATATAAAATAAAAAAAATTAGTTAAAAGATAAAATATTTGTTCTAATAAATATATTTTATTTGCACATTGTTTGAACTTTTTATTAGAAGATTAATGTATTTAACAAAAAAGTAAAGCATGAAAAATTTGTGAAAAAAGAAAATCACTATTACTGTTCATAATTTATTTTTATTTTGAGAATTATATTATTCAGAGAAAATTTGAACATTCTTTATAGATTGAATCCTAATTTTAAAACATTAGCATTTAAAAAATTTACTGAGATTTTGAAAAGGTTGTTCCTCATGGATGAATTGATTCTATTTTCTTCAGTGTGATGCTCCTGGACTTTGAACTCACAAGATGACATTGTAATAATAAATCTTCATACCTACCTCTTTCTTCCTCTATCTATCTATCTATCTATCTATCTATCTATCTATCTATCTATCTATCTACTTCCATTTTGAAGTGATGGAAATTTTAAAACATAATTAAGATACTTAACTAGAAAGAAAAGTCATAGGAAGGCTGGAGAATGAGGACAGAGACAAAGTAAACAGTTTGCAGAAGTATGATGATATCATATAAACAGGAAGCAAGAGTTTCCCTAAGTGAAGATTTGGAAGATAGGAAAAATATAATAATCATGAACATTGGGATCACACAATGGCTATAGCATGTCAGAAGTTTTTACACTAATAGTTAAACTCATAGTTAATATACACACATTTCGTTAGCTACCTTTGTAATGACTAGTATTAGACTGTTTCAAAACTCATCAACTATTAAATATGTTTTCTTGTCTTTTCTATATAAACTGAACTTCCAAGAAAATATGGCAGAATATACTGGTATGGCAGAGTTGTACTATTTGAGGAGTGGCAGTGAATGGAAACATAAGGACTGACAGAGGTAAAAATAACTACTAGTTACTCATTCCGACTGTAAGAATGGATTTAAGAATAGCTCTCACTGGAGGACACATGGTCTCCTAAGAGAACCAGAGAACTTGAAATGGGCACATCAGAAGCTGCCAGTTGTATCTGGTAACTAACATTAGAACATATAACAACTGAATATCATGAGATATTAGGTAACACACAGTAAAGATTAGATGGGTTTTGTTCACAAAATGAGTTGGACAAAAATGTGTTCAACCTGTGTATGTAGGTGAACTTTCAGCCATGAGAGAAGAAATGACATAATAGTGCAAAGGACACGAACAAAATTGAGTAGATAGTATATTCTCTCAGCTAAATAATGACTTTTCAAAAAATTGAATGAAAATGAGAAATATCAGAGACTAAGTATTGTTTTATATTAAGTTATAATCATGAAAGGAAACAAATGCAGCATATGTCTTTGTAGTTGTGCTTTGAGCAAGCCAACTTCCAAGAGCATGCCTAGGGTGAAGGACCAAGTAAATATAATTTAGAATGGAGACATCTTATATAGCTGTTTTAATAATAAAAATCACTACGAGAAGTTAGATAATAAATTTAGCTGCATATTTACAATTTTGAACATATTTTTGGTAGGTAGAAATAAAATTAGGAACATCTTAACAAAATTCAATTAAAAACAAAGTCATGCTCAGACCCAGCAATTGAAACATTTTCTCTAGTATATAGATACCAGTTCTTAACTTTTAGTTGTGAGTATAAAGCTTGGAGATAATACAGAAACCAGGAAGGGAGAATACTGATTTTCCCATTCGTAACAGCTGTTAATTTAGTGGGGGGCCATGTGAGATTTCCTCTCTAAATGCTGGAATGTCCACTGGTGTTTTCCTTGTGCAGGTCTTGCTTAGGCTACTGTGTTTTTGATACTTCATAGCTGTAGCTTCCCTGACAAATATAAAAGACATTATTTCACAACATACGTCTTGGTTCTCTACATCTTAAAATTCTTCTGCTCCATCTTCTGAGATGTTGCCTCAGCCTTAGCTATAGTGGTTGTGTTGAAGATATATTCATTGAGGTGAGGTACCTCATAATCAAGTGTATTTTGTCCAGTTGTGATGTTCTGTAATAATCTGTCTGTTGTACAAAGAAGCTGTTAAAATATGTGATTATAAGAAAACATATTAGAATGCAGTTAGAAACTAAATAGCTTTAAGAAACGGGAGTAATAGGTTTTCCTCTAGGTTGCACTAGCCACCTGTAGGGGCTAGGTGTATGGTACCAGGTGTGATTTCTCTCCTATTGTAGGTGTATGGTACCAGGTGTGATTTCTCTCCTATTGTAGGTGTATGATACCAGGTGTGATTTTTCTCTTATTGTACATGTGTAGAGCCACTATTTCACACTTGAGAATACCTTGCCATTCTGGTTATTGTTGTATTTGTAGTTTTAACATCTAGACAGGATTCTTGATTTTTCTTTTCCTTTGGCGGCTTCCTATAGCACTTTCCTGTACTAAAAGAGCTAGCCATTAGGGAGGAGGCTTCCAGGTCAGATCAAGCTCCACTCTCCTAAGCCCTCTGTCAAAATTGTGTGATAGCTTCAGTAAAAAGGTTTTATCTTCAAGCTCTGAAAGTAACCATTGGCACTGGTAATAAGGCTATTTTGGAGGAGAATTCTCTTTAACATCTTAACCAGTTACATTTACAAAGGTTTCCATTGCATTCCAGGGTTTTTAATTAGATAGTGTAAGGTTATTTAGGTAGAATTATCACCCAATATGTCATAACTTCACTCAATTGATGCAATCATTTTTAAGTAAAGATAAAAATAGTAGTGATTTTCAAAGATTCATAATGTTATTTATCTCTCATTCTTCCCTCTCCCTCTTTGTTGCCCTATCCTCTTCCCTTCCCACTTACATCCTGCCCATCTCTGTTTTCAGTTTCCTCTTCCTTCATACCATCTGTGCCTACTGTCTTTCCTTTCTAAAGTTTCTTCACCCCCATTTTCAGGGTTTTTTGGGACTGGGTAACTAAACGAAGGTTTCATCCATGAAGAATACTGATCATCTTTGATGATATTTGTCCTTTAAATCCTCTCAATTTCAAATTCAATCTCATACTTGTTTTAAACATTTGTTAATTATTTTTAAAGCCAGGATTTGTAACTGTTTTAATTAATGGTTAAAAGGCCTCTTCTTTGTGGAGTGTCTGTTTTATTAGATTTAAAACTGTATGTTTCTATGACACTGGTTAAATTTTTCATGAATGAGTGGTGCTGATTCTGTATGTGTTGCTGGTTTTCTATCTCTTTCTCTTCATGATGTTTGGTGAAGGGCTGTCTAACTAAGTATGGGTTCATCAAGGTAGAAAATATACATGAGACAAGACAGACAGAGAGATAGCATATGTAATTATAGATGGGGAGGTACAGTGAATTAAAAAGGAAACTAAAAACAATATTAAGGGGAAATTACACTTCTATATTATAGCGAACACATATACTTTATATTGTAATATTTAAATAGGTACTAGCAATATAACATTATAGAATCACAAAGTTTAGTGAATATTTATTAGTTGTATCTTTTCACCTGTTTTTTAGTACTAGTAAAAAGTGAATTATTTAAAATGAGCATACATAAGTCAAGGCTTCTGTAAGAAAAAATGCTAACGAATATTATTTAGCAAAATTTGCAATGATCACTGGTACTTACCAATTTTTTAAAATGTGTATCAGTCTTTTGCCTGCATGTACATCCATGTACTTCAAACATGTCTGGTGTCTACAGAGGCCAGAACAAGGCTTTGGCTACCTTGGAATTAGTGTTACAAATGGGTTTGTGTGCCAGGTGGGTCCTAAATATTAACCTGGTTCTCTGGAAAAGTAATCAGTGTATTTATTAAGTTCTAAGTTATTTCCTTATCCCTAATTCTTATATATAGTTAGGTTATGAGTTTGTCATATTAAAATTATTTTTTAACATGAAATAACTTCAAATTTGTGTTTGATATGAATTTTTTAAAAATTTATCAATTGATGTACTTCATGTGGGATGTAAAACAAATCAAGTTGATATATTTTGTAAATTACAAATTTTGCTTTTGTGTTTAAGAGGAATCATATCTGTAAAGGTTGTATTAGGACTCATGCCATAGAAATACGATGAGTATTTTAAATGTAAGAAGAAGATTAAGAGTCACTATATTTGTCATATGATCTAGGTTAGAGTAAGTAGTGTTTCTTTAGTACTAGCCTAATATTGTTTTATTTTTTTACATTTCAAATGTTGTCTCCCTTACTGGTCTTCCCTCAAGAAATACCCCTCACATCCCCTTCTCCTTTTTGCTTCTAATAGGTGTAGTCACCCCACCTACCTACCTATTCTGGCCTCACCCCTCTAACATTCCCCTTCACTGGGGCATCATGCCTCTGTAGGACCAAGCACTTCCCCTCACATTGATGCCAGATAAGGGAATCCTCTTATATTGTATATGTAGTGGCAGCCATGGACCCACCCATGTATACTCTTTAGTTGGTTGTTTAGTTGCTAGAAGCTCTGAGGGGTCCAGTTAGTTTATACTTTTGTTCTTTCTATGGGGTTGCGCCTTCAGTCCTTCCCTATCTCTTCCATTGGTGTCCACTCAGTCCAATAGTTGGCTGTGAGTGTCTGTATCTCCTTAGTCAGGTGCTGGCAGAGCCTCTCAGAGAAAAGCTCTATTGGGCTCCTGTATGCAAGCTCTTTTATTGGTCTCAGTAACAAAAATGTACATTACTAAAATGTGACTGATTTATTGAAAAATAAAAAAGATGTAAAGTATAAATCTTAATTTCTTTGTTAATATATTGTGTGACATGAACACATGGGAAATAAAATTAATGAAATACTTGATCATCTAAAAATTGTGTTTTAACCATCTGTTTTTAAGCAATGTTGTAAAGTTTTATTGTTTGCTATTGTTTAATTTGATATTAATGTTGTTTAATTTGACATTTAAACATTTCTCTCTGCCTTACTTGTGTGTACAAGCATATGTAATTGTGGATATTAGACTGTTGATTTGTTTTTGAATACCTGGTATTAGTTGACATTGACAGGTACATCACATGCTATTGATTTCTGCTTTGCTGCACTAATTCATTTTTACTGCTTACTCTCTATATCCATATGAGATATTGCTTCAATATAACTTGAATGGTTTTCTGTTAACACTCTTTTGTTGTATTCAGTAATTCCTTTAAATATCTTCCCAAATATACACAGTCAAAGTGTTAGGCAGGAGAGAACACTCATTCTTGTGTTAATGTGGGTAACACACTACTTATTGTAATCAGGGTCTTTTGAACAATCTAATCTAATGTAATCTAATCCAATTTAATCTAAACAATGTTCTCTAATGTATTTTTTTTGCCATGCAATTTTGTAAAACTATTGGGTTTTTTACCCAATATGTAACTGTCTAGATATTTCAGAATACTGCTCTATACTAACTGTAATAACTGTAGTATTTCACACTTATAAATGACTAGCAACATTTTACTATATTCACAAATTTCTAGCTAAGGTAATATATACAATAATGAATAAATGAAAAGAAATAATGCAGTTAAAAAAAAGAAAATACTCAGATGTGAGAAGATGGTCAAATAATTGGAGAAAAATAGAAGACACAAATTAGAAAAGAGAAAAGTGTAGGGTGACATAATTTAAAATTAATATTAACTGGCATATAATTGTAACTGAGATAACTATGTTAGTTTGCTATAGTAAATTCAAAGAATATAATTCCAAATATATATTAAAATACCACACAGTCTTTGTTTTTATGACAATCAAATGGCATTTTTTTGTTGAATTAGATAAAAAAATCAAGTATTTAAGACACTTTATTATTTTAGCTTACTATAGTATTTTTTTCATAGAATTACTTTTCAGTAGACCTTTGAATAGGAGATAGACATTAGCATACATTTTTGATAAGTTTGCTGTCTCAGTTTCCTGTACCAATTTGGGAATTTCTGATAATAAAGTATTAACTGAGAACATAGTGGCTAAAAGTAGCACAACTATTTATGGTTTACTAGTCCATCATTCAGAAGTACTGGCAGTGTGTGGCTCACTGAGTTCTCTGCTCAGTGCTATAAAATCTCAAACTGAGGGTAGAAATGGAGCCAGTCTGAGGTTCCTCCTGAAGATAGATCCTGAGAATGAAAGCATACTGCTGTTGTCACAAATGTGTCTTAAGAAGTTGTCAATGTATTAGTTTTTGAGACAAATTAATTATTTGTCTGATAATGAATGTTTTCTTCTAAGAGAAATGGTGTTGAATCCTTACACTTCAAATTGGAGGTCTTTGTTTTTGTCTCTGTTTCTTCCTCTAGTGTCTCAGCAAAAGAAAGTTGTATGACATTGAGAGATCATGTAATTAGACTGATCATCCAGATAAATTAATATGACTCCTATTTTAATGTCTTACTATTGTACTTACAAAATTCCCTTTATGTGACACGATATGTACACAAATATCAAGATAATGATCTAACCATCATAGGTATGTGTATAGGGTATGGTTCCTTGTGGATCCCTGTTTCGGAGGACTTTCCACAAAGATCTCCAGCCTGGCCAGGTGCGGGGGTCCAGGCCAAGGGAATAGAATGCAAGCAGGAAGGGGGAATCGCCTCTGCTGCCTCCACTGCTGCCTCTGCCAGAATCTCTGCTGTTGTCACCCAGTTATTGCTGGTGCTGCACCTGTCTCTCTGCACTGAGCCAGTCAGGGCTGGGCTGGTGAGAAGCCAGCTAGCTAGCAAGGAGGGGAGGGTCCTGAAGGCACTTTGGGAGAGCAGATCTCTTCCCAAGTGTTACAGCTCTTGTGACAGAAACTCTCAGACAATGGGATGATTCTTGCATACCTTTACTTCTCCCTCCAAATAGGGCTCTTTTATATAGTTTTGGGGTGGGTTATGGTCTCACAGCAGATAACCCGTATTAGCTTGGTCTGAGAGCTTGGATATACCTCATCTACATGTGGGAAAGCCTCAGGCACTGTTCCTCATGACTGATGGCCATAGACCTCTCTGTGGGAGGGGCTGTGGAGGGCTGAAGCTAAGTGAAAGAAACCAGGGGCCCAGGAGCAAGGCCAAACACCTACCATCCCATTCAGGTCCGGGGTTCAAGGCCTGTGCTCCACCATGTGCCCAGCTACTGCTCACCACCCATCACCCTGCAGTTCCTCCCAAATTAAATAACTGGCCTCCAAATCTTTTTCTTTTTCTTCTCATAATCTGGTTTACTACCCTTCTCTACATTAAAGAAGAGCATGAGATCAAATTTATTGTACCATTGTCTTACCATTCTTAATCTCCTGAATATGTTTCTTCTCATTTATTGATTGATATTACTTTCTTTTCTTCTAATGTTTAAATATTAGTACTCTCCTCAAAATCCATATGGAAATTTCACTGTCATCAAAATAGTTTTTTTTTTTTTTATTGGAAATTTTTTATTGGAAAATTTTTTTACATTTCAGATGTTCTCTCCTTACCCCATTTCCCCCCCTCCCTCCCAGGAACTCACTATCCCTTCCCCCCTCCTCCTGCCTCCACGTTGGTGTACCCCCACCCCCCTCCCCCGTACCTCACCTCCCCACCCTCGAGTATCCCCCCCACAACGTCCAGCCTTCATGGGACCAAGGATCTCTTCTCCGACTTATATATAGCTCCCTTGCATATATAGCTGGAGCCATGGGTCCCTCCCTAAGTGCTCCCAGGCTGGTGGTTTAGACCCTGGGGGCTCTGGTTGGTTGGGATTGTTGCTTTCCACATGGTATCGTGAATCCTCTCAACTCTTTCAGCCTTCACTCTATCTTCTCCATTGTGAACCCCATGTTCAGTTTAATGGTTAGCCGTGAGCATCTGTCTCTGAGTATGTCAGACTCTTGCAGACCTCTAAGGAGACAGCTATATCAGGCTCCTGTCAGCATGTACATCCTGACATCCACATCAACCTCTACCTTTGGTGACTGCACATAGGATGGATATCCAGGTGGAATGGTCTGTAGACGGTCCCTCCTTCAGTTTCTGTCCTGTTCTGTGTCTCCATATTTGATCAAAATAGTTTTAAGAAGGGTTCCTGAGCAGAGATGACTTGTAAGAAGTCTTCTGTATTCCATTTTCTGGTTCTGGGATCAGTATTAGGTCTTAAGGAGCCTTGCCCAAGAACCCAAGAACATCCTGCTTCCTGTGGAAGCCTCTGAGGCCTAGAAGATTAATCAGCTTGGAAATCTGCTCCACCAAGCCCATTCCAGTCAGGTCTGCCTGAAACACAGCCAACAGAGGTGAATTGCCTTCCATCCCCTGAATTCCATTATCTAGCTCTGGACTTTTCCATTTGTCCTAGGGGCTTTGCAGGACCCCAAGAACATCCTGCTTCCCTGTGGAGGCCTGTGGAGACATTAAGAACTACCAGCTTGGAACACTGCCCCACAAATCCCTTGCCAGTAGAGACTGCCTGAGGCACAGCCAGAAGAGTTTGGTAACCTGACCTGGCACATGGCTCATCTCACCTTCTCAAGATGTCCTGCTCCTATCAGAATCACCAAGCCAACACGGGGACTGGGAGGAGAAACATATCTAAAGGATAGTATAAGAATCCAACCAGAAAGACCCATGGCAGTATGATACTATCAGAACCCAGCTATATTGCTATAGAAAACCGTGGATATCCTAATGAAACTAAAGCACAAGAAGATAATATTGAAACAGGTCTTATAACGATGATAGAGGTTTTTAAAGAGGAAATTAATGAATCCCTTAAAGAAATACAGGAAAATACACACAAACAGGTAGAAGTATTAATAGAAGAAGCAAATAAATATGAAGAAATACAGAAGAATACAATTAAACAATGAAGGACATGAATAAAACTGCTCAAGTACTAGAAATGGAAACAATAAAGAAAAAAACAAACTAAGGCAATCCTGATACGGAAAACCTAGGAAAAAGAACAGGAACTACAGACATAACAATCACCAACAGAATACAGGGGACAGAAGAGAGAATCTCAGGTTTAGAAGATATGATAGAAGAAATCAATATATCAGTCAAAGAAAATATAAAACCTATAAAATTCATGACACAAAACATTCAGGAAATTTGGGGTACTTTGAAAAGATCAAACCAAATAATAATAGGAAAAAGCAGCAGCACTACCTGTAGCAGCAGCAGTAGTAGTAGTAGTGGAAGAGGAAGAAGATGAGAAGAAGAAGAAGAAGAAGAAGAAGAAGAAGAAGAAGAAGAAGAAGGCTTCCAGTTCAAAGATCCTAAAAACATCTTCAACAAAAATCATAAAACTAAATACCCATAACCTAAAGAAAGAGATGCCTATAAACGTACAAGAATCTTACAGAACACCAAGCAGATTTGACCAGAAAAGAAAATTCTTCTCCCACATGATAATCAAAACACTAAATATACAGAAAAAAGAAAGAATATTAAAAGCTGCAAGTGATATTAGAAGGTAGACCTGTCAGAATTTATTCAGATTTCTCAACTGAGACTCTAAAATCTAGATGACTTGGGCAGATGTCTTGAAGACCATGAGAGACCAGATATGTCAGCATAGACTATTATATCCAACAAAAATTTAAATCACCATAGATGGAGAAATCAAGATAGTCCATGGCAAAACCAAATTTAAACAATACTTTTCTACTAACCCAGCCCTACACAGGATACTAGAAGAAAAAGTGCAACCCAATGAAGCTAACTACACTCAAGAAAACACAAGAAATACATAATTTCACATGATTAAAATGAATAGAAGGCAAACACACACACACATACACACACACACTACCAACATCAACATCAAAATAACAGGAATTAACAATGGTTGGTCATTAATATCTCTCAAAATCAAGGGGCTCAATTCCTCAGTAAAAAGATACAGGCTAAGAGAATGAGTGCTTAAACAGAATTCATCATTCTGATGTATAAAAAAAACAATTATCAGCAACAAAGATCTCAGAATAAAGGGCTACAAAAAGGTTTTCAAGCAAACATACCTAAGAAACAATCTCAACTAGCCGTTCTAATATCTAATAAAATAGACTTTTAACCAAAAGTAATAAAAAGGGTAGGGAAAACCACTTCATACTCATCAAAGGAAAATCCACCAAGAGGACATCTCAATTCTGAAAATCTATGTTCCAAATGCAAGGGCACCTATGTTTGTAAACAAAACATAAGTAAAGTTTAATTCACACATCTAATCCCACACATTAATAGTAACAGACCTCAACATTCCACTCTTACCAATGTCATCAATATAGAAAATAAACAGAGAAATAATAAAACTAACAGAAGTAATGATTCAAATGGACCTAATTGATATCTATAGAACCTTTTACCCAAATACAAAGGAATATACTCTTTTCTTATCACCTCACAGAACTTTCTCCACAATTGACCATATTATCTGTCACAAAGGAAGCCTCAACAGATATAAGATAAAATTAACCCCATGCATCTTATCAGATCACCATAGATTAAAGCTAGAATTCAACATCAACAGAAACAACAGAAATTATACATACACATGGAAATTGAATAACTCTAGTTTCCATGCCATATAATAAAGAAGCCATATAACAAGGGGGGGGGGAGTGCAAGGAGGTTGAATCTTTCTCAAGGAGAGAAAATAAAACAGATATTAGAGGTCAATGGAAGGAAAGAACTGGGTTGGAGAGGGTACGGAATGGGAGCTGGGTGTGAAAGGAAATCAGATGTAGGGGGAACAGGGGAGAGAAGTGAAATCAGAAGTGGTTGGGTGGGGCAATCTCTAGGACATGCCAGAGACCTGGTATGGTGGGAGGCCCGAAGGTGTCTATAGAGGCCACTCTAGCTGAGACTCCTAGATGTGAGATATATAGATCTGGAAGTGGCTACTTCTAGTAGCTAGGCAGGACTTCCAGTGGAGGGATAAGAACAGCAACCCTCCAACAAAACCTTCGACCAAAATGTGTCTTGCCTAGAATATATTCAGGGGAAACAATAAAGCAGAGATGAGTGGAATGACCAATCAATGGCTGCCCCAAATTGAGGCCCATCCTATGGGCAAGAACCAATCCTTAACATTATTAATGATACTCTGTAATGCTTAAAGACAGGAGTACAACATAATTGTCTTCTGAGTGGCTCCAACTGCCAGCCAATGGAAAGAGATGCAAAGACCCACAGCCAAACATTAAATGGAGTTCTGGGAGTCTCATGGAAGTGTTGGGAGAAGGATTGAGAGATATGAGGAGAACATGGACTCCAGAGGAAGAACAACAGAGTCAACTAGTATGGACCCTTGGGAGCTGAATCATCAACCAAAGAGCTAGCTAGCATGGGCTAGACCTAGTCCCTCTGAAGAAATGTAGCAGATGAGCAGCTTGTCCCCAACAACAGGAGCAAGAGCTCTTCCTCAGTTGGTTGCCTGATTGCCTATGGATCCTGTTCCCCTAAATGGACTGCCTTGACCATCCTCAGTAGGAGAGGATGTGTCTAGTCCTAGGGAGACCTAATATGCCGGAGGTGGGTAGCTGTGAGGGGCTGTCATGCAGTGTTACCTAGAGAACGGCTTTCTCTTCGCAAAAAGAAAGGGAGGAACAGGGTAGTTTCTGCACAAGGAAGTACTGAGAGAAGAAGGGAACTGATATTTGGAGGTAAAGTAAATACAAAAAGCAAAGAGAAGAAGAACAACAACAAGCAATGATATCATGAAAATTACAGGCAAATGGGTAGAACTAGAAAAGATTATTCTGAGTATGGTAGCTCAGACTCATAAAGAAAACATCATATATACTCAATTATAAGTGGATATTAGTCATAAAGTAATGACAACTGTGCTACAAACTGTAGACCTAAAAAAAAGCTAATTATCAAGGATGGTCCAAGAGGGGGACACTTGAATCTCACTGAGAAGTAGAAGTTGATTAGATATCAGGGGTAGATGGAAGGACAGGCCTGGGAGAAGCAACATGGGGATGGGTATAAGAGGGATGAGGTGGTGGAAGGCTGAGGAAAAGAGCATTGAGAGAAGAGACAACTGGATTTGGAGAGGCATCTCTGGGATGAGCTAGAAACTTAGGAAAATGGACACTCAAAGGGAATCTATGAAAGTGACCCTAGCTAAGACTTCTAGTAATGGGGAAGGCAGGGCCTGAACTGCCCATTTTCTGTAATCAGGTGAGACTTCTAATAGAGGGATTAGGACACAAACTCTGTCACAAAATTTTAGATCTACAATTTTTTCTATCTACAAGTTATCCAGGGGCAAAAGATGAAACAGAATTTGAGAGAAGAACCAACCCATAACTGGCCCAGCTTGAGACCCGTGTCTTGACAGAAAGGCCGTCCCTGACACTATTGGTGATATTCTGCTATACATATAGATAGGAGTCTAGCATAGATGTCATCAGAGAGGCTCCACCCAGAAACTGACGGAAACTGATGCAGATACCCACAGATAAACATTATGGAAGAGGGAGAGAAATGTTTGAAGTAGGCTGAAGGGTTATGGATACCATAAGAAAACCCACAGAATCAACTAACCTGGGCCCATAGGGACTCATAGAGACTGAACTGCTAACCAGAGAGCATGTGTGGGACAAACCTAGTCCCTCTGCACATATGAAATAGTTGTTGTAGCTATTTCTCCATGTGGGACTCCTAAAGTGGGAGCAGGGTCTGTATCTGAATACTTTGCTTGCCTTTGGATCTCTTTCCTCTTGTCTAACACTGATAGAAAAAGATGCTACTAATCTTAGTGCAACTTGATAGGCCAAGGTTGGTCAATATCCAGAAGTGGAGGAGAAGGAGAGGGGAGGAGTTAATGATGGTGAGGGGAAGGGAGAGGGAGGGACTAGTGGGCCAGAATGGAGCAGAGGCTGCCATCAAGATGTGAAGTAAATAAATAACTTTTTAAAAAAGAAAAGAAATGGTTCCTTGAAGAGGTATTGAAGTCATGAGGAATCTTTCTTTCATGAATGGAGTTAATCCCTTAAGACAGGAATGGGAGAACATGGGAGACCCCGTAATACTTTTCATTCTTCTGTTCATACTACATTCAAACATCATCATGAAATCATTGGCCTATGCTCATCAACATTAAACAGTGCCCTGCTTTTGATCTTTTCCATCTCCAGAACTATGAGAAATAGATTTAAAAATAATTTATACATTATGGGATCCTACACAGATGTTGTTTTTTTCTGTCCTCAATTTCTTTTTTTGATTTTCAGACTTGTAGATTTACAGAATCGTAGAGTACATGGCACGAATAATACAAAGAATTCAGTGGAACATTGGAACTTTTGTTAGAGAATACAGCCCTGTAGATCACCAACCCAATTCAAATCCCAATTTTATGAATATACTACAGTAGAAGTCATAGTGTCTGTTCTTAAATATGGCTTAACTCCTAACCACCTCTTATAAATCGCATGTTTGTGGTTGTACATGCAACTTTTCTATTGCTGTGATAGAATGCCATGACCAAAGCAACTATAAACAAAAGAGTTCATTTGGGCTTCTAGTTCCAAAGGAGTAGAATCTATGATGGTAGAGCACAGTTGGGTGTAACTCTGTCTGGAAAAGCAAGCTGAGATCCTACATCTTTGAGCACAATAACAAATCTAAAGAGTTCACTGGGTATAGTGAAAATCTTGGAAATCCTCAAAGTTTGACCCTAGAAAGAAAGTTCCTAGAGCAAAGCCATAACTCCTAAATACATCCAAGTAGCACCACTAACTGAACAGCACATATTCAACCTACTGAGACTTTGAGGGATCTATGCACTCAAAACACAACAGTAATGGAATTATTGAAAGAACACACTCAAATAATTTGTACTTTACCCAGAAAATGGCAATCTTCCACTGACAATGGCATTATTCTCTCTCTCTCTCTCTTCTCCCGCCATCCCTCCCTTTCCCTCTCCCTCTTCCTCTTCCTCTCTTTGTGTGTGTGTTTCATTTTAGAATGTAGATGACTTCTTAAATAGGATTTTTGAAGAGTTCAGGTAAATTTTTCTTATTGTTTTTGTACAATTTAGTTCACATTTCCTCAACAGCTGTTAGCATTCTCTGAGGTTAATTGTAAGGAAAAATACATAATAGATTTATAACATAAAAATCTACTGAGAAGACAGGGAAGGATGGCTTTTTCTTAGACAACTTATCTACTAGAGACAATAGTTTTTTGTTCTTTTGAGAGATCTTGCTACCCATTCTTACTTTGTGCATACAATACCCCTGCCTCAGTCCTGGAAATGCTAGGACTTTCAGTGTGTGCTATTGCACCTGGTTGAAGAAAATAAATTTATATTGCTTTAATAAATTGGCTATAAATGCATTCTTCACAAAGTAGACATTCATTAATATTGTTATATCATTAATGTTGGTGTTAACATGTTTAAAATAATGCACATTTTCTGATTACCCGCAGAGTGATCAGTTGTTCATCTGTGAAATGTTTAATATGATTCTGCTGAAAATTTGAATTTATAAGTTAACTATCTGCAATTGTTTACAAATACTCTGAAATTGTTACAAAACTTGTTTGTTGAGAATTGATTTTAGTGCTTTTACTATGTTCTTGAAATGAAATATGCACTTCTAGTTTCTATACTTGGAATACTGGATGTGACTCTATCTCAGGCTACTATGATTCTTTTGTGGCATTTTCTTTTTCTCTTAGCACATAAAACATAAACACACAGTGTACAGCCTACTATTATGATTTTTCTTCATTTTATACCAATTCTGAACTTGTGTGGAGAAAATCTCTCAAAAGTTTCTCTTTCATATTCTTATTCAAAAAATGGTAAGCTCTCTCTCCTCATTACTTTTCTTTTAGTGGGAACAAATCAGTTGATTTCAGGAGAAATTAGTGTTACTTATTATACAGTGACTCCACACGTAAAATAATTCGGTGGAAGAAAGGTTACATATTATTTGGGTTTTGTGTATGGACAGTTCATATATACCTATAGATAAACATTATATTCATACACATATACATATATGTTTACAAAGAATTTATAAGTATTGTATTTTTCTTAAAATAATGATTCAATATGTACCTTGTAATATTTGACAAAAGGAAGAAATTATGATTGTTATAAATTGGAAGACTTCTGAAACTGTGAATCAATGAATAGAGATGTCATGTATTACTACTAATATTTATCACAAATAATATGCATTTTAAATAAATATTTTAATATAACTTGAATTTTATAATACAAGCAATTACATATTGAAAAAATGCACTAATGTGAAAAATTATTGGATAATCCAACTTGACATTCAATGACTAAAGCATTAAAATAATCTTAACAATGTATTTCTAGGTATTGAAATTGAATGCTTAGCAATTCTTCATACAAATTGGAGTTGAAATGACTAAATGTGCAAAAACTAAAATTAAGATTAAGTGTACGAATTGCTTCAATATCTCAAAATCCACTAAAATCATCTATTATATTTATTTGTCAAAGAGAAGGCACTAACAATAAAATATATATTGGTAACAACTGTGATGTGAAACTCAAAGCTCTAAAACACCATTATAAGCAGCCTGGTAATGATATGCCATTTGCAGTGGTCTGCATTGCTGGGAGATCTCTAGCCTGTATCTCTGCTTATGTCATTTTAACTTATTAAATAAGAATGAGTTGAGAATGTTAGTTTAACTATTCATAGGTTTGTGGACGATATAAAGCTGACAATTATAGCAGTGCATGTTTTTCTTCCTTCCTCATGATGCACACCATATATCTGTTTCAATTTTCTATGGATGCTTGTCTCCAAAGAAAATTTTGGATATAAAAAAGCAAAAGTTATTTAATATAAAGAAGAACAAATTAGTCATTCAAAGTACCTAGAAATTTATATATGAATTCTGGGAAGGGAGCTGGTTAACCTCATTGAGTGCTCAGGTTTATTAATCAAGGCGCTGATCAGGAGTCATGAAGAAAACATTCCATACTTCATCACATCTTCCGAGGAGCCTGATTTCTTTGGGCTGCTTTGTTATTTGACTTTATACATAATTCAGTGCATGTTGTCTTTTCCATACAGTTACAGCTCTTTCATTAACACCTGTGAAATTTGAAATTTTACACTATAGGCCTAAAAATGTTCAGCTCCAGTGGTACATCTTCATTTTTTTTTTTAGATCAGAGAAATTATGAGTAAATAGGCTCTGTGTCTGTAAGATAAGCACACCAGCATTTATTTATTTACATGTTCTGGACAAATGAGTGGTTCACTTTATTTTCCTTTCCAAAATCTTGTGTTTGTTCTTCCTAAATAGATATACTGCCTTCAGGTTTTCTGCATAAGTAGAAAAGTAGACTACAGACGTATGTGTATGATCAGGTAAGCAATCACCTCTTCTACATGTTAATTGGCCCATTATCCATATATTTGGGAACACATTACACCTTTTGGACCTCCATCATTACTGACTTTCACAGTAAGTTTACTTAGACTCTGATAACAATTGAGATAGCTAAAGGAAATTTAAGTTGCATAGGTCTGAGATATTAAAGGTTTCACATTTATTCTTGGTGATCTTTTTTTCTTTTTCTTTCTCCTTCTACTTTTTCATTTAGATAAGTAATTCCAGAAAACTCTTACGTATTTTGGAAAAGAAAAAAAGACTTGAGGCAGTATCAGGTTCCTCTTGCTTTTGTTGACCTGTTTACTACCATTCTTCTTATATATTTAGAATTATGAAAGGCTTAAGGTCATTGGATAAATGTTCATTTAGAAATAATCGTTATGCAAATCTTGTTTCTTTTTTTCAGTATGCTCATATACACTTGAGTATACAAGGTTCAAAGAATTTTACTGTAAAGAGTCATCTAGTAAAAATTTTCTATTTTGTGACATAAAAAGTAATAGTATTTAAATATTATTTCTGTTTGTTTTAGAACAAAACAGTTTTAAATTATGCATATGTATGTTCCAGTCTCTCTTCCATGAACCCTTACCCCATCTCCCTCCCCTTTGTCTCTAAAAAGGTATCCCCAATCCCACCTCATCCCTCTAGCATCCCTTTTCTCTATGGCATCAAGACCCCACAGCACCAAGTGTCTTCCCTCCCACTGATACCAAATAAGGAACTCCTCTGCTAAATATGCAGCAGGAGTCATGGACCTGCCCATGTATACTCTTTGGTGTGTGGTTTATTCCCTGGGATCTCTGAAGGGTCTGGTTAACTCAGACTGAAAAGGGCATATATGATGTACTCACTGATAAGTGGATATTAGCCCAAAAGCTCCTAATACCAACGGTACAACTCACAGACCGTATTAAGCTAAACAAGAAGGAAGACAAAATTGTGGATACTCAATCTCATTTAGAAGGGGCAACAAAATAATCACAAGAGGTAGAGGGAAGGAGGTTTCTTGGTGAGAGGGGGGTTGGGAAAAGGGGGGCAGGTTCATGTATAGGAAGAGACAGGATAGATGTCCAGAGGAATCTCAAATGGCTCAGAAACACCTAAAGTTCAACATAAAATAATTAATAAATAAAAAAGAAAAAAATGCTAATATCAACTGTTTAATTATAACATTTTTATCATATTTACAGTGTAAAATCACTATAAGGAAAGAAGGTTGTATTAAAACAACATGAAATACATGAAAATATGTCTTATGGCTTTAGGAATGTATGTACAATTTGTGAATCAATCCTTGGGATTTGACCAGCATGGTTTTGTATGTGCCCATTGTTCTTTATCAAAGTAGTGGTAAAAAAAAAAAAAAAAAAAAAAAAAAACTGTTAAATATACACATTAAGTAATATATTAGAGTTTTACTTAATGAACCAAATATAGCCTGATGAATAATTTTGTGTAGTCATAAATTTAAGGGTGTTTGATTCCTCTAGATATTGACTGTATTCTTACAAAAGCTTTTCATTTTCATGAAGTCCCATTTGTAAATTTTACATCTTAGAGCCTGTGCCATTGGCTATCTATTCAGGAAATTTTCTCCTGTGCCTATGGCTCTTTCCTACTTTCTCTTCTATTAGATTCAGTGTATCTGGTTTTATGTGGAGGTCCTTGATCCACTTGGACTTGAGCTTTGTAAAAGGAGATAAAAATGGATCAAGTTGCGTTCTTCTACCTGTCAACTGCCAGTAGAACCAGCACCATTTGTTGAAAATGCTTTATTTTTCCACTGGATGGTTTTAGCTCCTTTGTCAAAGATCAAGTGACCATAGCTGTGTGGGTTCATTTCTGGGTCTTCACTTCTATTCCATTGATCTATTGATCTGTCTCCGTACCAATACCATGTGCTTTTATCACTATTGCTCTGTAGTACAGCTTGAGATCAGGAATGGTGATTTCCCCAGAAGTTACTTTATTGTTGAGAATGGTTTTCACTATCCTCGGTTTTGTGTTATTTCAGATGAAGTTGAGAATTGTTCTTTCTATCTCTATGAAGAATTGAGTTGAATTATTTTATTTTATTTTTTATTGGTTATTTTATTTATTAACATTTCAAATGTTATTCTCCCTTCCCAGTTTCTCCTCCACAAGCTCCCTATCCCCTCCCCATGCCTCCTGTCTCTCTGAGAATGCTCACCCACCCTCCCACCTACTATTGTCCCTAGCATTCCCCTACTGTGGGTTATTGAGCCTCCACAGGACCAAGGGGCTCCCCTCTCAGTGTTACCCTCTAAGGTAATCCTCTGCTATATATCCAGCTGGAGCCATGGGTCCCTCCATGTATGTTCTTTAGTTGGTGGTTTAGTTTCTGGGAGCTTTAGGGGAGTGTGGTTGGTTGTTCTTCCTATGAGGTTGCAAACACCTTCAGCTTCTACAGTCCTTGCCCTAACTTCTCCATTGGGGTCCCCAGACTCAGTCAGATGTTTGGCTGTGTACATACACCTCTGTATTTGATAGGTTCTGGCAGAGCCTCTTATGGGACAGTTATATCAGGCTCCAGTCAAAAGCACTTCTTGGCATCAGGAATAGTGTAGGGGTTTGGAGTCTGCAGATGGAATAGATCCCTAGGTGCCACAGTCTCTGAATGGTGTTTCCTTCAGTATCTACTCCACTCTTTGTCCCTGAATTTCCTTTTCACAGGAGGAATTGTGGATTAATATTTTTGAGGTGGCCCCATTCCTCAACGAGACTCCATGCCTATTCAACTAGATATGGTCTCTACAGGTTCTTTCTCCCCTTTGTTGAGTATTTTAACTAATGTCCTCCCTGTTGGATCCTGGGAACCTTTTAGTCCCTGGCTTCTGGGGCATTCTAGTATTGAGATTGCATTGAATCTGTAGATTGCTTTTTGTAAGATGGTCATTTTTACTATGTTAATTCTACCGATCCATGAGCATGGGAGATCTTTCCATATTCTGAGGTTTTCTTCAATTTCTTTCATCAGAGACATGAAGTTCTTGTCATACAGATCATTAACTTGTTTGGTTAGCGTTACTCCAAGATATTTTATATTATTTGTGACTATTGTGAAGGGTATTGTTTCATTAATTTCTTTCTCAGCCAGTTTATCGTATGTGTAGAAAAAAGCAACTGATTTGTTTGAGTTAGTTTTATATCCAGCCATATTGCTGAAGTTGTATATCAGCTGTAGGAGTTCTCTGGTAGATTTTTTGGGGTCACTTATGTATAGTATCATATTACCTGCAAATAGTAGTACCTTGACTTCTTCCTTTCTGATTTCCATCCTTTTGACATCCTTTTGTTGCCTAATTGCTCTAGCTAGAACTTCAAGTAGTATATTGAATAAATAGGAAGAGAATGGGCAGCCTTATCTAGTTCCTGAATTTAGTGGGATTTCTTCATGTTTCTCTCCATTTAATTTGATGTTGGCAATTGGTTTGTGTATACTGCTTTTATTATGTTTAGATATGTTTATATCCTTGAATTCCTGATCTTTCCAAGACTTTTAACATTAAGGGATGTTGTACTTTGTGGAAGAGTTTTTCAGCATCTAAGGAGATGAGCTTGTGAATTTTTCTTTTGAGTTTGTTTATATAGTGGATTATGGTGACAATTTTTGTTTATTGAACCATCCCTGCATCCATTGGACGAAGCCTACATGGTCGTGGTGAATGATTGTTTTGATGTGTTCTTGGATTCAGTTTCCAAGAATTTTATTGAATATTTTTGGATTAATATTCACAATCAAAATTGGTCTCAAATTCTCTGTTTTTATTGAGTCATTGCATTGCTTGGTATCAGTGAAACTGTGGCTTCACAGGATGAATGAGGCAATATTCCTTCTGTTTCTATTTTGTAGAATAGTTTGAGAAGTGTTAGTATTAGGTCTTCTTCAAAAATCTGATAGAATTCTACACTAAAACCATCTGGTCTTGGGCTTTTTTGGGGAGGGTTGGGAGAATTTTAATGACTGCTTCTATTCCTTTAGAGGTTATGGGACAGTTTAGATAATTTATCTGGTCATGATTTAACATTGAGACATGGTATCTGTCTATAAAATAATCCCTTTCTTATAGATTTTACAATTTTGTTATGTATAGACTTTTATAGTAGGATATGATAATTTTTCCACTTTCTGTTGTTTTGTCTCCATTTTCAGTACTGATTTTATTAATTTGGATAGTGTCTCTCTGACGTTAGATAGTTTGACTAAGGGTTTATCTATCTTGTTGATTTTCTCAAAGAGCCAACTCTTGGTTTTGTTGATTCTTTGAATAGTTCTCTTTATTTCTAATTGGTTGATTTCAGCTCTGAGTTTGTTTTCTGCCATCTACTCCTCTTGTGTGTGTTGTCATCTTTCTTTTCTTGAGTGTTTCAGATGTGCTGTTTACTTGCTAGCATATGATCTCTCCAATTTCTTTATGAAGGTACTCAATGCTATGATTTGTTATCTTAGCACTACGTTCATTATGTCCAATAAATTTGAGTATGTTATGCCTTAATTTCCATTAAATTTTGGAAAGTCTTTAATTTCTTTTTTTTATTAATTCCCTGACCAAGTTATCATTGAGTAGAGAGTTATTGAGTTTCCATGAATATGTGAAATTTCTGTTGTTTTTGTTGATATCGAAAACCAGCCTTATTTCATGGTAATCTGCTAAATTGTATGGAATTATTTTAATCTTCTTGTAACAGTTGAAGATTGTTTTATGTTTATATCTTCAATTTTGTAGAAGGTTCCATGAGATGCTGAGGAGAAAGTATATTCTGTTTGTTTTTTTGTTTGTTTTTTGTGGGGGGTGGGCGGAGAAATGTTCTGTTAGATATTTGTTAGATCTATTTGATTCATAAATTCTCTTAGTTTCACTCTGTCTCTATTTAGTTTCTGTTTCCATGATCTGTCCATTGGTGAGAGTGGGGTGTTGAAGTCTCCCACTATTATTGTGTGAGGATCAATGTGTGTTTTGAGCTTTAGTAATATTTCTTTTACAATATGGATACCCTTGCATTTGGGGCATAGATATTCAGAATTGAGAGTTCATCTTGCTTAATTTTTCCTTTGGTTTGTATGAACTCTCCTTCCCTATCTCTTTTGATAACTTTTGGTTGAAAGTTTATTTTATTGAATAGTAGAATAGCTACTCCAGCTTGTTTCTTGGGACCACTTGCTTGAAATTTTTTTTCAGTCCTTTAGTCTGAGGTAGTGTCTGTCTTTGTCACTGATGTGTGTTTCCTGTATAAAACAAAATGTCGGGTCCTGTTTAGGTATCCAGTCTGTTAGCCTATGTCTTTTTATTGGCAAATTGAGTCCATTGATGTTAAAAAATATTAGGGACCAGTGAGTGTTGCTTTCTGTTATTTTTGTTGTTAGTGTTGGTATTATGCTTGTGTGGCTCTCTTCTTTTGGATTTGTTGTGAGATGATTAATTTTTTTTTATTTTTCAAATGTGTAGTTTCCCTATTTATGTTGGAGTTTTCCATCTATTATGCTCTGTATGGCTAGATTAGTGGAAAGATGTTGCTTAAATATGATTTTGAAATGGGATATCTTGGTTTGCCCATCTATAATAATTGAGAATTTTGCTGGGTATAGTAGCTGGGCTTGGCATTTGTATTCTCTTAGGGCATGTATGACGTCTGTCTAAGTTCTTTTGGACTTTAGAGTCTCTACTGAGAAGTCTGTTGTAATTCTGATAAGTCTGCCTTTATATGTTACTTGGCCTTTTCCCTTTACCACTTTTTAATATTTATTCTTTGTTCTGTGCATTTAGTGTTTTGATTATTATGTGATGGGAAGAATTTCTTTTCTGGTCCAATCTATTTGGTGCACTATAGGCTTCTTGTATCTTCATGACCTTCTATTTTTTTAGGTTAGGGAAGTTTTCTTCTATGATTTTGTTAAGAATATTTCCTTCCCTTTGCATTGGGAATCATCTCTCTATTCTATTCTTATTATTCTTAGGTTTGGTCTTTTCATTGTGCCCTGAATTTCCTGGATGTTTTGGGTTAGGAGCTTTTTGTACTGTGTATTTTCTTTGACAATGTCATCTATGGTAACTTGTATGCCTGAGATTCTCTTTTTTATCTCTTGTATTTGGTTGGTGATGTTTGAATCTGACAAATCCTGTTCTCTTTCCTAGGTTTTTCATCTCCAGGGATGCCTCCCTTTGTAATTTCTTTATTACTTCTATTTCTATTTTTAGATCCTCAGAAGTTTTGTTCAATTCTTCACCTGTTTGACTGTGTCTCCCTGTATTTCTTTAAGGAATTTATGTTTTTCCTCTTTAAGGGTTTCTGTCTGTTTAGCTGTGTTCCCCTGTGTTCTTTAAGGGAGTTATTTATGTACTCCTTGAGGACCTCTATCATCTTCATGAGATGGGAATTTAGGGTGGAGTCTTGCTTTTGGGGAGTGTTATGGTATGCTGGACTTGGTGTGGTGGAGAACTGGGTTCAGATGGCACCAAGTAGCATTGCTTTGTGTTGCATATGTTCTTGTGTTTGCCTTTTGCCACCTGGTTATCTCAGGTGTTAACTGTTCGTGCTGTCTCTAACTGGATCCTGTTCCTCCTATGAGCCTGTAACCTGGTATAGCACACCTCCTGGGGTTGAAGCTGTCTCTGTGTGTGGGAGGTGGTCTGAAGTGCTAGCTCTGCTCGAGTCTGAGTTAGATGTTATCATGTTTTCAACCAATTTATAACTATTTATTTGTAAATCTGTTTGCTATTGTGAAATATTCCCATAGTTTCCATATTTCTAGGTTCTTTTATTTGAAATTTCATGTGTTCTCTGTCATGGTCATTTAAAGACAGTAAAGTTCATCAAATATTTGGTTTGTCCAACTTTTTCTACCATATATATATTTAGACCATCAAAGTAAAACCTGATTATCTTATACTCTTGTCTGCTTGAACAATACTAAAGGGGCATGCTTTCTTGTCAGATCCATAATAAATTATGTTTTCCAATTATTTTTCTTAGAAAGAGTTTACAGGCCATAGCTTGGAAAAGTTTGCTTCCGTTTTTTGATGTGTTAGTTGAAGTGCTAAATACAAGTTATGCTTAAGGTTATATGGTTTTGATCACTACTGATTGGATTTTTAAAATTTATCTGTTACTTTGTATTGTGTATAATAAATCTTGAAAGGATGGAAACATTTATCCTTTTGCTATTTGATCATATCATTGCCACCATAAATATCACTTGATGTACATATAGTTGATATGAAATATCATCCACAAATGCATGTATTTGACTACTTGTGGTCCACCTCCAGTGCTGATTGAAGAAATTGTGAAATCTTTGGTAAATAGTACCTTGCTAGTGAACACAGGCTCCTGTGTCAAACTTTTAGGGTTATAGTCTGGACCTGCTTCTAGTTCTGTGTCCTTGCCCAGTAGATCCAATAAGATGTGAACAGCTGTTCCACAAGCCCCCTCACTACAGATGTAGCTCCCCTATCCAATATGTCTTCCTATCTGTGATAGAATGCATTTTCTGACAAAGTCAGCCAAATAAACTGTTCTTCGTTTATGTTGTTTGGATCAGGTAGTTTGCCACTATTTCAGGAGAAATACCACCTCTACAGTGGATAATGTTGAATGATAGATGTTTAGTCTCTTCAACACTGAGGGATAAAAATATTATCTGAGTTCATTTTCATAGGTTTCAGGAAATACTTTTGTTTAAGTCATCTTTACTCTTTTTTCTTCCTTTTTTCTTTCCTCCATCTTTCCTTCCCTTTCTCATTATTTCCTTCTTTTATCTATGTAGCCTTACTGGAACTGACATTCATGATGTAATATAGTCTGGTTTAAAATTTAAAGCTATATAAATCACCTTCTGTGAACATTTGAGAACTAGGACTACAGGTTTATGCTACTATGTCAGATGTTATGTAACAAGTATAATTTAGAAGAGAAATAAACTTATTTAATTTAATGTGGGTCTAGCCTGATGTTCCATGTATTTAAATAACAGTGTTATTTTTGACAATGGCGTATTTCCATGACCAAAACTGTGCTAACAGTTGTAAATCATCTTGAAGGGAGAAATAAATTACCCAGATCTAGAAAAATATGTTTGATAATAAGTATTTATATAATTTTGATGATAATATAAATCTAGAATAAAACCTATTTATAACTGTTCATAATCATACTATTTGAAATAAATGTATTGAGGTCCTTTATCCATTTGGAGTCATGTTTTATGTGGAGTAAGAGATACGGTTGTGGTTTAATTCTTTCACAAATAACGATGTTTAATCTATCATCATTTGTTGAAAATGCTGTATTTTCTCCAACAATCATTATTGGGCACTTTGCCAAAATAAGGTGGCTTTAGAAGTGTGAGCTTGAGTCCTCAGTTGTATTCTATTGATCAATGTGTCTGTTTTTATGCCAACAATATGCTGGTTTTATTACTCTAGCTCTGAATTATAGCTTGAGATCTTGGGTGGTGATACTTTGTGCATTAAATTACAGAAGAAAGTTGTTAATTTGCAGTAAGATCTGATTGGAGAGAGGTAATAGGGAGTGTTAGAAGGAAGTACTAAGGAGTAGATATGGTCAAGATGTATTGTATACATATATCATAATTTTCTTTCTGTTGCTATAATAAACCTCCTGACCAAAAAGCAACTCAGCGAGGAAAGAATTTATTTCATTTTAACCTTGTGACAGTATATCATGAATGGAAAGTAAAGCAGGTGCCTGGAGGCATATAGTCAAGCGGAGACAATGGATATATGCTGCCCACTGGCTTCTTCCCATTGCTTTTATATACAAGCCTGTTCCTGGGTGATACTGGGTTCTTCCATATCAAATATTAGTAGAGAAAATGCTCTGTAGATGTGCCCATAGGCCTGTATTCTGCAGGCAATTACTCAATTTCTGTACTCCCCTTCCAAGTAACTCTAGTTTGTATTAAATTAACAAAGGTAACTGTTGAAGTAATTATTAAAAAACGGCTGCCTGTCAAGCTGACTATCTAAGCTGCGGCAGCTCTGCCTAGCTCAGTCTCCAAGTTTCTCGGCCAGAGGCCACACGTATGCACTGCACCTAGAAATAGCCAGCCAGAAACATCAGCCCTGCCACCCATGAGATGCCAGCATGGGAGATGCCTTGCCAATCTTCTACGCTGTCTCCACAAGGCTGGGCATTGCCCAGACTATCCCGCCATCCATGCGGGCCCAGTAATAAAATTAAACTTTAATGCTTAAAGATTAATCAAAGGCTTTATATGTTTGGCAATGCTCAATAACAATATGCCCATACAAAGAGAGTCATTTCCCAATTAGCTAACCTAAATATAACTTATTACCTGCGACTGCTCTCCATACCTGTGGTTCTCCATCCTCCTACATCTTTGCCCTCTCTCTAGCTCCTCCTCTTCCCTTTTTCCTCTTCCTTTCCTTACTCCTCTCACCTTAGCTACTCTACAGGTAACCAGCATAATATTTATAAAACTTTTAATTATAATATTTGAATATTATAATATTCAAAAACTTTTAAGATATATTCAGCTGAGAATATATGTTGCATTGATACTTACTGCCAAATATGTTTTATAGTAATTTGATTGGATTATATATTTATAGTTTTCTATATTAAAACTAATATACCTGATTATTATAGCAAAATTACAAATATGTATCTTATTACAGAAAATAGGGATATTCTTCTACCTTAATTTTTAGATTATTCTATAAAATCCCCAATATTTAATTTATTTGCAGCAACATCAAAATTCTTTATCAAGCATCATTTTATGAGATAAGTTTTAGTATTTCCAACATGAAGAATAAAAAAAAAAAAGTGAGGTATTATGTACCATCACTTTGATGTTATTGAGTTAACACTATTCAATAGGACAACTTTAAACTCATACCCATAAACAAGACTATGTATGGATTAGCTGACAAAAATATTCTGAGTACAGGCTCATATTCTTATATTTCTCCTGGGAGCAATGGTTACATTTTCTCTAATTCAAATGTTTGTAATGCTTTTATAGAACATAACAAGAATCAAAGTTAAGGGCAGATTCAATACAGTGTAATTTTTTGACACATAAAAATGTACTGATGGTATTTTTATTTTGCATAAATGTTGAATGACCAGGTAAGTCATTCTATGCAAAGAATACGGTCAATTACAAGGGACAAGAAGGAAAACCTTGAATAATATAACCCTCTTGAAAGGAAATAATAAGTTTATTGTACATGATACTTTAGTTCCTCCCTTTCCATTATTTTCATCCCATACTAACCAAGGCATCTTTATCATTTCTCTTGGCCTTACAAAGTCTCTAATGTGTTTCTTCCTGTTAGCTCATGAACTCAGTTTTCTTACAGGATTTGCTTTAGAATATTCAATATTGAAGATTCCTTGCTCCTCCTTTTAGAGGCAAACCTTATAGACTTTTGCCAGTTTTATACTTATGTATGTCTTTATTGTTGACTTTGAGAGTGTTTTCCTTCTCAAATGTTTTTTGTATCATAAAGACCCCCGCTTTTCTGTAGGAAGACAAGAGGCTGACTGTATTACTATCGATTGGAAGTGACATCTACTACCTTCACACTAATGCCCTCAGGTTCTCTCTGGTAGTTTATTGCAGCACTTTAAAAATCATCCCAATTTTTGTTTTGCCAGATTTGAGTTTAATCTCTCTCGCTTATTTCTGTAATCTTTAATAACTTGCCTGGTACCAATTTTCTTTAGTATTCTCTTAAATGAAATTCACTTGAAGTTAGCCTGGATGATTCTAGTGGCTGTTGGCAAAAACTAATGGGTACAAACACACACACACATACACACACACACACACACAAACTCACAATATAAGATGTGTCCATAAAGTTGTTCCAATGAATTGCTTTGGGTACCATATTATTCTAGATCCATGAGAGAATTGTTTGATACATTCATGTATAGACAAGAAGGCATGGATTCTGGGAACTGACTCATGTACTTATGGATGTTAATAATCCATATAATATAGCATCTTTGGGACAGAGAACCATGGAAGCTATCATGTAGTTCATTCTAAGTTTAATGACCTGATAAACCTTGAGAGATTTGGGTTGTTGTTGGCTAAAGTTCCAAACTAAAAAAAAAAAAAAAAAAAAATCAGGCACTGAATCCTTATGTCTCTGGATGGGAGGAGAATAGTATTCAGATCTAAATAAAAGAACAATTTGGCTGATTTTCTCCTTTTTAGATTTTACTCATGTCTTCAGTCCTGTGACCTGTTTAGGTGAGCTATTAGGTGAGCACAGAACTTCCTTATGTAATTCGCTGTTTCAAAAGCCAATTTTACTTGGGAATGCCCTCAGTGCTATTCCTAGAACAAATAACTCAATTGGATTAGCACTTCATCATGAGTGTTCATGAGTCCTGCCTTATTTCTTAAAATTCTTCATTGGGAAAAAAAATTGCACATTAAAAAAGTGCACTGAAGAGAATTGCACATTTAGTGAAAGGTTAACTCACTGTTGTCAGCTACACACACTGTCTCCTTTCCACTTAAAATCACATACCATTTGGAAACAACTGAAGATTCATTATAGTTTGCCTATTGGTGCACTGGGTCAGCATATCATTGTCATAAGAATATTGAATATCAGGGAATTGAGGTGTATCAATGGCATAACAACGTACATTTTAATTTGGCTCAGGAGTTTACAGAATTCAGCTGAATTAGGATTGGCTCTGCTGACCTTCTCTTCTTATTCATGCTTCACTGGTCAGCAGTGGGTCACCTAGGCAGTTCTATTGACCTTGCCTGGTGTTACTCATGAAACTAGAGATTTATAAATGATGCCCTCAGTTGCCTTTGTTTTCATTTCCTTTGTTTCCTCAGAGACTAGCTGAGGCATATTGTTTGGAAGAAGAAAAATAATAAAGGGAAAGGCACAAAAAATTCCCAAGCCTCTTTTTTATTTTGCATTTGCTAACATACTGTATATTGACACCCAACAGAGACAAGCAAGCTGCAACACTAATCCAGATTTACAGTAGCTTGGAGATATGGAAGAAGGTGGTTGTAAGAAGTCCTGAAAGTCACAGCAGAAAATGATGTGAGTATAGGGAGATACGAAGAATCGGGGCCATGCAAGAGAATTGACTATACTAGAGATATACTATTACTTGCTGCTGTATCACTTCTTAATGTATATGAAGTCTTTCTTTATGTACAGTGCATGAAGGAAAACTACCTGTAATCTTTCCAATGCACATATAATATTAGCCTAAGGCTTTAATCCAAAGTATCTCATGCTTTACACTAGAGTGAACTGCTTTATTATAAAACATATGATAATTTCAGTTTAGTAATTATGTTTATCCTTGTTTGAATTTTTTTTAGTATACTAGGAAATTTTACCAGAGTCAGGATATAAAATATTAATAAAGTTCTGTTGAAGCATTTTAATTAAACTTTGAGAAGTTTTATAGTATATCCTTTTACATTATGTGCCATTTGAAAAACTCAAAAAAAAAAAAAAGGCACATAGTGTTCATGGTTTATTAGAAAGTGAGGCAAACTGTAGAAGTAGATGAAAGCTCACAGCTAACCATTAAACTGATCATGGGGTTCCCAATGGAGAAGATAGAGTAAAGGCTCAAGGAGTTGAGAGGATTCGCGATACCATGAGGAAAGCAACAATCCCAACCAACCAGAGCCCCCAGGGTCTAAACCACCAGCCTGGGAGTGCTTAGGGAGGGACCCATGGCTCCAGCTATATATGCAAGGGAGCTATATATAAGTGGGAGAAGAGATCCTTGGTCCCATGAAGGCTGGACATCGTAGGGGTGGGATATTCGAGGTTGGGGAGGTGAGGTATGGGGGAGGGTGGATGGGGGTACACCAACGTGGAGGCAGGAGGATGGGGGAAGGATAGTGAGTTCCTGGGAGGGAGGGGGGGAAATGGGGTTAGGAGAGAATATCTGAAACGTAAAAAAATTTCCAATAAAAAATAAATAAATTAATTAAAAAAAAAAAGAAGTAGATGAAAACTTCATTTGGTATTCTTATGTGAGCACAGGGCAAGCATTGCCACTTGTCAGAACTCAGCAGCTCAGATCATCTGAGTAGATCCTCTGTCTTTTCTGTACTTACAAACAAAAAAACTGCAGTCCTATTGTTTATGTACTTGCTAAAATTATGCAGATGTGGGCCCCTTTGTAGTTCACAATTTTCTTTATCATCCTGCATTCTTGTGGGACTAGCTAGTGCGAAATGCTTTCTAATTGCAATCTCCCTAGTCAGACATGAGCAGCTGGTGAAAAAAAAAATTTTTTTTTGTAGTCTTTGAATTTCCCACTGTTTTAGTTGATTTTACACAAAGCACATTGAAAGCCATGCTAATAGGAAAACTTGCATCAAACAGGCTGTTTCCCCCAAACTTAAGATGAATGAGCAGAAAAGTAAAAACTTACAAAATCCTACTTGAAAACGTGTACTAAACTGTGAGAAGGCACATTTAAAGCAATAATTCTGTGTGCCTGTGGTAGGCATGTTAAAAATCATTAATCATAAAGTTAAAATAGCTTTGAATTTGGGGTAAATTAGTCTTTAACTGATTAACTCAATGAGACAACTAGTAAAGAGCATGTAGGAATGCACTACAGGTATGCCTGTGATATAGAAACTGAACTTAAGAGAAAAAAAATCTTGTGTCCTGGCCCCTTTGTTATATATTAATGATATGCTTTAGTATAAGACACAAACAATTTTGTATTGGACAGATTATTTATCCATTGATTCAAATTACCTAGTCTACACAGATCTACCTCCATGGGCTGAACCTAGGCCTCCCTGCACATATGTTGTAAATGTGCAGCTTGGTTTTCATGTAGGTCTCAAACATCTGGAGTGGGGGCTATCCCAAAACAGGCAGCCTGTATATGGAGTATGATCTTCTAAAAAAAAAAAAAGTTATTCAGTTTTTCATGGAATATTATTTTTTTATATCTCTTGTATTCAGTTTGCAACTACTTCATTGAGAATTTTTGTATGTATACTCATGAGGGATACTGGACTATAATTTATATATTTTTGTTGGGTTTACACTTGATTTCACTATTTCAATATTATTTGCTTTGTGAAGGAGTTTATTGTGGTTCTGAATTTTTTTAAACATAACTCAAAAAGTATTGCTTGTTTGAAGGCTCTATAGAATTCTTGTATAAGTATATCTGACCCTTGGTATTTTGCTTGTTTGTTTCTTTTCATTTTATTCTGTTTGAATGCTTTTTAAATTTTTTTGATTTGCTGAAAAAAAAAATTAAAAAAAAAAAATTTAATCCAAACAACAAATAGCATAATGAAAATTCTTACCAGTTGACCAGTTTGCTATGAATCACTCAGTGCATTTGATACATTAATTCTTCCTCTTCTTTTCTTGCATGTTTTGTTGCTGTGTCACTGCTGTGTTTGTTCATTTAGTTTTGAAGATAGGGTCATTGTCTTCATCACAGACTAACTCCACTGTGACAAAGGTGAGCCTGGAGTTTGTGAGTCCTCCTACCTCAGCTTCCTGAATGCTGACATTACATATGGCATCATCATGCCCAAACCACAGCTTGTTGATATGAGCTTTCAATAACCTACCTTCCAGGACACTGTGAGAATGGAGCTCCTATGTCAGTGTTTGATGGACCTCGGTAGAACTCCATCCTCCCTTTGCCTCCTGTAAGTACAAAAATCATAGAACCCTGAAGCAATTTTAACTTTCTAATATAGGATGCCTCATATCTAATATAGGATAATATACTGCACAATGGCTCATCATAGAGATTCTATTGACATAGTTGCAACTTGGCTTCTATAATCACTTGATAAATTAGTAATCTGTATGTTTAAAGAAAATAATAATTCCTAATTAAATATTGATTGTAGTCTAGTAACTTTGATCAAAATGTTCAAAATTACTTGAGAGTGGCTATAGAAACTATCCATTGATAAAGAATAATATTTCAAATTAAGGTTTTTATATGAGTTTTTTATTGAGTTTGAGTTTTGCATGAGAAAAATGATTCTGGATGTTTTCAAGTATACTTTGAATATATATATATTTGTTGAAAATAATATGTTCTGATAAAGAGTAGGAGACCTTATATCATGTTTTCCAGTAAGAAATTTGCCTTTCATAATGGTGGCTCAATTAAATTATATGGTCTGATGAGCAAATAATCTTGGTACTTGTTATCTTAATGTTTCTGGAAATATTATGATATCATAGTATTGAGCATGCTTCTTAAGTCACATGGACTTTGGAACTTTGTGAAATTGCAGTAAAATGCCAGTCACAGATATAACTTGATTTCCTCTATTCAAGAGGTATTGTGATCTGTACTATGTACATATCATCACCTTTCAGAGGCTGCTAATGACACAGTTTGTTTGTTGGTTGGTTGGTTTGTTTACAAAAGGAACTGCTTCTCTAGATAGTCTTTTTGTTGAACAGCAGGAGGTCTTTATTCAGCATCTGCACATCAGTTTCAGTGCCAAGTGTACTTATTAACATCTTATTAAGGAAGATAGAACACACAGCTATCCTTTATGGTAAATTATAAAATTTCAAACTTAATCTTTACTTTTAATGCATACACAATAAAAAGGATTGACATTACAGAAAGTTAGTTGTAAGGTTTTCTTTAAAATATATTAAATATAATACACATATGCACGAAATAGTGGGTTTTGTTGGAAGCCCTAAGGAGTCCCTCCTACTAAGAATAAGGAGGCAATTGTAAACGAACATGTTTAGATACAGAGTAGGTTAGATTCAGAGCACCACTGACTACTGCATAGTGAAACAACAAATGGGAGCTATGCAATCATAAATAAAAAAAGGGAACAACTTAAAATAAGTGTTAAGTATTTCATGTGATACTTGGTTAGTTTGAGCTAACAATTCCATCTTCATCTGCACTCTTGTATTAGGATTCTTTTATTGCCACCCCATGCTCCACCATGATTGCTTCTAATCTAGACTATATTAGATTCTCATGGTGGCCCCACTAATTTCTATATTTACTGGGACTCTGAAACCTGGAATTCCACTGCAACTTCTCATATTCAGGATAAAAACAAATCGTTGAACATCTCCTTTAATCTTCCTACAAGGCAGGCAACTTAACATTTCTTTATATTTCTTAATTTAACTAGCAACCCTAAGGAGCAGTCAAGATAAAAGCATGGGAATTAATTTAATTTTCTTTCAACATATTCAATTATTCCTTTTCAAATGCTGTATTTTCATGTCCATATCTCTCATGTGATTGATTAGTTCAGGTCATTATTAATCCTGTATGATATAATACTGATGTTTACTATAATTGAATAGCTCTTCCATTTTATGGTTAATCTAAGGTATAATTGTAGTTTGAATGTTTGTTATAAGGTATTGTTTTCTCTACTTTAGTTTATTATTAAATATACTTTAATGCTTGACTAAACTGAGTAAAATAGGAATTATATATAAAGTATATCTCAGTCACTATGAACTGATCAATAAATATATACAAATGTATAAGATGTGATAAAATATGGCATTAAAATGAAATAAAAAGGAATATGGAACCCAATCTAAGTCAACATTTCAAAGTTGAATATTGCATTATGTGTTATGTTCCTATGGCTGATATTCAGAATGATGCTGCAGATGAGAAAGGGTAGTCTTTTACACCTAAAAGTTCTGAGTAAGGAAATATATATACTTAAAGACACAAAGTTATTTTCATAGTAATATATGCACATTTTAAAAACACATTGTATGTTAGTGAAATTTGAAAAATTGATATTATAGTATTTGTAGACACAAGTATATTTTACAAAATCAAAAATACTGTTTTCCATTGTGCCTTTGCCAAATAGGTCAATATTCAGAGATTCTCAGTCTTATTATGAAAAATGTACCAACCTTATTATACATAGAACACCTCTATGGATGAGAGGATAGCTCTCTGAGGATTGTTGATTCAAGCTCTGGTATCAAAAGAGACTGCCAAATCATGTAACACTTGCCAACTGGCACTGACTGTGGTGTCTTTTCCCTTTATGATAATCTCTTACCAACCTGGAATTTTATTTACTCATTGGCACTATAAATTTAACCTCACTGTATGATGCAAGCTCTGATTCCACCAGAATTTCTGTCAATGAAATTATTGGAGATTTTTTCATTAGCCTTGTGTTTGAAAACATTGCATTGTCGGCTGATTTGGAACCTCTTCATTGGACTAATTGTTTATAAAAATTACACTCCATAAGCTTTTTGAGGGAACAAGTACGTTAATGAGTACACCATTTTAAAAATTGAGGATAATTTACATGCTGGGGAAACACAGATACTAGGAATTTCTCTCAAATTATTTTAAGCACATTATTTAGTGATCATTTTTAAAATTTACTGTAAGTAAAAATCAGAAAATTTATGCTGATGGTTTGAAAAACTTTTACATGAATAAACTTGAATGACATTAGGGTAGATCAGAAAATTTGCTTACAAACACTATGTCCTCAATAGCTGCTGACCAGTGTGTAAGAACAAAGGGTTCTACTACTGCTTGAGAGGGCAAAGATATCAAATTTAAACCTGTGCAGATTCAAGATCCTACTTACACTGTTTGAATGGAGACTTTCATCACTACTGTGAGCAACATAATTTTGTGAAAACTACTGTATCACAGGCATTCAGTCTTCCTAAAAATGAAAGAGAAATGAAAAACTTAGACATGGTCAAGAAGAAAATGTATTCCTTTGCTACAGGACAGGTACAAGGAGAAAGATCTTTCCACCTTTAGCAAGATCCACATATAAGAAGGGCCATTGAGAGAATAGTAGAGATATTAATAAATCCTTCTAAAGGCTCATATTCTACATATACAAAGAAATAATAGCTACTAACTAGAGAAATTTAAAAACACTAAAACTATTGTATATTAAAACCCAACTGTAGCTAAACTTCAGAGAGTGAACATTGACCTCCACCCTTGTACTAAGAACATAAACACGCACACAAACAAACCAAAAGAGTATATTTTGTAGGATAAATATTTTCTTTAGTGAGTGTCTCCCCACTCTTGTGGATTGTCTGGCTAACAGGGGACAGGAGACAAGGGAGTAGAGTCACCAAGGGAGTTGCTGGATGTGTAGTGTAGTGGATCAGAAGTCCTGTGAGTACCTAAGGTGTGTGACCTCACCTCCCCTGGGACCTGCTTTAAAGTTTTGGTGACTGAGAGTAAGAATATCCAAGATGGGCAAAGATCATTGGCTGGGGGAAATGCCTCATTAGCATAGGAAAGTATTTCAGGAATCTCAGGTGCTGGCTAAACAGGTTTTATTATGAAAAAGAAAATTGATCCTGTAGTCTAACTGAGGCTAAGTGATATTCTTCTGGTAGTGGCATTTGTAGGGGTTTAGAATTCCCCAGAGAAAGTAAGAGAAGGAAGAGCCCTGTTAATAAAGTGAGTCTCTCATACTGCTTTGAGTCTAGAGGCTATCTGATAATGGTGGACTTCAACCTTATTTAGAAGAGTTTTCTCACACTTCAGTATTTACTTTTTAAAAATGTCATACTATTTTTCATTAAAAAAGGATTGTGAGATTTTTAAAAAAGCAAAAGCTTAAGAGTGTAACATGCTACTTTAATGAACACAAATGTAACAAAACACTTAAAAGTAGATAACAAAAGTGAGTCTCAACCTATCTGATCAGGATTTCCAACTTCCCATTCCTCCCAGATAACCTCTTGCCTCTTTACCTGATCAATTTCAACTTTATTCTCTCCTCTTCCTGCTTCTCCTTCTACTCCTCCTCCTCCTCCTCCTCCTCCTACTACTACTACTACTTCTCCTTCTCCTTCCTCCTCTCTCTCTGTGCCATTCTCTCCCTCACTTGATCCCTCCTTCCTTCTTCTTTCTCCCTTTTCCTCTTCTTCCTCTCCATCTCTGTACACACACACACACACACACACACACACACACACACACACACACCCCTATAGAAGTAAAGTAAACCAAACAAGCATGAAAAACAAAGAATAAAATAAAAAACAAACAAATGTCAAGAAGATAAAATTTTCAAAGCACAAATGTCAAGAAGATAAAAATTTCAAAGCATAAGAAAATGAAAGAACCCCCTGCTTAAAAAAAAAAAAAACAACATAGATTATTTTTTAAAACTTAATTTTAGGTCGGCTAAATATTTCTGAGCATTGGGCTTGCTCTGGTTTGTAATTGATAGATATACTGATACTATATTGGATAAAAGCAATTTTCCCTTATTCAGTAGGTATCAATTACAAAAACTCCTTGGTTAAGAGTAGGACCCCATGTCTAGTTGCCCTTTTCAGTTACTGGGACTTCATCTGGCTTGAACCTGTTTAGGTATTATTAGTGCTGCTACAGTCTCTGTAGGTTTATATAAGTATATGTCCTCTCGTGACTGGAAGATACTACTTCCCTGAGTCATTCCTCATCTTGCTGTCTCCTCTTCCGCATGGATTGATTGTTCTCAGCCTTCCTAATGCTAAGACCCTTTAATACAGGTCCTTGAGTTGTGATGACCACAATACAGTTATTTCATTGCTACTTCATAACTGTAATTTTGGTAGTGTTATGAATCATAATATAAAAATCTGATACGCAGAATATCTGATATGTTATCCAGAGGGGTCAGGACCATCAGGTTAAGACTGGTTGACATATATCCTTGGGCCCTGAGGGGAAAGGTTTGATAAAAATATTCCACTTGGAACTAAGCGCTCCAAAGTCTTTCACTCTCTGTACATTGTCAACCAACCTCTTTTTTATTTTAATTTTTTTTAATTTAAGGCTCACTTCACGAGATGGAGCTCATATCTGATACTGATAAAGTGGTGAAGAGCTTGAGACAAGATAGGCAATGGGCTTCAGGGGAAATCCACCATTGTTATTCTGTTAGGGAACATAGCAATACAAGGACTCCTAATGAAATTTGCTATATCAGTGCATCACTCAGCCCTCATCAGAGAAACTTTTTCTTTCACTAGATGGATGCTAACACAGAGACTAATAATTAGATGATTAGATAATTAGATTTTGATACAGTCATTGAGGTGATAAATGATGTTAGATGAAACAGTATTGAAGAATTTTAGCAGACAGATAAACTTAGTAAAATGTCTATAGAGAATGTTAGAATCCCAAATCATAATGTCACAAATGAAAACCATTATGAAAAGATTTTGACACTTTAAAAAGTTAAAGATGCAATCTATGCTGTAGAAGAAAAAACATGGAAACCATCCAAATTGAACAAAAATAGAGAAAATAATCAAAACCAAACATATGAAAGTACTAAATGGAAAAACAAATAAGCAAATGTCTATAAAAGTGTGCAACATTCTTAGTAATTATTGAAATAAATGCAAATGTAAACTTCATTGAGAATTCAAAATTTTAGTTTCTATACGGGATTGTAACACTTGTGAAAAAATGAGTGATCTAATGGACACTAATAAGGAACTGAAATTAAAACAGCACATTCTTTTACCAAATAACACAATCTAATAGTGTTGATATTCTGATAATGTGTACATTACGTATCAACAAAGTAGTGTGAGCACAGAGTTATGAAACTTTCCATACTTCTTGGATTTTTTTTTTTTTTTTTTTTTGACATTTAAAGGTCAATACTCAGTACTGGCCAGGATCGAAAGGAATGAATTTCCTATCCATGACCACTAAAAATGTGAAATCAATGTACATATTGTAAATCTGTTACTATACAGGCTAGGTTTTGGTAAAACTTCCTGGCAATGTGACCAGTCTTTATATGCAAGCACACCTACCTCATGCAATGCTTTTTTTCATAATATTTAACTTATCATATCTCTACATTCCTTTGAAAAATAGTTTGACAGCTTCTTATACAATTGAGCACCATATAATATGTTAGTAGTATAACCTACAAGAATGGGAAACATGCATACTAAGACATATGTTATTGGTGTATAATAATGAAAATCTATACAGATGTTTACAATCTAAATTTCATTAATTAGTTAATGAAAAATGATTTAATGATTTATGAGAACCATTAAAATATATAACATGAATAGCAATATGACTATTACTATGCTAACAAGAAAAATTAGACCCCAAGGAGTAAATGTACTATTATTACAGTTACACATATACAGAGAAAATATGTAGGGTTGGCAATACAGATCTGTAGTTTCCAAGAACTTGAGTTATCAGCTTGAAGTGATATAATAGTAGTCATGGTGATAACCATATTATGATGGTAGTATACATATGTCTATGGGCATTAATCTATATAATTATAAAAACACGTTTAAGATTCATTAAAACCTACCTCTATGAAGTTAAAATAAGATCAAGGAATATGTGTATAAGTGGGGTTCATAATAACCTATGAATTGCAAACTTAGCTGGGCAAGGAGTCGTTTTCTGGAGACAGCTGACATCATATGTTTATGTTTTCTCTTTTGGCTTGGTGTCCCCAGAGATCTGGTCCACTTAACCTTCTTAAAAGGTTTAACATTGGCTGTAATATTGTAGGGCAGATTTGGAGGGGGAACTGCTCACGACGCAGCATTCTGCACTTAAACCTGTAGGCAATTCTTTTCAGTAAAGTATCTTGGCCATCTATGTTAATGTTTGGTATCTCCTGGCTCAAAGATTTCCCAAGGTATTCTCTTCAGGGGACTGAGCTTCAGTCTTCTGGCAGTTTAGGAGGTTGACATCATTCCTTTGAAAGCTAGTTGTGAAGACCCTGGAAAACTGAATTCAGACTTGCAGTCTTGTTCTCTTATTGCAGAGCACAAGGTTCCCCCTTCTTCAGATGCTGTGTTCTTTCAGGTCTACTGAAAAGTCTTCAGAATTCTGCTTTCTCTGGTTTACTTTCAGATTTAGGATTTTTTGTTTTGTTTTCTAAACAACTTCATGCTTTCCTTCTCCTGTTCAATTCTAAACTGCTCTTCTTGGCTTGTCAATTATTAAAGTTTTCTGTATCATTGCCTATTCCATTGACCTCTTTTACTATTTGCTTGACATTAAATATAATTAACATGATAAGAAGCACCTTTAATGTCATGATCTGGAAGAGAAAATACTTGGAGTGTGTTTTCATCCACCATCATTAGCTGTTTGTAGAGTACATATATTCTCTATTTGCTAAGTAAACACAAAATAATTACTGAGGCTTTCAAAGGAAGTGACACAATATGTTAATTTTAACAAGACAGAAGTGCTTGCACTGAAACACCAAGCATTCTACTAGGAAGTGTTACAATATCCTAACCCTTGTAGTAAAAGTTTCACAATATTTTCATTTTTTGTTAAGGATAATGCTTGTACAAGTTTTCACTCATTTTTATTTATTCATTCATTTAGATTTTTGGCCCATACTATGCCTCTAGTTTGCATTCAAATTATACATAATAAAAAATAATCTAAAATCAGAGGCCAATTTACCAGTTTCCAAAATGAAATAGAGCCATCATGTGGGCATGCATATTTATAGGAGTTTGGACAACACAATCTATTGCCTTAAGCAGGTCTCTATTGGAAACCATTTTCTGTATAGAAGTTTGCTGTAGCAGGGCAGAAAAGTCTTATGATCCAGATATTCATTGGCATCTGGATATGAGAGGTAGTGATGCCAGGGAAGCTGGTGTGATTGAGTCATTGGCGAGAAAGCCATTCCTTGGACAGGGCTTCTCTACATCCTGCCAAAACATGCCTTTCTCCATTGCTTACTTTGTATGTATTTCCATTGCTAACATGGTTCTTTGAAAGAAGTACTTGTCCTATTTACTTTGGATCCTTTATACATGTGCTAATGTAACTTTATCCATTTAACCTATAAATTGTTATGGTGATATTACTTATGGGCCTCAGATTTCAATATCTCAATATAGACTCTACTGTACCCTGCATGCTTAGCAGAACTTGGATTCATTATTAAATAGTTATACACTAAGAATTATACTCTGATTTTATTTACTGATAACATCATTTAAAAATAATCTTTATACTAACAAACAGAATTTAACAATACTTTGGTTCTTTTAAATACTCACTATGTCAATATGTAAGTTAATACATGGCTTAATCTCATTTTATTTTAAATAATTGAAGATATAAAATTGACAATTTTAAAACATAATGTCTTGATGTTTTTCTAACAAACTTTAGTATATAAATGAGTAAAATTTTGATATAGATTTTATCAATAGTATTATTTTAAGAATGTGAAAAGAAATACTATCAAGAGGAGCATATGCGTGTTATCTTGTTTTGTGTAAATGTAACAAACATAATCCAGTAATATCTGAAATATATCTACTAAGATGAAAGTGATTTCTTTGGCCTTGAGGAAATGTGGTTTAAATAAAAATGCTAGTTATTCAGATTGTGTGGGGAAAGAACTGATATCTGTAAGTTTTCTTATACAGTCTTAATTTAATACTTCTTATATGAAAACTAAACATATATTAAAATAGACTAAATAATTTCATAATGTCAGCAGTTTGCTAGCTAATTTTATCTTAGTTTCTATAATAAAATTTCTGTATGACTAAGACTGTGCCATCTTGGATTCCTATCTCTGGTTGCAAGGCCACATCAAGTCAGTTTAACTTGTGTCCAGTCTTTGTGCGGTTAAGCAGTATAGTGAAATGCATGAGAAAACCCCACCCCATAGGATTATATATTTGAATGTTTGTTCCATAGTTAGAACTGTTTTGGCAACAATTAGGATGTGTGGCATTGCTAGAAGAGTTGTATCATTGAGGTTGTTTTTGAGATTTCAAATCTCATGCCAGGAACAGCCTCCCACCTCTCTCTCTCTCTCTCTCTCTCTCTCCTCTCTCTCTCTCTTCTCTCTTCTCCTCCCCTCTCTCTGCCTCTACATGTGAGCTTCAGCTATTATTTCAGCAACATGCTGGCCAGCTTGCTGCTTTTCCCATGGTCAGTCCTTCAGTGTCTGGAACTGTGAGGGAGTCCCCAATTAAATGATGTTGTTTATATGCTGCCTCATCGGTGGTTTCTCTTCAGAGCATTAGAACAGTAACTAAGAGAGGTAAGAATCAGGGAAAGATATGGTGGGGAAAAATTTAGTGCTGAATGCTTGTTTGGAACATGCATGATGCATGGCTCTTCCTAGGGTGGATTCCCAACTCCACAATGCAAAAACATTAAAGATTAAGAGGAACAAAGAGCTTTTCATCAAGTTAGGAATATAGCCTGGAAGGGATTTAGTAAGCAGTCTTTGTCTTAGCAGAAGGGTTTTTCTGGGACACAAATTGGGATATAAGATTTAAATACAGTGTTAGAACATTTCAAAGACAGAGATTTTTCAGTATGTGTGATCAATGTGCTGAAAATTATACTTGAAGCTGAAGAAAGAATCAAAGAACTGAGAATACTTTCAAGTACCAGAGACAAGAATGAGGACAACAGCAAGAAAACGCAGAACAGGACAGGAAACACACGGAAGAGAAAATTGAGTTCCTTTTTCCTGCTATTGGGATAATATCTTTTTGACATTTATGTAACACTTGAATATTTTCATAATAAGTTTTTCAATTTCTTGAGAATGTACAGTGCACTAGGATCACATCCAGGCCTCCACTGCACAATGCATCATACCATTCTCATTTGACTCACAACTGAATCCTTCCTTCTGAACAAGTCATCCTCTTACTCTTATCACTCTTCTCTCCTTCCCCTTTCCTCTCTTTTCATTTTTTCCTTCCTTCCTTCTTGCTCTCTCAGTCTCTGTCTTCCTTCCTTTGTTTGTGAAACTCTTGTGCATACAGCTGCACAGAGCTGCTTTGTGTTCATGGCAGCAATGACCATGTCATATCCAGAAGAAAGTGACCACTGCATTTCTCCTCATATCTCAGTTATCTCATGCTTCACCCTTAGTACTCAAAGGAGTTGAGAACACTGTCTTGTTTAGAGCTAAATACTTAATGGACATTTACTTGCATCATTTTTGCATAGGATTCCTTTCCTTGAGATCATCTACTATCAAAAGAGGCTTCTCTCACCAAGTTTGAGAGTTGCATTAGTCTATGAGTACAAGCAAACCTCTAAAAGGCAGTTTAACTACATGTTTATTTAGTAAAATAAGAGGATTAGACCACCTTATAGGGCCTATCACTTCCATAGCTATAGATTTTGACCAGATATATATTCTTACTGTGTCATGAGCCTAAGAGCTAATCAAATAATGATTGGTTATCTAAGGCCATCCATGTCAGTATTGTACCATTGCAGATACCTTGACAGGTAACTGAATATAATAGTACATAGAATAATGTAGAATTAATTATGTGGAAAACAAAATATCAATACATAGAGACAAGGAAGAAGAATTGAATCACTTAGACAAATAAAATAATGTAGATTTGAATGCATAACATGGTATATACAAGTGTTATTTAGATGGAGAAACACATGAGAGTCTTAGCTGAAGCTGAAAGTGATTTCAAAGGGTAAAGTTTTAAAACTGCTTTGAACTACATCTATCAAAGAAATGAATCTAGAGATAAAGAATAGTGAAGTCTCAGAAAAAGTGTGAGAGTATTACATGCACCAAAACATAAATCCCTTCAGATTCACTTCTAGTCAGACGCAATGCCTATTCCATTTTATAAACCTGGATTTGAATATTAATTAACAGAGAATTCAGACACTGGAGGCCATTAGGGTTCTGGGTGCACAGGTAGAAAACAAATATCAGAGAGACAAATGTATTCTGTCTTTTGTTTCATGGTTCTTACAAATTGAAAAACAATTTCTTAGACATAGCAAGAAGCAAATTATCCATGATACCTTCAGATGACGAGAATTTTGAATGATGATTTAGAAAGCTCCTTGTTGCCTTGTATGGCTTGGAAATCAATGTCCCATCATTTATAAATGAGACCAAGGTACGTAGTCACATAAGCTTTAATAATATAGTTTTTTAATAATATAGTTTTGGTTTCTTTTGTATTTTACAGGGAAGAAAATATAGGTCAAATGAATTGCTTTTATTAAAACACTGAAAAAATGTGGACCTCTATAGTAATAGTAAATGATAAATAAAGAAATAACTAAAGAAAAATACTAAAGCATTTTTTCTGCAAACCCTACGATACATGGCTTAAGAGTTACCATTGTTCTGATGGGTCATTTAATCACACTCCATTGTTGTATTTCATTATTTATTTTCTTGATTACCTCTAACAAGTTTAGATATTATGATCTATTCTATGTTTACAAGTTTCTGAAATGCATGAGTGTTATCAGATTTTTCACAATAAATGACATGATCAAGATGCAGCTTTAGTTAATGACAACTAGTATAAGCATTTGTAACTACTTTCTTTTCATGTTAGTTTGAATAGAACTGATTTTATATGTCAGATGTTAAATGAAAGGGGCAAACTTTAGAGACAGAAGACTAAATACATTTTAATAGCTAGGCTTTTCATAATCTTTACTATAAAAAAAATGAAAGAAGACTTGGAAACAATATTTCTAGGCTGTAACTTTAAACATTTATTCTAATGCCTTTTCTGTTTTCTAATTTTAATCATAGCTTTGGTTATCTACAATAATTCATTTTATTTACCTCTACTTAGTAAATAATTAGGTGATATAAAAATATTTATTTGTTAAACTATTGAATTTGAGAGAAATAAAGAGTAGTTGACAGATGATATTTCTCATACACAGTGCCTTACTCAAGTTGTTGTTCAAGAGTGTCTATCTGCTGCTTTTTTGCCTGATTGGGAAGGGACTGATGTGAAGTTCATTGCTTGAGTATATGCTATTTCTCTAGCAGTTGGACTCACTACCAACAACAGTTGAGGATAATTTAGGCAATTTTATTAATTACATATATGATACCATCCTCGTAATTGGAAATGTTATGATTTATTTCATGCTTTCTTTATATTAGAATAGAAGAATAGTGAGTCATTTTTATTCTAAGAACAATCCAACAGTCAGCAATTGCAGACAAAAGGATTGGAGATATTTTTTAATTCATTGAAAAATTTCCTTTCATGGATAAATTTTAATAGCACTTGTTCCTAATATTTGCAATCATTTGGGGTGGCAATATTCATGCCTATAGCTATAAAATATGGCAGAAATACAAATCATTTCTTGTATGTTTTCTACTTAGGATGAGTTTCTTTGTACCTTTAAAACATTATCATAGATCCTGTTATGAAATGACAGAACCCACTGCCCAATGGAGATATTGAAAGTGCCCAAAACTTCTTGCACTGTTCCAGGGACACAGCTTAGATTATCCCATCTATTGTTTGTCTTTGAAAGAACTCAAAGATTAACACAGATATCAGAAAAGACCCACCAAAGTGAAAATGCTAGAGGGAGTGGCTCCATAACAAAAATTAATAGATTTTCTTAATAGAACTCAAGTGGACACATATACTCCCACACATATTTATTAGAGAGCATTTTTAGTGCGGTCTACAGTCACCATGAAATAGAATAGTAGCAGATTAATATGAAAGTACATTTAAGGTAAAAATGAAGTGTATTAAAAGTTATTGCAAGGAATATGGCATTATCCAAGGACAAGGAAGTGGGCTTCAGGTAGGAATCTGACATTAGTCTAGAACAAAGAAGTAATTTCAGACAGGAATCTAAATTTTAGGCTAGAACAAGGAATTAGGCTTCAGACATGAAAATGACTTTGGGCTAGGACAGGGAAGTAGGCTCAGACATTTTGGTCATCCTGATAAGCCCTTAGAAACAATGATCAAGGGAGTGTTCATGGAATTTTTTTTTTATTGCCTTACTTGCTCTTTGACTATTTGTGTTTATTGTCTTTCTTGTTCCTTGACTATTTGCATCTATTGTATTGATAGTTCCTCAACTTAGAACTGATCTTAATACTTGCATGTAATTAAAATGGTATAAAAGCAAAAAGAAGGAGGGGAGATAGGATAGGGAGGGGAAATGGGGAAAGGTGATGGTATCTGAAATGTAAATAAATAAAATATCCAATAAAAAAAGAAAAAAAAAGTTATTGCAAAAGCAGCAGTTAGATGTTTCTACTGAATGCAGAAAAGAGTTGTTAATTATGAGATTTTTTATCTTGTTGATCTTATTAGTAATAAGTTACACTAATATGTGAGCATAATGGAAAACAATATAAATCTTGAGAATGTATTATTTTGAAAACATCATGCTAAGAACAACTCATGTTAAGCTAAATTTTCATCTAAATCAGAAAGCAGAATTCCAAACAGTCAAACTCTAAACAGTTTTAAGTATTAATGTTGGCTGAGATTTCATTGTAAGCTCTATTCCAGTTCTATCACACTATTCCCTGATAGAAAACAGCCAATGAACTGAGAGTACTTGCCTTCTCGAAAATTTCCCTAGTCACACACTGCGGTATTTACTAATGAGTAGTAAAATTTCCAACATGGAAAATGTCCTTAAAGAGTGAGAATAAACTGTAGGCCAAGTGCTGCTGAGAGCAGAAAATCAAATTAGAAAAACTAGAGGTGTCCTTGGCCCTTTGCTACTCACCACTTTTTAAGAAGTAAGCAGATACTTAGGCTCCAAACAGAACCAAGCATGCAGCTTTCTAAGAAACTAAGCTACAGGGTGCTAAGGTCTTTTATAGGATTTACTATAATATATTATGATTTGAAAACTATTTCTTGTTTTCAAAGATGCAATTTGAGTAGAATATTAACTTTCTGAATTTTTACTTACTAGTAATTAGTAATGGGTACTTAACATTTTCGAGGGTAAAATGTAATTTGGACTTATATTCCTGAACAAAAATCTCCACCTACCTCTTTGATATATTTTATGGAAGTAGAAGGCAGAAAGCCTTCTCTTTCCATGGGGCATGTTAGTATCCTCCTACGGGGCTCTAAGACTGAAACTGTGGAATAAGCAGGAAAAAAAGAGGATGACCAATTTATGTAGCTCATTCTTCCATTCCCAGCAGGCTTTGCCTAAGCAGCCCTGTGTAGTGAGGTAGCCAGTCTTCTAGAGAGCTCTACAGCAGGATAGTCCACCAGCTTTCCTTGTCATCTTCCTACATTACCAATTAAACTTAATTAGTTTTGATTTGCATTTGCTTAAAAGGAAAATTATAAAAATCTGTTTACTATTGTTATTAATGTACTTGGAACTGTTCTACTTAACATTTCTTATTTTTGACCATGACACCAGGATATTCCTTTGAGAAAGAAAAGTATTTATTATATCCAATTTCATTTCTTTCTGTTGCCTACTAAGCTTCAAATGACATTTTTTTGTGTTGGTTCCAATGTAGTCATTTTGTCTAAAATTAAGAAGTGTCTTTGACTCTTGGAAAATGGTGATGAAGCTGAATGTTCTGACCAAACCTGCAATTATATAACCACAGTAGAAGATGCTTCTGATGGTTAATGTATCATGCTGCCTCTGGGGAGATGATGGAAATCAGATATACCTAGATGTTATTTCTCTAGCATGGGTTTTATTTCATCACATCTGGAAGAGAATTCAATAAACACCACTAAGAATTGCCCTAAAAGATCACTAATTTTGTATTAGGCACTGCCCTGAGGTTCATGTAATTTAAGTTAATTTAAATTAATTTCTCACTGTTAGTCTTTAAACACATGTTTTTATATATAAAGAAACTTGAATATAAGTTAACTTCAAAACTTTTTGCTTAAGGTTAGCAGAAATGATTATAATAGATACACCCATAAAATTTATGTCTGACTTTAGCATGAAGTAGAAATGTTCTTTTCAATCTAAAGATACAAAATTAAGCATTTATAGTTCATAGAAATATTTATAGAATGTATACATATATAAGCATCCATAGAACTTATACATTCTCCAATTGATGAGGAAACATCGTTTATGATATGATGAAGGAACATATGTAAAAATTAGTTTGTTAAAAGTCATAGGCAAACTTGTTCAAGATTTTTGATGAGTTCTTAATCATCAATAAAGACTCTGAAAAGAAAATAAAAAAATAAAACAATATTATACATCAAGAGTTAGTAATGGCAACCAGAAGTAACTGACCCATAACAGGGATCACATTCTTTAGCCAAAACTAGCTTCCACATCCTAGCATCACCATGGCACCCTGAATTATTGGTCATGCATAGTAAATGTTTGACAGAATTTTGAAAACATGTATAACTACTATTTCATTTGATCCTCATGAACAGTATGTATGATCTAAAATGTATTTGAACATCAGATCATATGTAGGTACAAAGGTGATAAAAACAAAAATAACAATATTCAGTGTAATATTTTTTAATCAAAAGCCTGGAACCTAGAATAGATAAAATGCTTCCTTGATAACATACTATCATTTTCTTCAATATTTAAGTCCTTGACAAAATTAAAACTTGTTAACTTCTACAGTAGACTTTACCAACTAAAGAAATTAGGCAATATTTCTCACTTTAGGAGCAGCAATAATTTCTCAGATAACACCAGTTGGCCACAAACTCACGATCATCCTGTTTGTCATCCCAGTTCTAGGACTATGGATATGTGTCAAGAATCCTTGTTCAGAGCAAAAATTTGACACTTCTTTGGCATATAGATTTCTGAAGCAAATGATATCAATGTCTTAAAACTCTTTTGGGAAATTTTTTTTCAAAATTTGCATTCTTAATGAGATTGGCCTTATCTTATCTAAATTAGATGCTCTTAGTCTGCTCTCATACTCTTTTTATAAATTTTCTCATTGATGTAAATTTTACCTTTAAGATTTTATTTAGTATATAACTTATTATTTTCTGTATATATTTATATGTTTATATATATAAAAGTTATATTATGTTATCTTATATTAATATTGCATTGAAAACTTTGATTTTTTGGCATAAAAGGACAGCTCCTTTGTTTTGCTTTAAATTCGCAGTGCTTAGATCATTTCTTATTATAGAAAAGACAGATAATAGACTCTAATGGATGAATAAGTTAATGTTATTTCAGTGCTATATAGACTAACTTCCTTCCTTGAATTATTAATTTTTCAAATGATTTTTATGGTGTTTGTTTATATGTGTGTTTATTGAAATAGAGGCTTCTCTTATACAATACACTCTGGCTCCAATTTCCACTCCCCTCATGCTTCCCAGCTCCTCCAAACCTTTACTCTCCCAGACCCACTCCCACTCCTTCTCCTCATCAGAAAAGAGCAGGTCTGCAAGAGAAGACAGCCATACAGGACAAAACAAGATCAAGACAATGTAAAAGCCTGGTAGCTGTTTGTATTAGGAATGCTAATTATGTTCCCTAAAATCCTGTTTGTATGAGAGTGTTGGCACATAGCTTCTTTGAATCTGCCCTCAGTTGGTTCTGATTGGTAAATAAGATGTCAACAGCCAATAGTTGAGCAGGGAAGACAGAGGCAGGATTTTAAGAATTCCTAGACTTGGAACAGGTATACGTGGCAGAGAGGATCTGCCATGTCAGAAAAATGTAAAGGAGAGGAGGGATACCACCTGAGAAAAGGGCAGGACAAAGAGGCATATCTGCCATCTGAAAGATCGTGGAAAATGCAGCATAGAGGGCTAACCAACTGGGGTCAGAGCAGCCAAGATAGAACATAGAATTAGTAAGCAATAAGTTGAGAATAACTGCATGGAAGTTAGACAGTAGCCCAGTTGTTGTTTGTTTAAGGCAGATTTAAATATAAAGACTGTGTGCATGTGTTTCTTTTGGGGATATAACACATTGGGTCTGGCAGCAAACCTGTCACGGAGGTTAATTAATTAATTAAAACTAAGCCCTGATATTGAGGCTGGACAATGCAGAGCTATAGGAGGAAAGAGGAGCAACAGCAGGCAAAAGAGTCAGTGATACAACTGCTCCCACTGTTAGGAGTCCCACAAAACTACCAAGCTAACAGCCTTAACATAGATAGAGCAGACCTGGTCCATATCCATGCTGACCTCATGCTTGCCACTTAAGACTCTATGAGCCCATGTGAGCCCTGCTTATTTGATTCAATAGGCCAGTTTCCTGGTGTCCTCCATAATCTGCCTCCTACAATGTTTCTCCCCACTCTTTCATGGGTTTCACCAATCTTTGAGGAAAAGGACCTGATGGACACCTCCAATATTCTCTCTCTCTCTCTCTCTCTCTCTCTCTCTCTCTCTCTCTCTCTCTCACTCTCATTCTCTCTTACTCTCTCTCCCTCTGCATAATATCTGGTTGTGGGTCTTTGTACCTGCTCACATCTACTGTAGGAGGAGCCTCTGTAATGACTGGAGATGATGCTGATCTATGAATATGGGAATATCATTTCATATACTACACATATCCATATATGTATATATGGTTATGTGTGTGTACATATGTGTGTGCATACATGATTTTATGTTTGTATATTTATACACACATGTGTGACAAGTACTCTTATATGTTTGTGTTATGTGTGTGTATATGTGTATTTGTGTGTATGTTTGATTTTATGTTTTACTCTATGTCTCTGAGCAATTCATTCTCTTGTTCTCCACAATTCAGCCAGTGTAGGACTGGAGTCAATTTACTGGTCTGGATCAAATCTTGGTTGGGCTCTCCACATGTTTTGTACAAGCATTGCCGAACTCTTGCAGGCAGAACTGAGTGTGGAAGTGTTTGGGATGGGTTGGTGTCTGGATTTATATTTGAGGTCTGCAGATACCTTCCCACCCAGAGACTAGAAAGTAGCAGTGAAGGCTTCATGCAGCACCACCTCAACCTCTCCAAGTTCAATGAGATGTGTGGATGCTCTTCTGTCAGGTACGCCAGCGAGTAACTCAGTTCTTTGTATCGTCGGAGGGCTGAGGGCAAGAAAAAGAAAACAAGGAGTCATTTGGTAAAGGCCAAATGCTGTATTTTCAACTGCGGAGCTCAGTTTTATACTCCCCACAAAACAGGAACAAAACAGGAACAAGGAGATACACTCGGCAGCCTATCACCCTAGTTTCGATTTCTCCTCGAGCAGTCATTTAGGAGAAATGCATAGAGATGGAGGAGCGGGCACAACAGCGCGGGTGCAGAGGATGGTAACTCACATTTAACTATTTTTCTTTTAGTTAGAGGCCAAGCAGAGACAGAGACCAGACCCTCAGTGAAAAAACGGGGATATTGTAATGACCCCCAGCCCCCTGTCGTTGTAAAGTGAGGTGGTATGGTCATACCCATCCTGGTGTCTTTTTCCTGAGGAGGGAAACAGTATCAACACCAACCCCTATGCAGCCAGGCATGTCTCTCAGGGAAACTCCTTTGCAGTCCCTGCTGCAGCTCAGGCCTAGGTGAATAATTACGTTTTTTGTAGCATGGTCAGCCACACTTGGGCAGAGGGATCCTCTTGACCATGTAAAAGCACCAGTTCTCACACAACAGCTTGAGATTGTACCTATTGTGCCCGAAGGAGGCACAGACACGCAAAAACAAGCATCAGCAAAATTAGGCTAAAACCTGCCAAGGAAGTAACTCCAGCCCACTTTCACCAGCATTCCCGCTTGATGAAACATGCTCAAGATAGATGACCCATCAATAGCATCAACTCTGGTAGTATTAACTAATACAATCTTATTAAAGAGCTGCAGAGTAAAATTATAATAGATAGCATTCCAAGAGCCAGAAATCAACTGATTCAAATACTTAACAGAAGAGGAAGCATTAATTACATGCATGGGTGTAACACAAATGGCATGATAGAAGGGATCATAGCTAATATGTCTGGTGGATAATATAACATCTACTTGTTCTTGAACCAAAGCGACTTGTTGATTTAAATTCAAAACAGCAATATGAAAATGAGACTGAATATCACTCTGAGAAAGCAATGCATTCACACCCTCCCCGAAAGTTCAATCAATGTCTGGGCAGTTTGTATATTGCTGGATAAGACAATGCCTGTGCCCACGGCGGCCCCCCGCAGCGATGGCAACACCACAGCAGCCACATGGCAGGAGGCATTCCAACAATTTGTTAGAAAACAAGACTCAGCAGAGCACACCCACACACACACAGGATTTTTGATAAACATCTATTATAAGCAAAACAAAACTTACCCATGTTATAGATAAGTGTCTATTCACATTTGTACATTACCATTTTAAACAGCTGGAGATAATCTCTACAAGGTCTTACAGCACATTAAACAACAGTCAAGTTACTGGGTAACAATGACAACAACATACAGGAGAAGCCAAGTGTTTTCTCAGTCTAGTTTACAACTCAAGTACTGTTTCCTGTTTAAATGACAAAGCAGATTCAGATAATGAAGTAAAAAAGATTGTGTGCAAGACAGATGCCAATCAATCTTCTTCCTAAAACTATGCTTAAGTTAAGGAAAATGTAACTTATGATAAGGCTCATAGCCATTTTTGCAGCACAAATTAGGAATACTTTAACATATTAAAATGAACTTTTAAAGAGTTTTATCACAAAAAAGTATGTACTTACTACTTTAACAAGAAACTTGGGACAGGGAGGAGCGGGCAGGGCTGAGGGTTAGAAGCAACACCCAGGTATCAACACTAGAAATGTAGTACCCAATGCTGTACATCTCCAATGTGTCTCTCCATATGTGACTTTTGTGGTTATCTTGATTACACATGCTTTCAAAGACATGCACAGTCAACATAAGCTACAAAGGAACCTGAATACATGGCATGCACCCTTACTTCATGCTGTAGGAAATATTGTTTACATTGGAAAAGAAACCAATATATAGATTCAGTATTTAGAGACTTGAAACACATGCATTCGGGAAACTCCCACAGTAATGACAAGGATGTACTGTGTTAGCCCTGAGCACTGTAGAAAGGAAAAGTAAAGCCAGTTTGGGAAGTTCCAAGCCTTTTCAACCAACTGTGGCCTTGTAGCATTTAACAAACTCACAGACAGATTGACACACACACACACACTCTGCTCATCCAAAGTAAAAGCGCACAGGCAGCTCCAAGGAAGCAGGAGGAAAGACACATGTCCCTTCTGCTCTGTTTGCTGTCAACTTTGCTGCCTATTTCCAGGTTTGTCCTTAACCCTCTGTCCCCAAGTTAACTAGAGAGCACAACTGAAGTTTAGGAAAAAAAAAAAAGGAATTCCTTGGAAACTGTTTCTGATTTTTATGCAAGTGGTATGCTCTCCAAGCACTCAAGCCCGGGTGCACACCGCTGCTGTCTACATGTTGCTCAAGTTGGTGATGCTCTTAGGGTGATGCTGTTGCCACAGCTGTTTTTGTTAATAAACATTTATTTGGTAAGTCATCTTATTGACTCAAAAATAAAAACTTTACTTGAAGAACAGAAAGTACAGTTTCAGTCAATCTCCCCCTATCAAAAGCGTGCTCCATAAATGAAGTCCAAATCCCATGGATTACATTCCTAAAGAGGGTGGGGGAGACACTAAAGTTCCACAGGAAGACTGATAAACTTGGCAATGGTTAAGTACATAATAACAAAACTCAAAAGTACTACCCAGTCCCAAAACTGAAAAATCTAAATTTATCGAAATTTTATACTAAATAAAATCCACAAAATTAATATCTTAAGTATGTGATAGTACTAGTTTTACATTATATAAACTGATATATCATAAAAGTAAAGTGAACAATATGAATTTCAAAGCCAACAGGCAAATTACCAGAATGGATATAAACAAAAGTTTTTAAAAACCATTTAGTTCTGCCTCTAAACAAACATTCAGCACTGGAATCTTCAGAATTTTCTAGTATTTTGAATATCCCTGTTTTCTCTTTAATGGATCTTGAAGCCTTCATTTGATCAATGAGATCCCTTGGATCTAACAGCAATTGTAGATCATTGTCACTAATGACCTTCTCTCTGGATCCTTTTACCTCCCTTTCATAATCTCTAGATTTTAATAACCCCATTAATTCCTTTGCATCCAAGAAATTCTTAGATTGACTTAACCCATACTGACCACCTTTGAAATGATTTTTATGGATTATCAGCTTCTCCAATTTTCTATTTCCTTAACCAGTTTCCAAACACCCCAAACTGATTTCTTAAAGACTAAAGGGCCATGGTGATCAGCAGCAGCACAAAAGTCACCTAATACCTTTTCCCAGTCTTCCAGCTTAAAATGCCACTCGCCACAAACCATGGAGAGAATTTTTGCAAATCTTTCATAAATTCTTCAATAACCCTAGCTTTAACAGCAGTTCCCCACTGAGTTAGAAGAGTAGATAATTGCTTAGCCAGCAACTCCTTACCATGTGCCAAACCTATGGCGTTTACTTACCCCAAAAACTTATTTTTGGTTCATGCCCACTGCGTCTCGGGTCTTATTGCGCCCCCGGAGACGGCCTGTCAGCGATTGTCCTCATCTATCTGATCTCAGTGGAACCTCCACTTGTCAGCTATGCCAGCGTAGTTAATTCAGTTCTTTGGATCGTAGGAGGGCTGAGGGCGAGAGAAAGAAAACAAGGAGTCATTTGGTAAAGGCCAAATGCTGTATTTTCAACTGCGGAGCTCCTTTTTTATACTCCCCACAAAACAGGAACAAAACAGGAACAGGAACAAAACAGGAACAAGAAGATACACTTAGCAACCTATCACCCTAGTTTCGATTTCTCCTTGAGCAGTCCTTTAGGGGAAATGCATAGAGATGGAGGAGCGGGCACAACAGCGCGGGTGCAGAGGATGGTGACTCACTCTTCTTGTGATTGGTGTCCCTTAGTCATTTTTTAAGGATCAATCTTCTGTCCTAACATCATCTTCAGTTGTTTAGGGATGTCCATAGAATCCTTTTGGCCAGCCACTCAACCAAATATAACCCAGTCTTATCAGTGCAGACTGTACTTAGCTACAAAAAGATACCAGTTCAGAATCCATCCAGGTGTTTATAAGTGTGTGGATTTGGGTCTGAGTTTCATTCAAGTGATGAACAGTTCTGTATTTATGTCAGTTTTATGTGAGTTTTATTATTATAGCTCTGTAGTACAACTTGAAATCAAGTATGGTGATATCTCTAGCAGCTCTTTCATTCTTTAGGATTGTTTTAGCTATCCTGTTTTGTTTTGTTTATTTCACATGATGCTAAGAATATCTGAAATATTTAAATGTCTGTCAAGAATTGTGTTGGAATATTGATGGGAATTGTGTTGAGTTTATAGATTGATTTTCTTAAAATTGCCATTTTAACTATGTTAATCCTATTGATCCGTGAGAACTGGATCTTTCCATCTTCTAATGTCTTCTTCAGTTTCCGTTTTAAAAGTCTTGAAGTTTTTATAAGTTTTCTACTTGCTTGTTTAGAACTTCTCAAATATATTTTATATTATTTGAGGGTATTATGACAGGTATTCTTTTCCTGATTTCTTTGTCAGTACATTTTTCATTTCTATATAGGAGGGCTACTTATTTCTGAGTTAATTTTAAAGTCAACTATTTCATTGGAAGTGTTTATCAGCTCTAGAAGTTCCCTGGTGGAAATTTTATAGTTACTTACATACATTCAATCTTATTCTCTTCAAATAAAGACATGATGACTTCTTACTTTCCAATTTCTATCCTTTGATTTCTGTCTGCTGTCTTATTCCCCAAGCTAAAATTTTAAGTACTATATTGAATAGGAATGGAAGGAGTGAACAAGGTTGACTTATGCATTATTTTAACGGAATAGTTCTGAGTGTTTTCCCCCTCCATTTGATTTGATGAAGGCTATAAGTATTTTATAAATTGTCTTTATTATTTTCCTTGTATCACTAATCTTTCTAGTACTTTTATAATGAATAGGTGTTAGATTTTGCTAAATGCTTTTATGGCATCTAATAGATACTCATGTTCTTTTTCTTTCTTTCTGCTTATTTATGGTGGATTACATTTACTGATTTCACATGTCGAACCATCCCTGCATTTCTAGGATGAGGCACATTTGATCGTGATGGATGAATTTTGGTTTGGTCTTGTACTCAGATTGCAAGTATTTTTGCATCCATATACAAAAGGGAAATTGCTCGTAATTCTTTAACTTTGTTGAGTCTTTAAGTAGTTGGATGTCAGAGTAACTTGACTATAAATGAACTTGTTTATGTTCCTTCTATTTTGATTTTGTGGAATTATTTGAGTGCTAGTATTAACTCTTATTTGAAAGTCCAATAGAATTATGTGCTAAAGCAGTCCCCCCCCCGGGCTCTTTTGGGTTAAAATAATTGTAATGACTCCTTCTAGTTTCTTAGGAGTTATAGGTCTATATAACTTATTTATCTGATTTTGATTTAACTTTGGTATGTAGTATATATTGGAAAAAATTATTCATTTCTTTTAGACTTTCAAATTTGGTTTAGTATAAGTCTTTGAAGTATAACTGAATGATATTTTTTGATATGAAGTTGTCTGTTATATCCCATCTTGGATTTCTGATTTTACTAACTTGGATATTCTCTCTGTATGTACTTTAGTTTGTTTGGGTAAGGCTCTGTTGGTTTTCTGAAAGAACTAACTCATTGTTTTATTGATTCTTTGTATTGTTTTCTTTGTTTCTATTTTCTTGATTTTACCCTTACTTTATTTCTTGCTGTCTACACTTCTTGGGTGTGCTTACTTCTTTTTGTTCTTGAGCTTCCAGGTGTGCTGCTATAAGGTTCTTGTATAAGATTTCTACAATTTCTTCTTGTAGACATATAGTGATATTTTTTTCTTTGCACTGCTTTCATTTTGTCCCAGAAGTCTGAGTATGCTGTGTGTTATCTTCATTGAATTCTGGAAACCCTGTAATTTCTTTCTTTATTTCTGTCTTGATCCATTTTTCATTCAGTAGAGAGTTGCTCTTTTTCCATGAGTTTGAGCTTTCTGTTTTTTTCTGTTGTTCTTGATACCTAGCCTTTATCCATTATTCTTTCATAAATGCAGAAAATAGTTTCAGTTCTTCTGTTTTTACTAAGATATGGTTGGTCTCCCAGTTTGTGGTCAGTTTTGTAGAAAGATCTATGAGGTGCTGAGAAAGTATATTTTTTTGTTTGGGTAGAATGTTCTACAGTACCTGTAAGATCCATGGGTTTACAACACCAGTTAACCCAGTATTTATCTGTTTTGTTTTGTGTGGATAATCCATACATTGATGAGAGTGGGATATTGAAGTCTCTTACTATCAGTTTGTGAAGATCAGTATGTGATTTAAGCTATAGTAGTGTTTCTTTTACAAATATGAGTGCCCTTGTGTTGGAAGCATTTATTTTAAGAATTGAAATCTCATCTTAGATTTTTCCTTTGATGAATATGTAGTGTTCTACCCTATCTCTTTTGATTAATTTTGATTTGAAGTCTCTTTTGATAGATATTAAAATATATATCCAAGCTTGCTTTTAGATCCATTTGCCTGCAATATCTTTTTCCAACTCTTTACCCTGAGGTAATATCTATCCTTGCTGTTAAAGTGTTTTTCTTAAATGCAGCAGAAGAAATGGTCCAGTTCTCATATCTGTTGATCCAGGCCTTTATATTGGGGGAATCGAGTCCATTGACATTGAGAAAAATCAATGAGTAATGTTAGTTAATTTCTGTTATTTTGATTGTGGTGGTGGTGGTTGTAAATTGTGGTGGTTTTGGTGATTTGGTTTATGTGTGTATAAATATGCTTCCCTTTTTCTAGACTTTCTAGCATGACATTTTATATTTATTGTGTTTACATGTGTATAGTTAACATCCTTGGTTTGGATTTTTCCTTTTGTAGGTTGGATTTGAAAATATATATATATATAATTTGTGTGTTAAGATATATTGTTTAGGAGAATTAATCATAGAATATCTTACTTTATCCATCTATGATGATTGAAAGATTTCCTGGGTTTAAATACCTGGGCTCCCATACATGGTCTCTTAGATTCTGAGAATATTGGAGTAAGGACAAGTTATAAGTGGGTACAGCCAAACAGAAAGAATGTACCTTATCAGCACCTCTTTGATCTTTTCCCAAAATTGATCACCTATTGGGAGTCCAAGCAAATCTCAACAGATTCAAGTGAATTGAAATAACTGACACCCCATCCTGCAATAATAATTAAATGCCAGTAGTTTTTCAGTGAAGGATGGTGCCTCATGGTGTCTCTCATTATGGCCTATGACCTCTTTAGGTTTGAGTTCTTTACTAGGTTTACAGGACCAGGCCTAAGGTCTCTCCTTCTTTATGGGACTCATATCTAGTCAGAAAGTGACTGGCTAACCCCTGTCTTAGTTTCTAATGCTGTGATGAGAAACCATGGCAAAGGCAACTTAAAGATGAAAGAGTTTATTGTGGGCTCACCTATAATTCCATATGGTTAGGGTCCATGTCTATCATGTTAGGAAACATGGCAGGATTAAGATAGACATTGTACTGAAGCAGTATCTGAGCACTTACATTTTAGTTCACAAACAAAAGGCAGATTGAGAGAGAAAGAGAGGTAACTATCAATGGTCTGGGTAATTAATGCCTCAGTGCCCACTCGTGTGACATATGTCTCCATGACTTTCTAATTTTTTCCAGTCTACCAAATGAGCATCAAGCATTCAAACATATGGATACGTGGGAGTCTTTCCTATTCAAATCACCACACTTGCACACAAGTCATGCCCGTGTTGCAGAGTTACTTTGAAACCCTCAGTCCTAGATTGGATGTCTTCATTAAAGTTTGACACACAAGATTCAAGTATCATTGCAGAAGAGAAGGCAGTAAGAGTGTAAGTTACACAGGTAGTAGATGACTCCAAGAAAACAGTGTTTCCCAGACACAGAGGACAGATGTATATATGAACTCACAGAGACCCTAAAAGTATTGACGAGATTCTCACAGATTCAAGTCATACAGGATCCTAGAATTGAAGAGAGGATATGGATATGGATTCCTACTCCAAATGAAGAAGCTATTTGAAATTGATACCTGATGGTAATGGAAAAAAACAACTACATTCTAGGTTAAATCCTGAGACTCTGTGGTTTTTGCTTTCTTTGTGTGTGTATGTGTGCATGTGTGTGTGAGTGTGTGTGCTCATTTAATTTTGACACTGCTTTCTTTTCTTATTTGTCTCTTGCTAATTTGGTTTGATTTTCATTTTTGTGTTTTTATATATATGATTTTTTGTGTGTCTTTGATATGTGTGTTAGAGAGACAGACAGAGAGACAGAGACAGACAGAGACAGACAGAGACAGAGACAGATAGACAAGAGGAGAGACACATAGAGAATATATATATATATATATATATATATATATATATATATATATATGTTGGGTGGGTGGACAGGGAGGGGGATCAAGTAGGATGTGGAGGCATGATCAAAATATATTTTATGGGAAATAATTTTTTAATAAATATCATTTTATAACTTCTTAAATGTATATGTATTATAAAATGTTGGCTAAAATATTAAGAAGAGAAAAATACAGCTCAGTTGCATATAGCATAATTGCAATTTGTTCTTACAACTCAGACTGGCAGCTCTGTGTTTTCTCCTAACAAGCATTAGGTTCTCATTCTTTTCCAGATGATTAATCATTGCAATAAAAGAATGTTTATGTAGCATGTGCTGTTCTAGTGCTGAGGTGCACAGGGAAATGTAATAATATTTTTAATGAATTAGTATAAAGTATTAAACTGGTTTGTGTGAAGTCTACTGGAGGAAAATGTTCTATTTCAATTCCATTTAAAATGATCTGTAGAGGCGTGTTTATAGAAGCCAAATAAAAGTACGGTAAAGCAAACTACTATTTCAACCATTTTACTAGTTGATGATATTTGTGTTGGCTGCTTCTATGATTGAGAGATCAATATCTATCAATAGGATAGCCCACCCGACTGTATAAAATATCTTCTGTTTGGATGTCAGGTATATATTTGTATGTATATGTAATTTTTTTGCCTTGCTTACTTTTATGGTAAGAAACTCAGTATGATCATGAGAATTTACAAAGCTACAACCACATATTGAATTAGAGAAATGACAGACTGTGAAATTATCAAATTTTCCAACATAAAGGAATGAATACATCAAATTTTAAATTTCCTTTTCTGCTGGGTGTATTGGTGCAGAACTTTAATCCCAGCACTCGCACTCAGGAGGCAGAGGCAGGCAGATCTTCTTGTGTTAGAGGCCAACATAGTCTATGTAACAAGTTTCAGTATAGCCAGTTCTACATAGAAAGACCCTGGATCAAAAATATGCTTTTCTGATCTTTGTTGACCTATTATCCTCTTAATAATTGTAGTTAGAATATATGCTTAACAAAACAAAACTATGTATCACAGTCATATGTGATGGATAAATCTAAAAGTGATAATTCAACTTGTGAAAGTAAAATCAGCAAACTCCAGTGTGGTAATATTTTTCATTATTGTAAGCATGTCAAATTTAGTGACTTTTCTTGAAAACATACTAAGGTTATTAATATGCCTGACATTTTGAAATATGTAGAAGGTAAAATGTTACAACACACGGGTATGGCAACATGTTTATTTGCAGTGTCATTCCCCCATGCAAAGTGGCAGAGCAAACTGATGGTTTGCTAGGAAGTAGAATTTTGGGGTGATTCTTAAAGAATTTTGTGTTTTTTTGACTGACCTATTACTCTCATTTCCAAAACTGTGTTTCATATTGGGATAAGAAATTCTACTAAAATGAAGTTTGTAATCACATAAAACATTGGATTTCTCTTCTTGCTCTAAATAGTAAAAAGCTTCAGCAAATTCTAAGCTTCAGAAAGGACTACAAAGTGAACTTTTTAATTAACAGGCCAATTCATAAACCTGTCTAATTAAATAAAATTGTTTAGGAAACAAATGTAGAATACATTACAAAATACTACAGATCCTGATATAAAGAATGTATTAATTTGTCTTCTAGGATGAGAAAAAAACCATATGTGCCAGTCTTTATGGATACAGAATATCATGACTTATAGAAGTATCAATAGAATTCATAACTTTGAGATCAGTTTTAGAAATATCTTTAATATTCTCTCAGATCTTCTTCCAGAATAACTTTAAGATTCCTGTGATGTGCAACTCACAGACGGTCATTGATATCTGTTTTTTGTTTTGTTATTCAAAAACATCAACTTGGTATTCCTGTATTTGACTAATAATTTATTTATCTGTAGATTGTTGTTCATGGATTCTAAGCCCAATTTCTGTTCAGAGTTGTTAGTGATCTAGTAGAGAAATCATTCAAAGGAATGGATAAATCTGTTTTCTTAGAAACTATGAATTGGAGAGAAGGGGTAAAAGGTGTTACTTGGCTGGATTGTTATGTTTTATGATATGTGCTATTATTACTTCTATAGAAAATAAGCTGTTACAATTAGGTGAGCCTTCCCAGAGAGAAAGAAAAAGATGTTCTTTGCCAAGTGACACTGGGCTACCAGTGAGCAGGAAGGAGTTTTTAGTCAGGCAGCCTAAATACTAGTTTTTCTAATAATTATTGCAGATCATGCCAAAATACAGATGTTTTCCTTAGTTTCTGGCTAAATAAAAGATAATTAACTTTTAAATGTGTTGTCAGTGTTTCATTTTCTGTATCAAGTTCTATATTCTATGGTAAAGGTATAGATGATATGCTAGGTAAGAAAACACTGGAGACGACTTATATGAATTTTTTGTATTAACATTTATTTACCCATTTTACTTATGTATGTTATACATTTATGTATAAATGCAAATGTATATTTCACATTTTTCAAGCTATGGAGAAATTGTTGTGGTAATATTTATTGTGATTCTCACAATGACTGGTATAACAGAACATGCATCTAACTGTTGTCATAGTTTTGGTTTGCTAGAAGACTTGATGTCTGAGAAAGGAATATTTTCTGGATTGTAGACAACTTCCTTTTGGGGATAGTATTTAAACATGTGACTTTGGGGCAGTCATATATATGTAGTTCACAGAGTCAAGCAAAAATTTCTGTTTTTTTTTAAATTTAGAAAGTAGATTTATTTTACTGAGTGAGAAATTAAAAATCATATAAGAAATACATGCTCCAGAACATAAGGCAGGTGAGCTTGTATATGTGTGTGTGTGTATGTATGTATGTATATATACACATATACATACATGTACACATATATATTTGCATATATATGTGTGTGTGTGTGTTCATATTTTATGCATATATGAAATATTTTCCTCAGAGCCTAGCTCCCTACTCTTATCTTGTCACCTTGGTAATCTCTTATCCACTCTTATTTACCTTCCTCCATGTTCCTGATCCCATCTATTTAACCTACTATTCATATTAATGCTTATATTTGTTTTTACACTAACATTTTTAAACATAATCTTTAAAATATAGATAAAGATCTCTTTCTTAGAAGCTCTCACTAATTTCCTGAGCATACAGTACATCATATTCACAACAAAGATTTTAGAAAAAGGTGTAAAGTTGAAAAAAATAGTTTATAGTATGTTGGAAAAACACACATTTTTGGGTGGAATAGACTGTATTGTACTTTTTTCTTAGTAATAGTAATGTCACATGCTAATTTGTGTGTTAAGAACCAGACACTAACTTAGCTGCAATACATTCTTCTGTATCACCTTAAACAAGAGTTAACCTATCTACTCTCTTGTAGTTTATTATATTTTGTTTCAGTTTCATGCTATTTCAGAACAAACTGGTGCTGGTGTCTAAAAATGACTCCAGTATACTTTGAGAGGCTGGTAGATTCAAGATTGAAGAAATCACAATTTTTTGGAGCAATTACTTGACACAAGTGCTCTGCAAGATCACATGGATCATTTTACTTTGAGTCAGAAAGAAAGAATTCATCATAAAAATGACTTCATTCATCCACAAGGAACCTGATTTTCTTAAAGTAATAACATCACTTGGGGTACAGTTGGTAAGTTCCAAATGACACTTTAGCAGTTTTCTTGACTAATTCTTCTTTGGAGAAACTATCCCGGAATACTCTGGCCTGGATAATGATGACTATGTCTCAAGATATCTGTAATCATGATAAATTGATTCATATATCAATCTATTATTTATTATCCTTCATGTAAAAAATAATCATTTTCTCATCCTGAGTGTTATTGTCCATAAATGGTTCCACTGTGAACTGTTCTTTTCAAGGTATAACAGCTCACAAATTTCATGTATCTATGCATGTCTGAGAAGTACAACTCTTTGTTCTTATCTTTTGTTAATTCATGCCTCCATGCTACATGATCCACACAGTCTACTATGGACTATCATAGTATAAAATATATCTAAATCCTATTATTTATTTGTGTTCTTTATCTATTGGGTCAATCCTAAGAAAATACCAAGAAAAACAAACTCAAAGAGATCATTCTGGATCAATTTCAGGGAGTTCATTCCATGGTTGCAATGATACCAATTTCTTAATAAATGCATAATAATAACAGGAAATTTGGAAGAGAAACTTCTTTATTTTCATAGTTGACGAGAAATGCAAACTGAAAATGGGGAGCGGAATCACATTCCATATGATGTAATTTCTCTGAGGAGACAGATTTCATGTTTTCCAGCTTCTATCAGATGCCCAAAATACTATCAAATGGAGGCAGAACATTCAATACATGAGCCTGTATTGCACATTTACTACCTAAACAATGTACTGACACTGCCCTTCAAAGGCATGTTGCACCTAATAATTTATTTTAATTTATGTTTAATTCCTATCTAAGCATCTCCATTGTTTTGAAATTACATTTCTAATATTTCCTAAAACTCAGTGTAGGCACATAGCCATGGGTACCTATAAAATTCAAAACACAAGTTAGATACTTCCAAAATATAATGGTAAAGAATAACTATTTCTATTCTGAAAGAGAAGAAATGGGATAGAAACAGGATAAATCAAAGTAGAACTTCAACATAGTAAAGAAAGTATTATGTCCTATAATGCTGTGTCTGATTTCTGAGGCACTTATCATAATATCAGCTTCACTAGTTTGGACAGTCGTGGTTTTACAAACTTACTGAGTGTAGTTTATATGACTTCTCTATTGGCTACCAGCTTTATTATTTTATGCATTGCCATCTCAAGGGGTGCCTAAAGGGACTTCACTGAACCATGTCATATCTCATCTGACCATCTATGCTTCTCTAAAACTGAGTTTAGGCTTCCATAATCCTGTAACTTTTACATTTTGCATATTTATAAAACAAGCATCATACAGATGATGCCAAGGTTTGAGGATGGCTTGGGGTGTGCCATGACATTCATTCATGGACTAAACATCTGAACTGTAAGTCATCCTAACTTAATGTTTTTCTTTATAAGATTTACTGTGGTCATAGTGTCTCTTCACAGCAATAAAACACTAATACGAATGTGTGTATGATTCTTTGTAAAGGTAGTAATGTCTTAAGCAACCAAGTTAATTTTATCTGACCCTATTTTATTTACACATCATTTTATTTTTATTTTGGCAAATTACAAATTTATCATTTTCAAGTTCTAATTTTTGATCCTGAGTCTAAATCAAGATCAGAACAGTCAGCATAATCACTATACAACCTGAATTCTATCCGGCCTTGAAATTTCTTCTACAAATTTAATTAGAAGTCGCTTTAAAATTCAGCTTCATACAAAGCCTCAGGGAACAGGCAAAATATGGATTCCTTGCCAGTATGAAATACAGATGAACTCTAGTGTTATTTTACCTAGCAGTCTTAACAATTTGCAGTTATATTATCTTTGACCCTACTGGATTCTTCCACTGTTCCCTTCTTACAGTATACTAAGGAATCTCTAGGTTGATTCTGGATTCTTTCCTAAATTCTAGCCATAAACAAAATCTAAGGATTTAGAACTATATGGTCAGCTTTATTTATAGCAAAAACCATGCCTTTAGTGCTAATATTGATATATTTTTATCTCTGGTCACTTTGCTCAAAATACACTACAAAGGAAGCATAAGGAGAGATCTAGCTTCAAAGACTGTAGTTATCTAGCTTCATGTGTTTGGAAAGAATATATAAAATTGGTATTGCATGGTAAAGAAACAAAATGGGGCCACATGAGATATTCAAAGTGAAACACTAAGTAATCTATTCCTTCTAAATAGTTCTTCCCTAGAAAAGTTTCCATCACCTTTCACCAAACACTACCAGCTGTAAAACAGGCAAATTCTTGGAAGGTTCTTTTCCTATGCAAAGTATTATCTTTCAAAGGCCCATATTTCGGTGATCTTTCCTTACTTCTTTACTATGAATGCCTTATGCCTAAAATTTCTTAGAACCATTACTATCTTGCAATGAATTGGTATTCTTCCTATAAAACTTGCACTATTTACCTCCCTCCACTAACACTAACATCTTAGAAAACAATTTCAATAGATTTATCCTCAGTATTCATATAAATCAAAAATAATTGTTCTTCCCTATCATCATAAATCTCATATGACTGGGTAGAATGGTCACATACCACAGATGTGTACCCGAAACTATTTGCTTAACTCCAAATTTTAATAAATTTTTGTTGTTGGCAGCTTACATTAACCTAGGTAGATATGTTTTCTGATGAGAGTGAAGCATTTTTAGTAGTGGGGCTGTAGGAATTATATTGTTAAAGGTATAGCCCCAAAATGACATCTACAGTGGCTATATATAGATCAGAGACTAGTAAATAACATTCATATTAGTGGCAACCAGGGGACAGAATCTGTAAAGATAAGACTTAGATATGACATCTTTAATGGTAAATACATGGCAATGGATTTTCTCTAATGCTAAAGCCAGGGGGATGGCATCTCTGATGATCAGGCCAGAGTTATAGCATTTGTAAAAATGGAAACCAACAATGGCTTCCATCTCTGATAGATTTCAGTGATGAAATATCTGATGGTGAAACAAAAAGTGATGGCATAATTGGTTGTAAGTATTGGTGATGGCATCTGAAATAGAGGGGTACAGAGAGCATCTGTGTCAATGAGACTCACACGATTGAGTGTGTAATGACAGGCTTGTGTGATGGTGTCTGTATTGATCCAGCACAGGTAATGAATAATAAACTCCAGGCTATTCAATGGCCTTTCCAATGATGCAGCCAAAGTGATGGATGGTAATGATGGTGTTGATAGATTTTCAAACCAGAGGTATATTCTATTAGTAAAACTCAAGTGGTAGCATCAATAATAATAAGTTCAAAGTAAAAGTATCTCAGATGGTAACAACAGAGTGATGGCATCTCTGAATAGAAGACACAAGCTTTAATATTTCTGACAATAATTCCCAGTAGATTGTGGGAAGTCATGGCAAGGCCTTACTCTTGGCAAACACTCATCCTTGGCTCTCCTATCTACAATTCTTCTTTCTGCTTACCTTTCCATGATTCACTTGCTGTATCTTCAGTTCTCAGAACTTCAAACAAGGCATCATAGCAACCCACCTTAGTAACCCTTCCTCATGACCTTTAGATTTAGCCAACATTCTGCTAGACAGATATTTTTAGAACCCCTGGTAATGGCAAGGCTTTGTGAGAACAACAGGTATAACCTAGTTAGACCCCACAGCTGCAGCCAGCTTCCTCCATCTGCAAAGCCCCCTTTCCCTTCCTACTCCTCCCCATATCCTGTTTTCAGAGTATATAACCAGTGTGAACAATAAGATCTTTGCCAGCTTGATCAGACTTCTTGACTTGCTGTGCCTCCTTATTTTCTCGTGCATCTCAGTCCTCTCAACAGAGTCTAAGGGTCCCAGTTGATTGTTAAGCTGGATTGGACAAGTGATGCCCAACATGTCGGACTAGGAGACTCCCGGAGGGAATCACCACCCCACCTTCAAGAGGCACTGGAGTAGGCATTCAGGACTCTGGGAGTTCCCCGACGCTGAGACATGCATTTGGTGAGTAATCAGGTGGTGCATTATATAGACACGGGTCAGAATATTTCTCAGCAAGATTTACATTTCAGGGCTTAAGAATTCACTTGAGACCCAGGGATCCAGGGTTGAAGAGAAAGACTTAAAGGGATTTTTTGATTTTCTGGTTTACCTTTGTACCAAGATACCCAAGATGGAACCATTAATCAGAAGAAGAAGAGAGTCTGTGATTGTTTACAGGATTATTATAAGACCTTTGTTCCAGAATAGGTCCCTGTTACAGCTTTTAGTTACTGAAATCTCATTCATGACCTATTAAAGAATTGGCCTGATGTTCAAAATATCACTGAAGAGGGAGAGAAGGCCCTACGTCAGAGTTCGCACCTTCCCTACGAATCCCCTTGTTCGCGACCACCCTCTAGAAATTCCTGTCCTGAGGGTCCTCCACTTGTAGAAATTTCACAAAAGGTACCTTCAACTTTGCCCACTAAAACCATTAAAGCCACCGGTCTTTATGCCTCTTTGATTGGTCTTGAGGACGAAAGTGGAGAGGAACCCCTCGACGCAGCTGCCCTTGATGAGGAGGCTGCTCAATATCACAATCCGGACTGGCTTTTGCCAAAAAAGACCTCATTAGAGCCACTAAAACAAGTGCAACTTGTCTTTACTGATGGCTCTGCCAATGGTATTGCTGCCTATGTTATAGATAATGACCCTCATACCTTCCAGACCCCTTCCTTTTCTGCCCAACTCATTGAGTTATGCACAAGTTTTTCTCGCTTTTCCTCATAAGGCTCTCAACATTTACACAGATAGTTCTTATGTTGCCCACTCTTTACCTCTCCTTAAGACTGTCCCCTATATTAAAGTTTCCTCAAGGACTTCTCCACTATTTCTACAAATACAGACCCTGATTCATTCTCCCAAGCCCCCCTTCTTTGTTGGCCACCTTCGCCCTCATTCCGGCCTCCCTGGACCACTTTCTGAAGGAAATACCCTTGCTGAACTGGCTACCAGGCACCATATTTACCTCGCTTCTCTCCCTGATTCTCTTGAGCTTGCAAGACAGGCTCACTTCCTCCATCACCTCAATGCATATTCTCTTCGACCACTTTTTAAGATCAACCGTGAACAGGCTTGAGCTATTGTTAAGACCTGACAGGCTTGTATTCCTTTTCACCCAGTCATACATTTGGGGGTTAATCCCAGAGGCCTGCTCCCTAATGACCTATGGCAGATGGATGTGACACATGTACCTAGTTTTGGTAAGCTCAAGTATGTTCATGCATCTATTGACACCTAGAGTGGCTTCATTTATGCCTCCCCCCTCACTGGAGAGGCTTCCAAACATGCTATTTCTCATGTTATAAATTGTTTAGCAGTCATGGGTCAACCTAAGATCATAAAAACAGATAATGGCCCTGGCTACACTGGATCTAGCTTTAATACTTTCTGTGCCACACTTGGCATTAAACACATCACTGGTATCCCCTATAAACCACAAGGTCAAGGTATTGTGGAAAGAACCCATCAGACTCTAAAAGCCAGGCTCACTAAGCTTGGCCATTCCTCCCCTCCCTCACTCACTGCACCTACCCCTCATAATCACCTCTCACATGCCCTCTTCATCCTCAATTTTCTCATGCTTGACAGTGCAGGCCGCTCTGTGGCTGATCGATTTTGGCATGCTAGCACCAAGGAGAATCATGCCACAGTGATGTGGAAAGACCCACTTACCAATAAATGTAATAGGCCTGATCCTGTCCTCATTTGGTGACTATGTTCTGTTTGCATTTATGATCAGGCTAATGATGGCCCTCAATGGCTTCCAGAACATTTAATTAAGCAAATTGATTCACCCCTTCCCAGCCAAGAGCCTTAAGCCCCCGCTGAGGATGGTCTCCCTTGTGTTTCTTCCACAGAAAATGTTCTCCCCAAGAATGATGATCCTGTTGCTGATGGTGACCCTGTTTCTGACTGGCTCACCCATCAAACTGACACAGCCATTGACCTCATCCATCATCCCTTCCCAGCAAACTCCTCCAAGAAGTCCCACATAAAAATTCCCCTGTCACCATAGGACCTAATCCAGTTTTGGTCCTTCACCAACCTGCCCCACCTTTCAACTCTCAACCTCCTCCCCTCCCTGCTTCTCCTTCACAGGATCATGCTGGGACAGGGTTGACTCCCTCTTAACAACAGTTTCTCTTCATTCTTTTTCACACCTTGGCTTTTCCCTGGTAAAACAGACATTTACTGCCATCAATGATTCTCACCCAGAGCTCACACAAGAGTGCTGGCTTTGCTATCATTCTTCCCCTCCTTTCTATGAAAGGATTGCTATCCTCATAATAATTTACTTTCTCCACAGAACATAGTTCCTGCCATTGGCAACATTCCTCCTTTGAAGGATTTTCTTTGGAGATGGTCTCAGGATCTGGTACCTGTGTAATCTCTCCCAGAAACAAGCTGCCTCCTACCCTTGCTTGCTAATGTAATCAGACTCAAACCTCTTTTAAATTTACAGGCAACTTTTACTTTATCCTTCTTGAGGAGGTGGGCCTGCTCCTCTAGACTTACTCTATGCATACACCTTACCACCTTTATGGCTTCAAAGGATCTTTTGTACAGGTTCTCCTGTGGTTAGCCTATTACTCCTCAGATGACTTATTCCACTTATGGAACCAAGACCTCAAGACACAATTGAAGTTCTCCTTCAAAAGCGAGAGCCCATAATTTCAGTGACTGTTGCAGTTATCTTGGGGCTGGAGGCAATAGGCACTGGGACTAGAATTTCCTCCCTTGTCCTCTCCAACCACTACTACTCTGAGCTTAGTGCCACCATTGATCAAGATGTTAGAGAACTACAGCAGAGCATCAAAGCCTTAGTGAGTCACTTTTCTCTTTAGCTAAAGTTGTCTTCCAGAATAGACAGGCCTAGATCTCTTGCTCCTCCAACAGGAAGGACTCTGCGCCGCTTTAAAGGAAGAGTGCTGCTTCTTTGCAGATAAATCAGAGGTGGTAAAAGATAGCATGCACAGAGTTCGAGAGGGCTTAGAGAAAAGATAGGGAGAGAGAAAAAAAGCGAGAGCTAGTATAAGAACCGGTTCTCTACCTCGCCTTGGCTTTCTACCTTCCTCCTTCTATCCTTGGACCTCTCATTGGCCTTCTATTGCTCATTTCTTTAGGTCCCTGGGCTTTCTCTCACCTTACTACTCTCATAAAGACCCAAGTAGACAACCTGGCAGCCAAGCCACTTCAGGTTCATTACCTAAAATTGGACTCTGATGATGAATCCACTCTAGAAGTTGTCAAGCGCCAGCCCCGACACGGTGCTTCAAAGTTCAATCCCCCCCACCAAATTCCCTAGAGCAGCTGCCTTTGTGGGATGTCCTAAAGGCACCACTGATACCATTGATCCTCCTCTGTAAAGGGGAATGCTGGAGGGTGAGAGACAAAGTACTGCAGGGATACCTCTTTCTTTGTGCTCAAAGGGATCCGGAGAAGCGTGCCTGATTGCACACAGGTTGGCACTCTTCCCGTTCCCTTGAAAAAGCACCCAGGAGGCTGGGGCTTGGCCTCCTCAGCCAAGGAGTATTTAGCCCTTCAGCGCATTGCCTGAAACTCAGAGGGGAGCAGGCCTCTACTTCCCTCTCCATGCTTCCAGTGCTCTATTATACAGGGAATGGGGAAATGTGGGAAACCATGGCAAGGCCTTACTCTTGGCAAACACTCATCCTTGGCTCTCCTATCTACTATTTTCTTTCTGCTTACCTTCCATGATTCACTTGTTGTATCTTCGGTTTTCAAAACTTCAAACAAGGTCTCATAGCAACCCACCCTGGTAACCCTTCCTCATAACCTTTAGATTTAGCCAACATCCTGCTAGATAGATGTTTTTAGAATCCCTGATAATGGCAAGGCTTTGTGAGAACAACAGGTATAACCTAGTTAGACCCACAGCTGCAGCCAGCTTCCTCCACCTGCAAAGCCCCTTTTCCCTTCCTACTCCTCCCCATATCCTGTTTTCAGAGTATATAACCTGTGTGAACAATAAGATCTTTGCCAGCTTGATCAGACTTCTTGACTTGCTGTGCCTCCTTATTTTCTCGTGCATCTCAGTCCTCTCCACAGGGTCTAAGGGTCCCACTTGATTGTCCAGCTGGACCGGAGAGTAGATGATATATCCATCGTATTCAGACAATAGTGTCTTTAATGGAAAAAACAGGTAATAACTTCTCTGGAAAAGGTATTTTTAGAAGTGAAGACCAAAAAATTGTCATCTATAGTGGCTATGTAGAGATTATGGTGTCTAGACAATTAGAACTAGGACTTTCTAATTGTGATCTTCAAGAAAATAAGACTAGTAATAATCGATATAGTTTTTAGCATTTCTAGTGGGTGAAATCATAGGCAATGGCAGCTTCAGTGATGTTATAGAGACAGTATTATTTCCAATGTTGTGGTGCAATAGATACACTTTTCAAAGGCTGGGACTGTCTAATTGCAGATCTAATGATAAAGCCCAAGATAATGTAATGACTCGTGCATAGACTGGACTAATAACATCTTTAATAGTGTCTCATGAGGCAACATTTACAATACTGAAATCCGGTAAATGTCATCTCCAATGATGTGCCTCAAATTTTGTGATCTCTGATGATGTAGCCCAGGAAATTGATTCTCTAATAGTAAGTCCCAGGAACTGATACCTGTATTGATACATATATTTAATAGCATCTCTAATCCTGAGGCCAGGGGATGGTGTGGAATGGGCAATTATATCCATAAATGTGAGATTTTTGGTTATAGCAGCATAGGTGATGAGACACAGGTTTGTGATGTTCAAAGATGAGGCCTAAACTTTGTCATATCTAATGCTGAGATAGTCAAAGCTCCAAGAGTGAGTTACATGCAACAGTACATTTACTGGAGAAGCATACTTGATAGCATTGCATGTTGATCAGGCCCAAGTGATTGCACATATAATGGAGAAGTCCTGATGACAACTGAACCTGTGGTCTGTTAGGAACTATCTCTAAATCGAGGTACAATAAATTGATTTACTGTGACTGGCCCATTCAATGACATACAGATTTTAGAAGTCAAGGTGATAGTATCTATAATATTGATATCAAGGAAATGGATTGCTTAATCTTGAGACACAAACAATGCAATCTTTAATGGCAATGCCAAGGTGATGGTGCCACTATTGTTACAATACAAGTGATAACAAAATCAATAGTATGGTTCAAATAATAACATCTGTAAAAAGTCCTGGTAATGACATGTCAAATGGGATTCACAAGAGCAAAGATGTCTCTAATTTCCAAAAGCAGTAATATCTCTAATGGTAAAGCCCAGATGATGACATCTATAATATTGTGGCAAAAGTTCATACCATCTCCATTGGTGTATCTAAGGTGATGGTAACTCCCTGTCAAATTCTAGCTCTTCACTTTTATAATAATGGGTTCATTCAATGGCATATTTAATTGTGATACACAGAAGGAAAATATCTGTGATGAGCTCAAATTAATTACACTGGCAGTGTTAGTGTCAAGATAATGGACATCACCGAAGGAGGCAGTACAAAATTTGAGAAATGTAATGATTAGTTCCAAAAGGTGAGACTCAATTAACAATGATCAAGCATTGGAAGTTCTAATGGTGACATTTAGGAAATGACAACTATAATGATGATGGTAGTATGATGACTTTTCTAAAACTTGAGACAAAACAATGGCATCTGTAGAGGTTTGAATGAGATTAGCCCCATAGACTCATGCATTTGAATACTTGCTTCCAAATTAGTGGAACTGTTTGAGAAGAATTGGGAAGTATGATATTGTAGGAGAGTGTGTATTTCTGTAAGTGGGCTCTCTGAGGTTTCAGAATCCCAGGTAAGCCCAATGTTTCTTTGTCTTCTCCCTGTGGGATATAGTTCTCATCGCTTTAACACTTACTGCTTTCCTGAAAACACACTCTACACCATGCTGATCATGGACTAACCTATGGTATTGTAAGTGGGCCTCAATTAAATGCTTTATTTTATAAGCTGCCTTGGTCATGGTATCTCTTCAGAGCAATATAGCAAAAACTGTGACAGCATTTTTTGTCTGTAGATGATGACATCTAAAATCTTGGTTTGCAAACCATGCCATCTCTAATGTGACTTTCAGTTGATAAGACAATTTTCAAGACCAAGAAAATAAACAGATCTCTATTGCCACAGTACAAATGACAGCATTGCAAATGGAACTGCCAGTTGAATCTCTTGTGGAATCCTCAATGGACTATTACACTTGACTCAGGCTATAGCATTAACAATGGTTCAAAAAAGTCATATCTTTAATGGTGATGTCTAGAAGAGAGCTTCTCCAATAATATAGTTTAAATAACAGTATCTTTATTGAGAAATACATGTTAATGGCATCTAGGATTGTGATGTTTGGATGATAGCACCTCTAAATGTGTGGCCTAGGTGATAATTTGTATAATGTTGAAGTCAAGTAGGTGGCTTTTCCAATGCTGTAGCTAAGCTTTTGGTATTTCTACTGCTGAGGTGTTGCGTGAAATATTAAAAAACTGTCCACACTACTGCCAGCCTGTCTTCAGCCCAGCAGACTCTGACTCAGAGCTCTAAAATCTCTCCACCCAACTAATTAATTCCCATGGCAGACTGCTGCCATGCACAACCCCAAGCTTCCAAATTCCTGAGGATGGCAGTGGTTCCCTGCCAGCTTACTTTTGTCTGGAACCTACCTGAGTCACTGCATCAAGGAAAACACCACACAATCTTAGTTTAGAATCAACAGGTAACACAATCGTTGGGTGCAGCAACTAGTATCCTCATCTGTAAGCTAGTCTAAGATATAAATCCTCTGGTAGTAGATTCTGGGCGATCTGCCACCTGAACCAGGGAGGCCTCTGCTACCTATATTGTGTCCCCATCATCTCAGGTTCAAAAGGAAGAATCTTTCTCTTGCCTCCCCATTTCCTCTCTCTGACCTGGAAGTCCTGCCTACTCATCACCCAATGATTGGTTCCTCGAAATCTTTATTCATTAGGGGAAGGTTCTACCACACTGAGGCAGATGAGGTAAATGGGCTCTTGAACAATCAAGCTCAAAACTGTCAAATTTCTAAAAGTTGGTACAGGTCTTGGCATTTCTGATGGTGGGGCCACTGAAATAGGACCTTAAACAATGTTGCTTAGGCAATCTTAAACTGTCACCTTTCCAAATGAGATCATTCAATGACATCTCTAAAGATGAGATCTGAGACAATAGAATCAATGTTTGGACCTAGTTGATGATATTTCTAATGTTGAATTCACAAACACTGGTATCTTCAGTAGTAAACTCTCAGATATAGAGTCTTAAGTAATGAAGACCAAACAATTCAATCTCCAATGTTCAGACCCAGTAGATGTCTTTCCCAGTGATAGGGTTCACAACTTGACATCTGCAATGGTGAGGCCTAGGAAATGGCACATATAGTGTTGCTTCCAGGTTAGGCCAAAACTTGTAATGATGCATATAGGATGGTGCTTTCCCATGGTCAACCTAGGGTTTTACATCACCAGTGGTAAATTCCAGGCAATGGTACCTCTGCTGATGCTGCACTATTAGTAATGTCAGTAATTTCAAGGTCCATGTGATGGCATCTTCAGTGGTGCATCCCAGGTAAGGGTCTCTCCAGTGCTAAAGCCTAGTAGATGATTTTTAGATGGTGGTGCCTAGAATATGGCATCTCTAATAGTGCTTCACAACTGATGGTAGCAACAATTCTAATCATGGTAGCCAGGTGATACCTCTCTCAACATGTGGACTTGGCAATGGTGTCTCTATAGGTTCTACATAGAAATGGCCATGTAGAATGTTGGTTGGGGTGTTCATATTGGTAATGGTGTGGGCCAGAGATGCATTCTAATTGTGAGTCACAGGTAATTCTACTTCTGAAGAATAGACCCAATCATGGCATCTTTAAATATTTAGCCAGAATACTATTTATATATTTAAATGCAGGTACCCACAGGAGCCAGAAGAGGGTTTCAATTTCCCATAGGTCCAGTTCTAAGCAGTTAGTTAGGAGCAACCCAAAATAGGTGCTGGGAATAATAATAAAAATAATTAAATTAAAAATTAAAGGTGGACCAAGGTTTCTTTCAAAATTTAAATTTGTGTGTATGTGTGTGTGTGTGTGTGTGTGGTGTGTGTGTGTATTCCAAGGCCACTAACATTCTAGCACTGATCTATACCAATCCTTACAGTCTCTGAGTCTATGAATTTTAATTGTTTTCACATACTTCCCTGACCAATCAGTCTAAACTAGTATGAAACTGTGGGGAAAGAAAGCGTAGACAACATTAATTGGCAACCAAGTCCTACTGTGCTTATTTCCTTGGAAATTTTCATTCATTTTTCTTTAAAGAACAAATATTATTTCCTGCGTTATAGGTCCATAATCTTTACTTAAAAATTCAAGTTTTCCACTCAGTGAATAACTTAGGAAATAAATATCTAGTTTAACCACACTGAGAAGTAATCTCTGATAACAGTATCTTGTGTAAACTTCTATACTTCAAAAAAGAAAAAAAGCATCACATTAGTAAAGTGCTTATAAATTTGCTACATAGTGGAAAAGCGCCATCTCCTAATCATTTCAAACATATTGGAACAATCACATTTGAATTTCTAGCTTCTGTATATACGCACTAATTGGACTCTGGGGAATTAGTAACAAAAGATATAAAGAGAGAATGAAGCTGGCAAAGATGGAGTAGCAGCATCAGGGGCAGTTGGAAGGAGGCATTGGTAGATGAACATCATCAATATTAATTGATAAACCTATGAAATATTCAAAGAATGAAAAGTATTTAAAACACAGTGAAAAGTAAAACATACAACGACAACAAATAGCCCTAAATCCTAATTACATCCTTCACCCTCTTTTCATTCTGAGATCAGGTCCTTAGTTCTGCCTTTGCTGAATTCTCTCGATCTTTTCCTTGGATGCTTTCCATTTTTCATTGTCAGTCTCTATGTCTTTGTGTCTCCATGTCTGCTATAACTGTCCTTTGATTTCTATGTGGAACACTGTATAAGTGGCTCTGTGCTGAAAGTGATTTATTTAACCCCTTTAGTGGCATAGGCTCCACCACTTATCATATAAAATAGAATAAATCTATTTTATTTCAGGCTACACTATTAAAGAATCTTGATCTTTGTTTAGAAAAGTCTAGCTTCATCTAAAAAGTACACAAGAGTCTTGATGGTTAAATTTTCTTTGCTTTTATTTGTGGTATAAATTTGAACAGCAACATCCAAAAATGGCTAAAGTATAACTGTTAAACACCCTAGGAGTTTTCTTCCCATTCTCTATTCATTTATTAAGATGAAAGAGATACAATGTGTGCAAACTAAAGTGCCCAGAACAAGACAACCAAACACATTGTTCACTAACTTCACAAATATGTTTGCTATTTTTCTAATACAATATTGTTTGGGACCAAGAAACACAACCTAACATAGTCATTCACAGATCCCCCTTTCAAGGATGGAACATTTATGCAGGTTTTTGATGCTCTATTGCTTACATATCTATCAACCAACATAATCAGCAACATAAACCTAATCCATATTCCTACCTTATGTTTTTACAATCATGTCATGAGAAATTTTTTAAGTACTGTGTTACTCTCCAGTGACAGTAAATGTTACATGTTTCTTATCTATATCCACTAATCTTATTTAAATGCAAGAAAATAATTTCTTAAAGAACATGATTCATGTATTTATTACTTAAACTATCATGGACTATCTATATATACTTTCCAATGTGATCAATACTGTTAAATTAATTTTTTTTTTTGGCTTAAAGTAGGTCATGGGAGACTTGAATATAGAGCAATTGTTTGAGGGAAAATTTTATTCTAAATGTTCCAAAAATAGCATATTTTCCCTTCACAAATAAAGGCACAAGAGTGAATCAGATTATTTTTGTTATACTGGGAGATTTATATATATACCTTTAGATTTTCATATGTTCACATGCACATAAAAGTTCACATTGGTGAATGCACAATAAAGACTGAACTGGGAAAGTCAATTATTATGTAGATAAGCTTTATTAGTCTTGTCATATTTTGATACTGATCATTGACCAATGCATTTTCTGTATTATCATTTAAATAAAATTTTAAAGTAACAAACTGAAATCAGTAGTACTGTATAAAATATTCAAGTATTCACCTAGTGAGTATGTGTCTTATTCTCATAGAGAAGGTATTGTTGCATCAATTTTATTTATCATGTCGAATAGCATGTCTCATTCTCAAAGTATATAAGAAATGAACTATGGTAGTGCCCACTGTAGGTGTATCTTCTCTTTGAAAGCCAGTTTGATTTTGCCAGAAACTTGACAACTGTTAAATCACCTATGCCAAATGCAGAAAAGGTAAGTGATTCACTAAAATATTTGATATTCTCCTATTTCTTTATGTTTTATAATTTCACATATCTTATTATATTGGTAAAAAATGAAGGTTGTTCATTTTATTCATTGGACATTGAAAATTAAGCAAAAGCAAGTAAAGAAACTGATAAATAGACTTTATTTCTGACAAAATAACAATAGTTACATATGTATCTTTTATAACAAAGAATGTAGAAGGAAAAATCATTATGGTCGATAAAACATCAAATATTTGGATTAATATCTTTGATTTACTAATTAGTATGTGTTTGTGTTAATGTTGGCTTCCGATATTATTCTGGCCCTAGAAAATATATTTTCTCAATATTCTAAAATGAGCTAATTTTGCAAGTCAACAAAATGTTGAAGTTCAGAAAGCTCAACAATAAACAAATAATCCATTTACCTTGCACTGAGTTTGTGTTTTAATTAGTGTCCTATTTAGTAAACTTTTAAACTATAGGAACATTTTTTTCTTTGCAATTGCACTTAGGCTTTTACAGAAATTTCAGTGCGTGTTGCACCTTATTGTTTTCCTAGTTACAAATGCTACCAAGTCATTGCCCTTTAAGCAACCATGAAAATGTTGGCAACTCTCCAACTTAATTTTGAGCATTTTAATTATTTTCTAAAAAACAAGTAAGCTGCAGTCGCAAGAGATGAGGCAATATGTGCTTCATGCATAAACCTTTCTCCAGTGAGTAATCAGGGCCACCAAGGGTCCAAATATTCTAAAGCAAATGATGCAGCAAGGAACAGCCTCTTCTAGGAAGGCAGAACTTCTTGGTAGTGTTCTTTTACTAGAGCACCCTGGACATAGTGAATTTTAAGCATTCCATAGATTGTTCTTTGATTGATCCTGCCCTGTAATTTGAAAATTGATTTAGGCTGGTCTCTCAAGAGACATGAGGCTTTTCTGAGCCATCAGTTGATTCCCTATCAGAGTTTGAAATTGCTTATAATACGACATTGCTTCAGTCTGCAGAGAAAGGCAATTTCTATCCAAATTAAATGATATCAAAACAACAATCAAAATAATCTTGTAAAGTCATAATCTAAGGTCGATTGCTAGGAATGTCTAGGGTAGAAAATATGAGATACTGAACATAGAGAATTTGGCATTTTTGCCAGTAAATATAAACAGATTTGAAAAAAGTAAATTACTTTTCAAAACTATTATTAGATAATAAAAGACAAAATAGGATTGTAATGATTTTTGATGTTTGAAAAAATTATAAAATACGAAGAGTTTGAACTACTCTACTGTCATTCTTACTCCTGTCATAGTGCCATTGTTCCATGTACATGCAGTCATTTTACTAAATACAAGTTAATATTACAAATCATATATTCTAGCTAGTTATTAGAAAACCTGGCACCTTTCATAGGACCTGTGTCCTACTAGCCCTCTTTCTAAAGCTACTTCATGTCCCCCACCTCAATGTTACCTCTATCTTTACCTCGTTTCCACCCCAGACATGACACCAATTTAATTTTTTGTTTTTATTTGGTTTTCTTTGTTTGTTGGTTGGTTGGTTTTTCCAAGTTATAAACTCTCATCTGAAGGTTTAAAGCTGAGATTCAAAAATAAGGGGATATGGTGTTTACCTTTCTAGGTCTGGTTTACATCATTCAAATTATTTTCTAGTTCTATATTTTCACATAAGAGCTTCACGATTCCATTTTTTTAAAATAAAATTCTATTTGTGTAAATTTATTCAATCTCTCTATATAAGTTATCCAGACTAAGTGGTCATTTCTAAGCACATACTTATGAAATGGACTTGACAGGTTCTATTTTTAAATACATATGTATATATGTGTGTCACAAGAATTAAAGAAGTCTTTAATTTTTAGAGAACTGTGTGTACATAGAAGGACTTAGAGTGGGCAAATGGTGTGGAGAAAATGATGAAACTATAGTGTCCATTCATGAAATTCTTAACTAAATAAAAAAATAAATTGAAAACAATTAAAATATTATTAATTCAGCATGGCTAAAACTAAGCAAGATATCATTGAACTACATCATATTCATGACTTTACGAAGCATTACACAGTATCTTCTAAGTAGATTGATAGTTTAAGCTTGATATTTCCTTCTTTTGATAACATAGCTGTCAGCAGCTGATATCTACTTTACTCTTTTTCTTTTCTTTGGGAAACAGAAATCTTATTTGCTGACTTTGAAAAGGTGACCTGGCAATGAGTATCTCTGCACCTTCTCAGGACTTTGAGTGTGCTCATTCCTGATTGCTCTTGGTAACAGCCGAAGTTTAATAAAGGCAAGTGAAGAAGATTTCTGAAATTTACCTGCATCATATATATATATATATATATGACCGCATATCTGCTTTTGCCCTAGGGTTTAATAGTAGGATGGCCAGTATTAATATTTTTATTAGCAAAGCATAGGAAAACTACTTTGGAAAATATTTATAACTATATGCTGAAAGAGAATTCTACACACAAAATTGAATGTTCATCTTTAGTGTATATTATTGCATTATTACTGAAGGAAAAGTCACCATAATTTACCACTATATAGTGTTTCAGTGCTGGCTGAATACTGGTCAATACTGCTTTAGTTAGAGAGTTAATATCCAGCACAATAATATAATGTTTATAAAACCTTAGAATTTAGTAATGAGCACAGTACACGTTATTTTAAAATACTGATAAAATGAAAACAAAGAATATGTAATATTTTTCTTAAAATAGTATATCTGAAATCATAGACCACTAACTGGTAACATTAAAAGAACATAACCTTAATATCAAGGCCATCTTTAGACAACATGCCAAAATTATACAAAAATAGCCTTGAGATGATTTCCTTTCATATTATTGTTGATATTCTTTTTAAATTTAGCATTAAGTATTGTTTTCTTGATTAGATCCATTTTTCTTAGTGATTGGCCAGACAATTAGAACAAAATCTTCTGCTGAAATTAAATGACTTCATAATTGTTAATAAGTTAATCTATTTTAATAGCCACAAAAAGAACAAGTTGATAATGAAGTGAAACATTTTAAGAACGAAGAAAGAAGGGAGATATTCAGTTGACTCTGACTGCCTGTTAACATGCTAACACCAGAAAAAAATTATTCAGAGATTCAAAAGCTCTTAGCCATTATGACTGGTGTAAAATACAATCTCAGAGTTGTTTTGATTTTCATTTTCCCTGATGACCAAAGACATTGAACATTTCTTTAATCTTGGCCATTCAGGTTCCTCTGTTGAGAATTATTTGTTTAGCTCTGAGGATCAGTTTTTTATTGGATATTATATTTACATTTAAGATTACCTCATGCCCCCCCAGGAACCTCCTGTCCCATTTCCCCCTCCTCCTGCTTCTATGAGGATGTGCCCCTATCTACCACCCCCACTCTCACCTCCCACTCTCGAATTGCCCCACACTCAGTGTGCAGCCTTCATGGGACCAAGGATCTCCCATCCTCCCCTACATATACAGCTGGAGTCATGGGTCCCTCTATGTGCTCCCAGGCTAATGGTTTAGACCTGAGGAGCTCTGGTTGGTTGGTATTATTGCTCTCCACATGGGGCCACAAACCCTTTCAGCTCCTTTAGTCTTCTTTCTAACTCCTCCATTAGGAACCCCTTGATCAGATCAATGGTTAGCTGTGAGCATCCACCTCTGAATATGTCAGACTCTGGCAGACCTCTAAGGAGACAGCTATATCAGGTTCTTGTCAGCATGTACTTCCTGACATCCACATCAGCATCTACCTTTGGTGAATTCACATGGGATGGATACCCAGGTGGGATTGTCTCCAGATGGTTCCTCCTTCAGTTTCTGTCCCACACTTTGTCTCCGGGCATACCACCCTGAACGCTCCTGATCTCATCTGTGGATCATTTTTAAGTTGTGTTATTTGGTTTGTTGGTGTCTAACATCTTAGGTTCTTTACAGATTTTGGATATTAGCCCTCTGTCAAATGTAAGGTTGGTGATAATCCTTTCCCAATCTGTAGACTGCTGTTTTGTCCTATTGACAATGTCCTTTGCCTTACAGAAGCTTTGCAGTTTTATGAGGTTCCATTTGTCAATTGTTGATCTTAGAGTCTTAGTGTTCTGTTATGTTCAGGCAATTGTTTCCTGCAGTAATGTCTTCAAAGGTATTTCCCACTTTCTCTTCTATGAGATTTAATGTAGCTGGTTTATATTGAGGTCCTTGATCGACTTGAACTTGAGTTTTAAGCAGAGTGATAAATATGAATCTATTTTCATTCTTCTACATGCAGTTAGATCCTCTAAGAGGTTCAACCTACCAATTGACCCAGACAGATGCATACAGCCTCAGAAGAATAGGAGGAAAAATTGTGGTCCATAAGGAAAAGGAATGCCACAGGAAGAGCAACAGAGTCAACCAACCTGGACTGTTGGGGCTTTCAGAGACTGAACCACCAACCCAAGAACATACACAGGCTGGACCTAGGCCTCCCTGTAAACATGTAGCAGAAGTGTCCCTTGGTCATCACGTGGGTCCCAAACAACTGGAGTAGGGACTATCCCAAAAGCTATGCCTGTACATGGGATGTGTTCTTCTAGCTGGGCTGCCTTGTATAGGTCACAGTGGGAGAGGTCTACACTACGACAGTCTTGAACTGCCATGGTGGTGGTGGAGGATACCTAAGGGTGCATCCATCCACTCACAGTAGAAGGAGCAGGGTTCAGAGAAAATATTGTCAGAGGCGGTGAGTGGGAGGAGAAAGTGAGTAAGACATAAAGTGAATAAGTAAAATAATAAAATGAAAGAAAGAAAACAAAAAGAGGTTCAAATGCTGAGTTGAAGTTCTGTCTGACAGCTGATTCTCTTAAGTGATAAGGGAGAGGAAAATAGGTGTCAGCTGAGTCAGGGAATATTTGGAATAATAACCAAGCTTTCCTTTGGCTGAACCAAGATGTACAAAAGTGTGAGAAAATTATATACACTTCATGTTTCAAAATTTCTGAAGCTCATCTTCGTATTGTCTAAATTCTTGACAGACAGAAACACAGATAGAAGAGTAGGAACATAAGTGTTCCTTGGAACTAAATGTTATCAGGAAAAAAATAGAGCAATGACTATATTATAAAGTAATAATTTTTAATAAAGAGAGAAAAATGTGGAGAAGATAGTTGTAGTAGCCTTGGGGATAAGATAACACATCCATTGGGACCATAGAGAATGAATGTTGGTGTTGAATGATTATTCAGTGAAATGCACAGTAAAGGAAATTGAAGGCAAATGATGTTTATCAGTGGAAGTCTATTCACGATGGCATACCAGACAGACATTTCTACTGTTGTCAAGCTCCCCTGTGACCTTCCAAGCTCTACAGTTATAAATTAGGAAGGTGCTTCACTTTAGTATTGAATAGAGTTATTAAGAAGATAGACTACTATTTGCTTACATGGTGGTTTGATTCGTGATAATTTGTTGAGTTGAATAATTATATTTTATGTCCTATGTGATTTACTGTGTCCTACAGGTTAAAAAAAGTAATATTCTTGATTTATCAAATATTTAACATTGGACATGTGGAATATTTTTTAACATATTTTACAAATGAGACTAGAAACCAAAAGCAAGTTACTTATTCTAGTGTCAATATGAAATAGCTAATATCCCATGGTTATCAAGCAAATAGTACCTAAAAGGGGTTTGTTTTTTGTATGGTTTTCTTTATTATTTAGGAAAATTAAACTAATTGGATTAACTTGTGGCCACATTTTTCACTGTGGATTTTGGAATACATCATATTTTGGGAGTCTTGTTTTCCTCGTCTGTTAGGTTTCATGTACATAAATACACACATTGATGCTGACCAGTGTATCACATAACTTGAAACTCTACATGGCACAGATTTTTTTAATAACCACCAATACAGCAGATCCAAGGTCTTCAAGTTGTTCTCATAGTTAAATTTGCCACATATGTTTCTTTGTCTTCTTCCTTGACACCTAGGTAGACTCAAGGAATATGAGAAGAATTCATCCAGAATTACTTATTATTGAACAGAAATTATGGCCATATTCTCAACTTTAATGCAGTTAAATTTCAACAAACACAATTGGATTAAACTGTTTTTAATATGTAACAGGTGAAAAACACAATGAAATATGAAGACAAAATTCAGTATTCTCTAGAACAATAGGTGTGATTATAATGTAGAGTCAACTGTTGTATGTTTTATAAAACTCAATTTAAATACATGGGGACTGGCTAAAAGAATTCTCTTTTATTTATTATTGTTTGACTTTTAATTTCTTTTTACACTAGAACATCTGATTCCATAACATTTTCCTATTTCATCATAATGTTGCTGAATACTTTGCAGAAAGTTTTCCCTTATCCACCCAGAAACAATGTAGGCATTGCAGATATTTACACACAAGGCATACTTTAAATAAACTCACAAATATTGTCAAGGCTTTCTCTTTTGAATGCAGGTTTTGGATTATTATTAAAATAGTTTTGGAATTGTCATTCTACAGAAATTAGTCTGAATTTGAGGCTGACATCATACTATTGACCTCTCCAATGTAAGTATATAATTGTAGTTTTAAGAATCAGAATATTTTTCCTTCTGGGTAGTTGGTTTGCATCATATCATAGTGAACATCATTTTCTTCACATTCAGTCACACACCTTGAGACTGTTATGTTTATCATGTTAAGAACAAATTTTAAAATAGATGACATATTACCATAGAACGTATTGAATTTGTTTTTATGTGATATTTATGTTAACATACACATCACTAAAGTAAAAATTACTGCAAAGTCAGCATGTAGCAGATTTGATTTCACTGATATGTGATGTGCTTTTTATGATACTTTTAATCTTCAAAAATAAACAAAGGACTAATGTTCCCAAAAGGACTAAGAGAAGACAAACAGAAAACTTAGCAGTGCTGATGTTTTAAAGCATAAAAATAAAAAAAATTGCAGTAAACCCAAAGCAGGAAAATGCACTGAATTTGACAGCCAATGGCGTTGCTGAATGCTTACAGAGCTGTTTCAGGGGCAAAGATCATTTTTCCCCATCCTTGTAAGCTTAGAATGATTTTACCATTTAGGTTGTGATTTGAATTCTTTCATAAGACACAGACAAAAATAGTAGCTCTTTTAAAAATACCAGAACCTATAATAGAAATTTTATTTCAAAACACAGCTGCCCCAGCACTCATGCCCAGTGCTTATGATAATGTGGGATATATATCACATTCCCTGAACTATAACTGTACCATATGTAAGATTTAGTCACAAATTAAAGATGAGATAATAGTAATAGAATGAAATTTTAAAAGTGTGAAAATAAAAGAGTATATCATTGACTATTTAAGATTTAGCAGTAATTATGAATATAGCATTTAACAAGTACAATATTCTCCTACCTAGTTACTCATTCCATCTAGACAAGGCTCACAATGACAGAAGGAGGCAAAATCCATATTTAAACCTAAAATACACAGCCCAGGAGAATATCCTGTCAAATATAAGATGACAGATAATTCCTCTTCCACCAAGCATATGTAGTAATGAGTTTAAATCTGACTGAAATAGGACCATATCCCAAAATAGTTATGAGATCTATAGCAAGAAATTGGGGCAGCCATAATATTTTATACTTTTTCTGAGAACCAGATTGAATCTATAATGTTAGACTAATGAGTTACTAAGTCTACATCTTATTTCTAAATATCAATTTTGTTGTTATACATTTATAAATTAATCAATACATATGATGGAATAACTCTAAAAAGAAATTACAAATGATAATCTAAAGGCTTTTTGCATATATAAGTTAAATGCATATCTTAAAATTTTCTTACTTGAAACTGCAAAAGTTTTCCACATTTATTGTAAAGATAATATTCAATGTAGAAAAGCCAGTTTTGTTAAATCTATGAAAAGCTGAAAATTCCATTCAGTTAGTATAAACTTATGAGAATTATTATTTAGGCCAGTCAATATTAGATATTTATTGTTAGATATTTGCATAAAGGGTTAAGATTAAAATGCTTAAATTTTTATTTTCTGATAAGAAATGTATTGAATGAGGAATATTGCAGTAATCATAATATATTGTTATACAAATAGGGTTTTGCCTTTGATTAGTATCTTGATTTACTTTTCTGTTGTTTTGATAAAACATCTTGGAATGACTACCTAAGGGAGAAACAGAATATTTAGCTCACAATTTCATTATTCATTGGAGGCAAGTCATAGAGTCAGGAACCTGAAGCAGTGAATCACACTGCTTCCACAGTCCAAATAGATCCAGAAGGAATGCACATTCTAGTACTTAGCTTCCTTCTCTACTATTAAACAGTTCAAGACCTCTTAACCAGAGATTTAAGCTATTTACAATGATCAGATCCTCCCATATCAATTAACTAATTAAAGGTAATCTCTACAGAAAATCCCTCTTTGAGACTTTCTTCACAGGTGATTCTAGACTGGATAACATTGACAATTAACACTAAGAATCACAACTAACATGTTCTCTTTTCATTTCACATCCAACTGAGCTTTTATTCAGTAAAAACAGTTGGAGTTTTTACTATGCTTCTATTTAGATATCATTCTTCAGTCATACCGGTTCAAGTCTCAACTTTATCACTTTTTAAAATTTCTTCTCTCATTCGTCTTTGTCACGGTTAATCCCACATTGGTTTATGTCCATTCCAGTTGCAATGAGCCTTTCTTTTTAATATTAAGTTTGACAGATTAACTCCTGAATTTTCAGTATCTTTTGCTATAAATTATTCAATATTTACACACTCTGTTGCAATGTTAAATAAATTGTTCATATTTTGTTTCTTACTTTTACTTACTATATTTTTTAATCAATAGTTCATCCTTTTTTATATGCTGTAGAAAAACAGACCCAGAAACCATTGAGAAGGGTTAGAAAGTCACATGATTCCAGCCAACAGGAGCAGTTTAATTATGTGTAATGTAGCTGCTTGGGTAACGGAGTCCAGGCTCCTTTACTGTGTAAGGCTAACTGATTTGTCATTTTTCTTCAGAGAAGACATTTTTTGACTTGATTGTTTGTCTGCTCCTTGCTGGCAGGTCCAGGCGAGAGGAGAGAGGTCCCAGTCCTGCTGGGTCTCTCCAGGGCTGAGTGGGATGGTGAGTGTTGCGAACCCAAAAGGAACACACTAAGCCAGGAGGAGTCTTGTTGAAGCAGGAACTCAACTTTATTGCATCAATTTCTCGCTTATGTAAATTTGGCGCACAGGGAGGAGGTTGGTTAAGATGATGTAGGAGGCAGGGAAGGGTGACAGAGGGTATAAACTATAAGGTGACAGAAGGTATAATGGTGACAGGGACAATGAAGAAACTTTCTATCAGCAATGGCAGGCCAAACAAGTCTTGCTGAGTCAGCCCAATAAGAAAGTGACTGAGACAGGTCTCAAACTTCAGCCAGGCTTAGGCTTTCCCACAAGGCCACAGAAACTTGAGTCAGGCTTGGGTTTGTCCTCAAGGTCCAACCCAGGGTCAAAATGGTGCCCAAAACTTAGTGTTTAAATGGTCTTTACTCACTATGGACATAAACAGTAAATCTAGTTCATGCTACTGTACCAATCCATCTCATCTTACAAGCATATCTTACAATTTTTGTAGCATATGCTATTAGGTAATTCTTGCACAACTAAGGCATCAAATAAAGTTGTGTTTCTAGATAGTTAGTTTGTCAACCATAATTAGCACATGGGAGCAGAATCAGTGTGAAACTAACAGATGAGCAGAATGAATCATTCACTATGTATGCTTAACAAGCTTACTGTTTACAGCAACTATTCAATTTACATCTTACAGGTATCAGTATTCATTCCTGTGTTGTTTCTAATCATGATGAAGCTTAGATTAAGAATTCTTACTTTTTAGAGTATGGTACAACTGGGATCAGGATCAATTTTACAATTGACTTGAGAAATATTATTTGCCTAGTTTGTATCAGACAAGTCCCGTTGGTGTGGGTTATAGGGCAGTGAGATAAACAGGCTTGAGCTTTGCTGTCTTGGAATTAAAACTATGAGTAGTGCTGCTGGCAACATCAAACAATACAATGTTCACCTTCCAGTTAGCACCCCTTTTTTTTTCTCATTCAATGTCTTTTACATAACGCAATGAGAGTGCTTATCTCCAGTTCCCACATCTGTTGACTAAATGAACATCTTTAAAATGATAACCTGGACAAAAGATGTGCAAAAAATGTACATGTTAGCACTGAGAAGTTTTTGAGAAAATGTTCTAGGATGTCTATGTTTAACTGAAGATTGGGAAAGTCATACTAACCATCAAAGGTGAGGAGGTATTAAAAAAAAAAAAAAAAAGGCAAAGTGCCTCAGTATGTTAGAATTTCTGTGAAGTTTAACCCATCTTCCTTCCAACCTATCATATTGCAAATGTTTTTCTTTGCATAATTCTGCCCTTGTTTTTCTATTTTGGAATTTCAATCTAAAGAACACACATGGAACACCTGCTATGTCACATCACTGCATTTTGGAGAAACCCAAACAGAGCATGACAGAGACATCTCCCTGTGCTACCCGAACTTAGTTCACAGAAATATGACTATAAGGCCATGCCTTCCTGATTTTGCACTCAATTTGGGGCAATTTGTGCTTCCAAGTAATTTTTTTCAGCCATTTTCTGGCTCTGTTGACAGTTAAGATCTTTATATGTGAATTTTATTTTTGTCTTTAAATTTCACTGGCTATGTCAGCTCACAGTGGTCTGTTTGTCATTTAAGTAGGAAAGTTAGATTCTGGCTCCATTTGAATAATCTTTCCTTTCCTTCCTTTTTCCTCTCCCTCACCCCCTCTTTTGTACCAGGGGAGACTAAGTTACACGCATGCTAGATAAACACCCTATATATTCCGCTGTTCTACCATACAGCTTCTTGTTCACTTTTTATCTTGACACAATGTCCCACATACTCACCCATGCTGCCCTTAAACTCATTACTTGTCCTAGGCAGGTCTTGGCTCCTCTACTCTTCATGCCTTTGCCTTCTGAGTCATTGAGATTAGAAATCTGATTTATGAGTCAAGCATTTGTTTGTAGACTAGAAGCTAAATATTTTTATTTCTTATAAGTTTTTATTTAGTATCTAATTTGCTGACAAATAAGAACAAAACAGATGAACAAACAAAGACGGTACTAAACCTACCTCTTCCCATAATCAGGAGGTGTTGTATATTTTGATTTCAAATCCCCTTCCAAGTTCACAGTTCATTGCTATAACTCCTTACAATGGTGCCACTGATAGTTATGAGCTCTTCTTCCCTACTAGCATCCTATAGCATATTGTTCACAGTAGGCTTCTGACCCACAAACCTACAGCCTTTTGAGAAAATAAAGAGCAGAAAATAACACAATACATCTAATATGAAAGAATCTCATTTTGTATTTCAAATTTCACACTTTGAACTAAATAAAACATAGTGTTAATGGGATGAATGTAGTTAAGGAAAAGAAGAAGTCTAGGGCTTGTGTATCAGGCACCAATATTTTCTTCCTGAATCCCTGACCCAAGGACTAACCAACTTTGCTCTGATAACAGGGAACTCCTGCCACCAATATTTCTGGGTGCCTGTTGATGTAGCCAACCTTATTGTTCACAGTAACCAGTGTCACAGAGCAGATTACCCCTATGTGTCTCTGCCAGTGAATTACCTGCAGACACAAGTGAACGTCTGTCATGTAGGACTTCCAGCAGCCATGGTGCTATGCTGACTTTTCCATGTGGATCAGTGTCAACTGTCTCTACCAGTGAATGTCACATAAGTGTGGCATCTGAAAACTCAGCAAGAAATGGGCTGGTGAGAGAAAGCAAACACGGAGATCACATCAAAATAGGCTAAGCCTGAGAGTGAAATGTGAAATGAAATTTGAACACCACACTTCTAGCCTGCAAAAACTCCTCCCAGCCTACCTTGCCAGCCAAGTTACACAAAATACTGTGCCATGAAAGTCAGCGATATGCTGGCACATAAGAATATTTCAAATGGAAACTCTCCCACATTCCTTTAGAATGTGAACCACTGGAAGCTCTATGAAAAGTTTCATCCCTAACTCAAAAGGTTCTAGATTATAACTTGCTGGGGGGGTCAGGGAACTACAGGCCAAAACTCACTAAAAGCATCTAAGCAAAAACTAAAAAACCAGCAATAAACAAAAATCCTACTTAGAAAAAAACCTAATCAAGTTGGTTAAAAATCTCTGTAAGGGTGGGTCTAAGACACTGAAAAGAGAAACTAAAGAGTCTAGGTGGTAGACAGACCTTCCAAGTTCCTGGAGAAAAATGGGTCCTTTAACTATATAACCTGTTATGGTTTTGTCTTATAAAGGGAGTGGTACAATGCAGTTTATTTTATTACCTATTTATGTCTTTTAAGGCATCAAATTCAATTTTTTTCATGATAATTATAAATATTAAAAAATGATATATATTTTTAAATTGATAAGATTTTGGCAGATGTTTCTCTATTTTCCAGAAGTGTATGATCACAATGTATGGATTCTATATTAGATTCCATATAACATGGTGATTAATTCTGAATACTACAATATTTTAAAATGTAACATCTATCACTTTAGAAGTAAAGCATGGCTTAAATGAGACCTATTTGTAATATATTTCTCATCTATGACACCAAAATATTCTATGAAAATGCTAATTATTTTGTTTCAAGTAGCTGGTTAAAAGTAGATGTATGTATTTTTAGCTATCAGATGGAAATTGGATTCTTCATGTTATTTACTTATTATTTCCACTTCCTATTCCTTCTTTGAATCCCATTGAGGGCATATACACAAACAAATTCATTCAACATGACATTTAATCTACAAAACTAATTTAAAATCTTTCCTCTCTAGTGGAAAAATGGAAGCAGAGGCAAAAAGCCAAATTTCTCCTCAGATCCTCAAATGTGAGAGGTGGTTGTTGGCTTGCCCGACTAGGGGCGTATGGAGAGATATGCTCTTCCTTTTAGCAGACATTGTTTATCACCAATTCTTGTCGGTGTGGACAATGTCCTTAATTCTTTGATGTAAAACACCTGAAGCCGAGCTGTCATCATTACACACTGGCCTGAAAGGTCTAAACTGACAAATGACACTGAGTGGTTGCCCTGAAGCAGTTGTTATACATATTTCTGTCACCAACCTATTCCTTAGGATTGACCATAAATGACACCTCTGAGCACTCATGGGAAACAAGATAGCTTGTTCCCCTGAGGAGATACGTTTGTACTGCTAAAGGTTGTGATGTTGATATTGTTGAATAAGATTAACTGGCATGTCAAATTTGTAGTACTTTGGAAGGAAAGCAATTCTCTGTCTATAGGCAATGCTCCTCTCTTTACTTCTAGTATTGGGCTTTGTTGCACAAGTAAAACAAAATAATACTATTATTAAGTATTTCCCTAATGAATACAGTATGCTATTTCTTAAATAAGTATTATCTGAATAAGAAATTAAGAAGAGGTACTCATTGCCTTTTATCATTGGTCAAAGTGCTACACAATAAATAACAAACTAGTCTCAGAAATGTTAAAATGACAGAGATATATATGAAATTACACCCACTGTTCTACTCTTAGCTTGAAGTCGACATATACTTCAATAATAAGATGATGAAAATGTGGACAGTTATAATATCCAAGAGTATGGAACTATATTATACTTAATAGCTAGCTTTCCAGACTTAAATAATTCTCCAAAGCCCCACCAAAATACTTCTTGATAAGAGAAAATAAATCTGATTTAGAATCCTGAATTCTATTATATTTTAATATTCTCAGTCTCTTTGACTCTTCTCTTTCTGTGTCTCTCTTTCTTTCTGTCACTCTGTCTCTGTCTCTCTCTGAAGGACAGAAAGGTGTTAGGTAGACATGAATCTGTGATGTTCAGAGGAATGGTTGGGGTTTTGTTCCTTAGACAGGAAGGTCTCTCTGACATGGAATTAACCAAATAGGCTAGGCTGGTTACAGAGTTTTAATATAATTTTAATAAGATACATATTAATGACAGTAATGATAAAATGCTATTCTTACCAGGTTGTAAGTTAGGGCAAGTAGATATAAAATACTAAACTAATCAAACTTTTAAAAAATGGCCACTTGACTGTCTATGAAGAAATCACGGTTAGTGTAATTAATTATATTTTATTCATAAGTTTTTCATACGCCTTATTGAAACAAATAATGGAAAATTACATTTATATTTTGTTTTCAGTAATTATCTCAGTTTTTGAGAAAGGAGACAGGATAAATGACATGGCAGAGGGAAGGGGAGAGATGTGAGAGAGGATATGAGAAAAGAGAGAGAAAGAGAAAGCCAAGGAGAGTAGGAAAATGATGAAGAGCAGAGAGAGAAGAAAAATGGAGGGAGAGACAGAAAAAAGAGGAAGAGAGTAAAGAAAGAGAAAGTATACAGGAGAAAGGGAAGAAGAGTGACAGCATAGGGAGAGTAGGAGGGAGTATGGGAAAGGGGGAAAGAGTGTTGAGAGGAAGAAAGCAATAGGTGAGAGCAGAAAGGAGAGATGGGAATGAGTTAGGAGAAGCACAAAAATGTGTGAGAGAAGAAGGGAATGGAGGAAGGACAGCAAGTGTCATGGTGGAAATTGCTGAGGGCAAAGGCGATGAGAGGTAATAAAAGGGAGAGGAAATGACAGGGCTAGGAGAACAGAAAAGTGAAGAGAGAAGGAAGGCAACAGGAAGAGAAGGAGTAGATAGAAGAGAGGAGAGAGGAAAAACAAGGGGCAAAAGAGGTGAGAAGAAGGAAGAAGTTAAAGGATGTGAGAGAACTGAGTGGTGAAGAAGCAGAAAAGAGGAAGACAAGAAAGGAGAAGAGGAGGAGACCACGTAGGGGAGACTCAACAATGAAGAGAAAAAAAGCTGAAAAGAGTCATGTGATAGGAGCAGGAAAATAGGTGCAAAGTGGCTTGCAGGTTGGACAATGTGGAGATTGAAGGGGTTAGGAGGAAGGCGGAGAGAAAGAGTAGAGGTGGCAAACAGAGCAAAATAGAAATAGTTTAGCAATAAATGAGGAGAGGGAAGCAAGCTGTTAAGAGACTAGAAACACAGTAGAAAGATAGGAGACAAGGATGAGGCAGAGGAGGAAGAGAGTAAAGTAGAAAGTTCCAAAGTGTAGATGAGGAAGACAACAGAGATAATTGTGTGGGAGGAGTTGGAGGCCAATGGGGGGGTCACATAGAAGGAAAAAGCAGAAGAGATAGAGATATTAGCAAGGTGGGAGATTGGGGATCGTAGAAAAGAGAAAGGGGGATAAGAAGGGAGGAATGAGAGCCATTGGAACTGCCGGTGAGAAGTGGGGTAGACAGAACAGATAGTGGAAAAGAGGAGAAAGAGGGGGAGGATAAAGCAAAGACAGAGTAGGAAAGATGAGAGAATCAGTAGGAAAGATGAGAGAATCAAGGAATAGCAAGGAATAGAAAATATGTGTAAACAAGAGAAGTAGAAAGAGGAGAAGGGAGAGAAGACAGTGAGGATCAAAGAAAATATATGGAAATGGGGAAAGGGGCAAAATGAGAGAGGAAACTCTTTACAGAAATAGCTGGTGAAAACTGTGCTAATTAAGTGACGCTCCAAAGGCAGGTCCCTGGATTTATGCTTCATACCTTTATATAATAGTCAGCTTTCATGGACTCCACAAGTCTCTGTTCTCACATACTATTTTACCTTCTCTTTCACATTTGTAATTGTATTTAAACAAATAGCTACCCATCGGGTGATAAGGAATCTGTTCACCAAAACATTAAGTGTTGTTACTATATGCACATTTTTTTTTTACTTTCATAAACCAGTTAAATTAATTAGAAATAAATAAGCTTTTCTCAGTTTGTTAATTTGACTTCTTGTAAAGAAACACTACTACTTATTTATAAAATTAAATAATAATTTTATTATAATGCATCTTTTTATATAATATTAAATGTAATTTTATATTTTATATTTATATTCAATGTAACAATAAGATTCATAATGTCTTTATTCAGAGAAAATACCTGGTACATTTTCTATTTAATTATCTCATTCTTAATATTTTTCTTTTAAACCACATAATTTATACCTTTAATTTATAATTTACTAAAATACCAACGGTTAATGAAAAGTAATTGGAAGTAAATTTATAACGTTTGACAGTGTCAAATTTTAATAGATATTTATAACACTATAAATTAGAGAATGCATAAACATATATTTACTCTGAGTATCATTCTAGAACACATTGAATCTCATCAACAACTTAAACTTCCTGGGCAACAAGGAAGATAATTTTCAATATGAAAATAAAAAGTTTGTTTTTTCACTTACTGAATTGTATGATTTTTTTTAGTGTTTAGGTGTTTTGTCTGCATATACATATATGTACTGTGCTCCTTGAGTCTAGAAAGTACCAGATATCTAGAACCAGAGTTAGAGATTTTTGTGAGCCACCATGTGAGTGCTAGGAATGTAATCTGGATGCTATAGAAGAGCAGCCAGTGCTCTTAACATAGAGACATCTCTCCAGTTCCAGATTACATTATTCTTAAGAAGAAAAGGAAGAAGATACCAATAATAAAAGAAAACAGGCCTCCTGGGGCACATTTTCCAGTGGCATTGCCCTCATTCTCATTACAAAATGAGAGCCACTTACTGACTTAGAATACAAAGGCAGGAAAACCACCAACATGATTGTGTTGGTGTCATGAGTGGACCTTGCTCCTTATGCTGTTAATAAAAGAAAATTAATATTTAGACTTTATTTCAAGGAATTTAAAGTGACATTTACTCATCTTATTCAGAATATCCAGCACAGGAAGTTGATGACAACACTGTCTAAGTAATCAGGAGAAGGAAAAGGGCAAGGCATATACAGGTGTGTGGCTATATATCTGAAAACAATAACTTAAATAGCACAACTGCTTGTCTGCTAACAACTGTGAAATATTATGCAAACAGAAATAATGAAAGGTCCTTGAACATGGGTGAATTTTGAAAACCTTAGAGTGCTTTAAACAAGCACAGTGTCAATGAGCACGTGCTGCACAATCCCATAGGTATCAAATGTATTGAAAAGGGAACTATTTAATATCTGACAGTCTATCAATGCTTGCAAGGGGCTTTGAGTAGGAGAGTAGGGAGTAAATGGTTCTTCTTGTGATGAAATTGATTTCCTGGGCAGCAAATTGCCAAATAGGGATGATGGTTTACATGCATGGGACATATTTGTTACATCTCATATAATCGTCTTACTTTTGTTCATGTTATAAAACTACTGAAAACATAATAATATAAAATATCACCATTCACTCTTAGTTTTTTCTTAAACAAGGGAAAGATGCACAATGCCTGAGATGTAATCCCTGCACCAGAAGGCAAAGACAGGAGGATTGTTATGAGTTCTAGGCTGTATTGGGCTATGAAGTGACTCTGTCTTTAAAAAACAACCAAACATTGTAGATGTCCCATGAATAGATTGTTTAATGCAGAATTTCACAGCAAGGAACAATCTGTGCATCTGAAAATGTTTCAAGCTCCCACATGGAAATGAAGTTAGATTAATTTGAAATGGTTTGAACCCCCTCTAAAAATGATAAAGATATTTTTGCTTAAGAGTTTGGCATAAGGTTATTTGTATAATTATTGAAATTGGTGTTTAACACAACTCTGAGTGTGTCATGAAAAATAGCTATTTCTTCTTGCTGGATGCCTAAGAAATTATGTGCATGAGTATTTGTGTGTGTGTGTGTGTGTGTGTGTGTGTGTGTGTGTGTGGTGTGTGTGTGTGTTAAATGCTTGTATTTTAAATGGAAATGTGTCATAGAGAAGAACTGTATGTACTCTTTGCATAGATGTCAGCTAGCATAACCATGATTAAAAACATTTGGTAGTCTTCTTAAAACATGAAAAATAGACTAACCCAATAAAATTAGTATGACATAGACATATTCACACCCCTAGGTTTCTTGAAGCATATAGCCAAAATATCTAACCTTAGCAGAGTGGGCATTCACTCACTGGCAGGGCCAGCAAGAGGAGGGACAGGAGAATGCATGCCAGAAATCACTGAATGAGGCTCTTCCCTCGTGTGGGCACCTAGTTTGAGCTCTTTCACAGTCATCTCAAGGTTAAAGAGAGGGATTTAGCTTATTAAATTATGGGAGGTGTGGGGAAATTCACATAATCCAAAAATATTGTCCACTATTTACTCTGAATTTATAGATATATTCACTGGTAACTAGTATAAAATATGATTTAAAATTCAAATACAAATAAAAGATGTAAAGCAAGTTGTAAAGATGAACCAGTAAATTTAATGAGAGGTTAAAGACATTATTTTTCCTTTATCTGACATAAAAACTATTTGAAATTTTATTCCAGCTATTAATCATGTTATTACTTTTCCCTGATAAAGACACGAGACACTGATTTACTTTGAACTGGGTTTTGCTTATGGTGACCATGAGGGGACAGTGTACTGTAACTTGTTCTCAAAAGACACAAGAAATGAAACAATTCATTTGATATTTAAATTTTCTTCCTAATACCTTGTATTCTCCTTCCATTCTTGTATAAATTATTCATTATTCGATGAAATCTATAAAACAAAAACAAAAAAAACCGACCAATAAAAAAAATCAGGAAGACTTGGACCATGCCAAAATGTAATATTAATATTCTTACTATCTTCCAATACAAGAAATAATTGAAACATAAAATATAATGAGATGATATTGAAACTAAGCCTGGATATGGGATAAAACATGAATTTATCAACTACTGATAGAATTTGACATTCTCAGCAACCTAGTAACAAAGTACCTTTGATAATACTCCACAGTCTAATATTTTGCTCTTATGGTAATGGCAATTTTTAAGCATGTTACTTAAAATATTTATTTTTAAAATTCAAAATTAAGCATCATGTTAAAAAACAAGTACTTATATTTTATCTAATAAACAAATGACTATAGAAATAAATATTTCATTACATTGCTCCCTCCAATAAGCCTTTTTTTTTTTTTTTTTTTACCAAATTTGTCAATGAACTTTGAAAACAACACTTATGGTAGTTTCTCTTTCAAATCTAAAATTGTTACCTAAACTTGAATTTAAAACATAGCTCTAAAGTTATCTTCTAGTAAAATTTTATAAAACTTCCCTTCTTGATGCCCAATCAGTTAAGAATTCCTACTGAAAATATTTTGGATAGTATTTGAAGTCACCCATTTGTCTAATTGTATGTTTGTGTGCTGTTCCACAGAATATTTTCTATTCTCCACTACAAGATATAATCTTGTATTATGAGGTTTCAGTCCTGAGTTTTCAGTTTAAAAGGGTCTTTCAAATGGGGGTTCCCTCTTCAGGAAGCCACTTGCTAAGTAAAGCCATTTCATCTGCAAATTACCTACTATGAACAAAGTGAATGCACCCTTTGAGTTAATAATGAACACACAGAAATAGGATAGCTGCTTTACACAAAGTGTAAGCATAGCTTATCAAATTATAACTGTATGCACATTGAGTTCCACATCTAATTTATTTTTCTGTACTTATCATTGAACTTCGCTAGAGATCAACATACAGAATTTCTGTAAGTGTAGGCGCCAATAAAGAGAAGAGTGTTGGTTTTGTTGCTATAAAAAAGTTTATCATAGTCTATCGATTAATGAATTTTAATTTATATCTTAAGTAAACACAATTTTATTTGGCACTAACCCTGATTTCTCTGTTATTTATAGTACTCATATTAAACTCTCATACACATCTTCAAATATATTCTGGATCTTCATGTTCATAATATGAATTGGCATTTGTTTGGAAGGATTCTTTAAGACTCACCTGTCAAACCAAACATTCCTAAAGAACTCTATGAAATAGATCTCAAAATAATTCATTCCAAACTGCAGATTCTACCAGCTAAGAGCCTAAATAGGGCTTTTATTGCCTATAGCTATTTCTCTTACAGCATTTTTCTCCTTCTGGTATACTGTGTGAGAACTGTGTTCCTCTGTATGTCCCCTCTGAATCACCTCTTGGGCAGCTTTTTATTGCATCCTTTTCAAATCTACAATTTTACTGGCTCCATTTCCCTTAGGGAAGTGTACTATGTCAGAGCTGGGGATATTATTTATCTCCTTATTTTAGTACAGAAATCACTGAGATAGAGTGTCCTTTAGCCCAGACTGACCTTAGATTTTGTGTGATCAAGATTGACCTCTAAGTTCTGATAGCATTGCCTCTATAGGAATTGTGTAAAAATTGCAGGCACCTGCAGCTGCCATACCTAGCTCATACAGCGCTGTGGATTAAATCTAAGTTTTTCAGCATGCTAATTAAGTATTCTGCCAACTTATGTACAGTTCAAAGTTACATATAACTTTTATTTTCATACTTCTTTTATTAGAAAAAAAATCTTCTGAAGATGTCCATGCAGAGCACCCATTCTTGTTCAGAGAAACCCACAAACTTTATTATGAGGTTTCACCTAGGTCTTTGATCAATTTTTTCAGTTCAAATTCCAACCAGTTTTACATTCAATTAGTGAGTTATTATTTGTATCTTAATACTAACTGTACTCTTAACTTCTTTCAGACATTTTAATATAATATTTCTATTTATAATGTTGAACTTAGTCGAGAAATCTTTTCTTGACATCTAATATTTCTCAATGTGACTTCTGCTTTCCTTATCATTTGCAGGTCAATTTCCATACACTGTTTCTGACACAACATCCCATGATATTCTTACATGAGTTTACTTTATGCTGTGTTTTTGGTTTGTTCCCTTCAAGGAATGAATGCTTAAATGGCATTTTTACAATTCTATGTAGATCAATGTGTTGCATGATTAAACATACTATTGTCGGTAAAATATAAAATTTAGAAGTGGAAAATGCTGAATTTAATGAATGGATACTGTCCAAAGATTTTACTTTATTCTTCTTATGTAAAGTAGAGAATTCATACAAGAGAGATCAATTCAAAAAAAGAAAAAAAACCTCATTAAGTACAGCATTCACTAGAAGTGAATGCTTCTATCATCTTTGTAGTCTCTTCAAAGAACCTAGCAATTAGGAGATATTTAGATATACAGAGAGTTGATTCAGAGTGACGATCCCACAATTTGAGAAGATCAACTCCAGTTTTCCTTGAATACTTTAATAGACTTTCATTGGTTGTGGGGAGAAGCAGTAACTAGCACAGTGAAATTTAGAAACTGAAAATAAGAACTTCAAGAACAGAAAAATAAATGAGAGACAGTAGTAAATACTAGGGGTATTTTAGAGGTAAATAAGATGCAGAATGTTTAGGCTCTTCTCATGTGCAGAAAGCTAGAAGGGTAGAGAATGGAGCAAGCTGATGGGCTAGACATGAGGATCAAAAGAGAGTAAGGATGAGAGAGAAAAGTAGGAAAATTGAGAATTGAGATATGGGAGATAGGAAAATAGTAGTGGGGTGAAGAGAGGAAGTGAAAGGGAAAAGAAGGGAGAGGGACCATTTGAAGTAGGAAGAGATACTAGAGAATAGGGAAGGAATTGAGAATGGAGAGATGGTACACAGAGAGAGGTAAGATGAAAGATGAAGGGGAGATGAAGGAAAATGGATGGAGAAAAAGAAGGGTAAAAGAAGTGAGAGGACAAATAGAAAACAGAGTTAGAGTGGAGAGGAAACAGGATAGGTAAAAGGAGGTATAGGAGGGAGGTAAAGTAAAAGAGAAGAAAGGGGACTATAGGGAAACGAATAGGAGTTAGAGGAGAAAGGGACAAGGTAGAAGAGAAAGAAGAGAAATATGCAAGGTAATGAGGGGTGAGATGAAGGTAGAAGTAAAGGAAAATGACAGGAGAGATGGGGATAGAGGGGTAATGCAGTGCTAAGGAAAACAACAAGAGACAAAGAGAAAGAAGAGAGGACGGTAAAGGGGAAAATGAAAAACAACAAAAAAAATGGAGACAGAAAAGATAAAGAGGAAAGGGTTAAAGAGTAGAGGGAGAGCCTAGGTTAGACCCATGTAGGCTTCCTATGTGTTGGTTCAGTTTTCTTGAGCCCCTAGGAGTCTTCCTGTGGGTTTTCTTGTGCTGCTCTTGATTCTTTCAGCTCCTATAACCCTTCCTTTCATTCATGAGCAGAATTCACTGAGTTCCTCTTTATGTTTCTCTGTGTGTCTCTGCATCTGTTCCTATCAGTTTCTGGATCGAGCTTCTCCGATGGTGATTATACGTAAATGCTGTAGTTGTGTAGCTTAGTGTTTTTGTGGAACTCCTAACAGAGGGATCAGGGGCTGTTTCTGACACTTTTGCCTGTTTTTGGAACCTGTGCCCTTCTACTGGATTTCCTCATTCCAGCCTACATATGAGGGGAGGTGCTTAATCTTACTGCAACTTGATATGCAGTGTTTAGTGGATATTCCTGGAAGGCCTACCCTTTTCTTGGGGGAAACAGAGGTGGAGTTCATGGGAAGGAGAGACTGAGAGGAAAGGAGAGAAGAGAGACTGTGGTTAGGATGTAATGTAGGAAAGAGTAAATTAATGGAAATATAAAATGAGTAGAGGGAGATGAAGAGAAGGTAGAAAGGGGAGCAGAGACAGGAGGAAGAGAAGAGATCAAGGGGGTTATAATTGAAGCCAGGAAAAAGGAAATTAGAAAGTAAATAGTGAAGGAGAGGTGTATAAATGTGTCAGGGGAAGATGAAGGGTTGGAAAGAGCGTAAGAATAAAGGGAGAAGAGGAAAGAGAGGAGAGAATAAGAGAAACAGGTAGCCAGGCAGTGGTGGCACACGCCTTTAATCCCAGCACTTGGGAGGCAGAGACAGGCAAATTTCTGAGTTCGAGGCCAGCCTGGTCTACAGAGTGAGTTCCAGGATAGCCAGGGCTATACAGAGAAACCCTGTCTCAAAAAAACAAAAAAACAAAAAAAGAAAGAGAAACAGGTAAATTATTAAAATGTTAAAGACAAGAGAAAGTGAAGGCAGAGGGAGGAGGTATAAAGAAAAATGAGAGAAAAGAGTGATGGAAGGTAAGAGAAGAAAACTGGTGATAGAGGTGAAGGGATAGACAATGACACACAGTGGGAAGAGGGCAAAGAGGGAGATGGGATGAAGGCAGGAGGAAGGGGAGAAAGGAGAGAAGGGAGAAGAGGACCACTAAGAGGAATTAGTAAATCAGAGGAGACTAGTAGGATAGCAGGAGGGAGAAAGTAGCAAGAGGAAGAGAATTGAACATGGAAAGCATAGAAGGAAAGAGAGCATAGCCAAGGAAGTGAAGAATAAGGAGGCAGATAGCAGAGAGGGAGGAAAAGAATGGGAGATGAGAGTGATGAGCATAGACAGAAGATGGCAAGTGAAACACAGTAGAGAGATAAAACAGTAGAAAAAGGAAGAGAGGCAAGAATAGATGAAAAGAGGAAATAGGAGAGGGGAGGGAGACAAAAATGACAAGAATGTTAGAGGAAAGGGGAACATATGAGAGAAGAGAATGGTAAGACAAGCATATCTTATTGAGAGTTTCTGTCGTGATAAGCACCATGATCAAAAGCAATCTGGAGAGGAACGGGTTCCTTTCATCTTACTGCTTTTAGCACATGACTGAGGGAAATCAGGGCTAAAGACTCGAGGCAAGAATATTAGCAGAACCCATGGAGGAGTGATGCTCATTGGCTTGCTCCTCAAATTTTTCTCAACATAACTTTTCACATCACCCAGGACCACTAGCCCAGAAGTGGCACTACCCTCAGTGGTGATAAAGACAGGCACAGATAGATGGAGATGGTGCAGAAGGAAAGAGGAGACAGGAGGGCGAGAGGAAAGAAAAAGGAATGCTTAGCTCTTCCACATCTATCAGCAATCAAGAAAATGTACCACAGGATTTGCCTAACACCAAGTGGTGAGGGCATTTACTCAATTGAGGCTCCCTCTTTGAAAATAAGAACACCTCAGAAATAATGAGTTGGTGGGGGTTTCTAGTTGTTCTTTCCATGCACACAACTGAGAATAGTAAGATAGTCTTGTTAATGGCACTAACTTCTGTCTCTAGAGTTCATTTCTAGGAATAATGTAAGTTGGGTAATGGTGATGAGACTGGGTATGTTTTGAAGTATAAAATTAAGGACTGTTTCTGATTCTCTTTATGTCTTCATGGATGGAAATCAGACAGGGGTAGAGCATGGCATTTTGAGAGAGTTTTATATACTGGGCATGAGTAAAGGCATTGCAACAGTCACGTGTTCTGGGGTTTCTTGTGGATTTAAAATGGAATGTGGTGGTTGTTTAGCAGGATTGCATTGGTTGCTCTTAGATGAGATCAAATGGACAAGGAGCTCTTCCTTCTTTTTTGCTGCAGTTGGTGCATCATAGTATTTGCAGTTCATCTTGCCATTTGTTTACTTCTCTCATCTGTATGCTACATGCTACCATATTGCATGATTTGTGTCCCTCTCTTCTACATGTTTCTTATTTTTTTTCCTGAGGTTATTCCTTTAGGTACTTTCCTGTCCTAGTCAGTCCATCTGCATGGTCACTTTAAGACTTTCAAAATCTTTTTGTGTGCCCCAAAAGCCTAAACCTGTAAAATATAGCAGGATGATGTTTGAAATGAGTGTGTGATCTAGGCAATATAATTTTGCTCACATCTTTTTCTTAACTTTGTGCAATTTCTAAACATCAATTATCTAGGATTCCCTGTAATCCATATGAGGATTGACATATTTAAATGTAATATTCATTAAATCTCACATGCTTCTTTTTTCCTTGTTGTTTTCTCTTGAATTATTTACTTAATTCCAGGAAGAGGCAGTTGTTCCTTCTCAGCTTCTCTGCCTCTTGGCTATCATGTGTTCCTACATTCACTTAAAATTTTTTTGCAGGTTCTACTTTTAACTGTTACTTTGAAGTATATTCTTTTCAAAGATGTAAACACCTTGGAGGCTTGAAAAAGAGAAATATTTAATGATGTCTAAGACAAGAGTGGACTTAACCACAGAGAAAGCCATACATATGTATATGTGAATATACTCCATCTCTGTCTCTGCTGCCTCCTCCTCCTCTTCTGTTTCCTTCCTTCCTTCCTTCCTTCCTTCCTTCCTTCCTTCCTTCCTTCCTTCCTTCCTTCCTCTCTCTCTCTCTCTCTCTCTCTCTCTCTCTCTCTCTCTCTCTCTCTTCTTTCTTTCTTTCTTTCTTTCTTTCTTTCTTTCTTTCTGAGACAGGGTTTTTCTATGCAACAGCCCCGGCTGTTGTCATGAAATTCAATTTGTACATCAGACTGGCCTCAAACTCTCAGATATCCACCTGCCCCTGGCTCTAAAGTGCTAAGATCAAAGGCTTGTAACACCACTGCCTGGCTCACTATAGTCTTAATAGGCAAGATATTTACAAATTAAACCAGCAATTGTACATAAACTTCATAATAAGATACATGAGCCTTGTGGAAGAACTCTTTCCTCCATTTGTTGTAATGTGTTTGCTTTGGCAATAGTCTCAATAATAATTATAATCCGGGAAAACTATGGTGTTTTTCCTTATTTATATATGTACAAATTTTTAGAAGAAACCTCTCTTTAAATAAGAGGAGATTGTATTCATATGTGGGGTGTGTGTGTGTGTGTGTGTGTGTGTGTGTGTGTGTGTGTGTTTATTTGTTCATTTTCCTTTGGTTATTTTTCTTTTGGTTTCCTTCAAACGTTAGTATATGTCAAATTGAATTTCTCTATAAGGCAAGTTTAGAAACAACAGAATGTGCATTTTCTTTGGAGAAAACTCTGCAACAATTTATACCATTCTTTAAACAGTTACACTGTGTTGTCTGATTGGACAGCATGTTGCTCATTTACTTCATGGTCTGCCTCCTTAGACTGTAAATTATTTCTACCTGGTAGCTAAGCTAAGTCTTGGTAGTAATTGGGGACAAACTTATATAAACACTTGGTGTAAATATATTGGTACAGTGTTTTTCAGAAAATGTTGAAAACAGCCTCAATATCTTTAGTGGAACATATCCAGCACCAGGGAATTGAGCAAGTATTTGAGAAATGTTTATGAGACTGAGTAATGAGCAATTAGATGAGTGAGCTAAGGAAACAGCAGCAGTATACTGATGCTGTCTCTCCTGACAGGGAGCCTATATGGTATAGGCCCTTGAAGTGCTGATAGGCAGTTCTTGCTCTATCAGAAACTAAACTGCAGGTTGGGAGTGTGGGTACTTCTCTGGTTGCCACACAGATGTGCTGATGTCAGATCTGAATCTGAGAGCACCTCAGATTCACAATCCTATCACCTCATTGTGATGTTAAAGCCTCCTCCATTTGTAGATATTTTCAAACTACTAAGGAAAAACACACCATCACATCTATGTATAAATGCTTCTTTACATTCTACAAAAGAGAAACTACATGACATACTTCATATTAGTGCCATGCCACGTTAGTAACATTTCAAGCACAATCCCTCCCTGGATATGCAATTCTGATCTTTTTGAAATCAAAGTTTACTAAAACTTCCCATCAATGAATGATGACTCATTTAATCCTTTCAGTCAATGATACAAAAACTTACAAGGCAACTTCACCTAGTAATATTTATAGCTGCATAAATGAAGTGTTTCAACATTTACAGTTTTTTCTTTAAGCTTTATTTATTCATTTATTTCCATGTGTGTATATGGGAATCTGTGTGAATATATTTGCATCATGTGGATATTGGAGCCTTCAGATGCCAGAGAAGCTGCCTGGTCCCCTTTACACATAGTTACAGTAGTTACAGGCACTTTTGAGATGCCATGTGTGTACTAGGAACTAATTCTCTGCCAGTGCAGCTTCTCCTGCCTGTGTATAATCAAGATAACATATATGATGCTTTATTTAATAAAATAAAGATTTTATTTGGAAAGAAATAATGTAACTATTATTTTTCTTTCAAATTCTTCTATATTGTAAGTGATAAAGCCAAATTTTGAATCCTAGCACACAATTTTTTCCATCCTAAGTGACTGCACCATGGGCATGATTTTTGCAGCAGGTCTTTGATACCTGTGCAGCTAATCATTTGGCTGTATGAATGACATATTCTCAGCTAAACGTTATAACAGGTTCTTCCTGGCTCTGGGGATTTGCCTTTCTTTTATTACAGCACTTAAAGTAGACATCCTTCCATTTTGTCTTCTCCACTGGTGTATACATCTTTTACTAATGTGTCAGAGAAATCTATTTCAAGGCCTTGTAGCTACAATACTAAAATGTTGTTCTCAGAAAGGCAGAACCCCTACCTTCCAGTCTCTACTGGAACACAAAAGTCCAACTCAAGTAATCGGGCAATATTCACCTACAGATGGCCAAACCACTCTGATAACCTCCCCATCTAACATCAATGCTTACATGATCCTTTTACGTTTCTCTGGAGTTTAAAGTCAGCCTTTCTTTCCTAGAGCAAGAGCCTTGGATGAAGTCTTCTTACCTGGTTAATTTTAATCAATGCAAATTTTCTTTGATGTGATTCATATTCCAAAGATCATAGAATAGCAAGTGTTAGCTTTCCTTCTAGGCTCCACCCCACAGTTACCTGTCAATATCCAGGTAGGCCTGGCTTAAAATAAAAGAGGCTACTTGTCCTGTCCTCACTCTCTTATATTCTTATTCTCTCTGACACTGTTCTCTCCTAGATCCATTTTCCCTCTCTCCCCTTCCTACTCCCCTCTCTCCATGTGTTCTTGCTCACCTCTTCTCTTCTCTTCTCTTCTCGTCTCGTCTCGTCTCTCCCCTCCCTCCCCTCCCTCCCTCCTCCCTCCCCTCGTCCTCCCTCCCCTCCCCTCCCCTCCCCTCGCCTCCCCTCCCCTCCCCTCCCCCCCCCTCCCCTCCCCTCCCCTCCTCTTCTCCTTTTCTGCTCTTCTCCTCTCTCTTCTTCTCCTCTTCTCCTCTTCTTTCTCCTCTTCTCCTCTTCTCCCCCTCCCTCTCTCTGGCTCTATAATCCCTTCCCAACTCCCAATTTCATGCCTTAAATAAAACTTGTTCTATACTATACCCATTATAGGGAGAAGGGATGCCTCAGCCTTGGCCTGCTGAGGCACCACTCCCACCTCACTATACCTAGCTCTAAATAACATATCCTTGGCTTTTTCTTTTCTATAAAATACAACATTTGTTCCTGGATCTCCTCCTCCTCCTCCTCCTCCTCCTCCTCCTCCTCCTCCTCCTCCTCCTCTTCCTCTTCCTCCTCCTTCTCCTCCTCCTCTTCCTCCTCTTCTTCCTCCTTCTCCTCCTTCTCTTCTTCTTCCTCTTCCACCTCCATCTGTCTCTGTCTGTCTTTCTGTGTGAATGTGTGTGTGTGTGTGTGTGTGTGTACTCCCTCTCACATTGGTTAGTATAAATGTGTAAATGTCCTCTGTTTCCAGGGGAGGGTTGTTGAGCTAGCAGCCATCCTAGAGTCCTTGAGGACAGAGCATTCACAGTCTTCATTACTGGCCTTCTCAATAACCCTTTGTTCTAGGACATTTTCTCTTGAATAAGAACTTCCTTTCTTCTCTGATTTGGTTCTTTTTCTTGCTTCTGTGAAACCCCAGGCCTGGGTGAACTGTTTTCCTGCCATCAGTCAGGGTACTAGCCCTGAGCTCAGCCTCCAAGTTCACCTTGTGGTGACCTGGTGATAAAGCCTGACTGTCATTTCTAAATGCCACATTTGTCCTTGGGACCACAGAATGGACAGATCTCTAGCTTTTAGTCTCATCCACAAAGGTATGTCTTTACCCAAACTCCTAGGCTCCCTACTTAGATGTCTCCCAGTCTAAAAGGCTTCCAAATTCACAGGCTAAATTTGGCACCTTTATCCACAATGCAATAACACTGAATGGCCACTTACTGGTACTTTAAAAGGAAAACTTTTACAACTCTCTTACCAGCGATCTCTCTGGTTCCCCACCCATGCATTTTCCCCACCCTTGCTCTCTGGTCCAGGGTCCATGCCCCCTTGATTCTGTCACTGCCACACATTTTCCAAATCACTGCCTGTGCTTCTGTGCTCCCTTGGCCATTGCTTGCTGCCAAGTCACACCATGCCACTCCCATTCCTCACACTCTGCTACATAGATTTGTCTTTGTGTTTGTCTCTATCACTCTTCTGCTGCTTCATTCTAAGGTATCTAGATGCTTCTGCCATTCTAAGATATAACAAACACATGACTTTCCTCCAGGCAGAGATGCTGCTTCTGTGACATCTTATTGAAAAAAGCAACCCTGTGATCATCTGCCACCTTTGTTATGAACAGTTCTCATGTCACTGCCTCCTCAATTTAAGATAGCCTAACTTAAAGTCTCCAAAGACACTTTCCAATTAAAATGAGGTAAATAATAATTTCAATATTAATTTAAAGATTTACAACAGTGAAAGGATTAAAGACCACTGCCTTAAAGTTATGCTGAGTCTTGTTTTTGCTAGTGTCATTAAGTTACCATGTACTTTCATTATTTGCTAGATACATCAAAAGCAAATAATTTTGTTCAACATCTTCTTAGATTTCTTTCTATATCTGACCCATATTCTTATTGACTTCACATGCACATATTTCAAAGATGCTACCTTACTGTCCAGGTCATGCACAAGCCTTCTGTTTCAGAATATGAGATAATGGATCTAAGACAATCATTCAAATCATTTGAACGTGTTTTGTTTGTTTTGTTTTATTTTGTTTAAAATCAATCATAATCATCTATGACAAGGGCAAGAATATCTTCAAGGTATCTTAAGCAATTTTAACTTACATTGCAGGTGGAGGCTACTCTAGATAGCCACCAAAGGCAGGCACATATTTCATTTGCTTTTGAAATTTTGGCCAAATACAGGCCTAATAAATATAAAGGTTGCAAAATGATACAATTTCAGCCTGTGCTGTTTAGCAATCAAAATTAAATTATTTCTAATTTCTAATTTTTAAACAAATAGATTATTAACTGCTATATTTCATCAAGCAAATATTTTTTAAGTTTGAAACATGTAATTAAAGATGATTCTATAATGATCCATAGAAGTCAATGTACAAAAAAGAGTTATAAATAAGACCATGAAAATGTGTATTAGAATATTGCTCTGTAGATAACTAGTCACTCAAAAAATAAAACATGCAGAGAAAGATTTAGATTCTTTATTGCATTTTAGTATTTTGAAATCTTACCAATCAGGGACAAAAAAACCCACAATACTGCTGTAGAATGTGACATAAAACAAGCTGCTAGAGGAAAGAGGGCATGAGATGATGTCCTAGCAGGCTGGGTTATTTTTCTCCATCACATTGTTAAAATAAAAATAGAAGAGAGGAAATGTTGATGGAAACAAATCCCAAACAAAGTAGATCTCATCCTGAATTCAACGCTGGAGATTAGCACTGCAGGTAGACAAAGGTTTACTAAGGAAATCATTAGTGGAAAGCTTTGGATTTTTATCTCCTGATATTGACTGAAAGAAAAAAATACATATGGATAAACTGATGGATTGATAGCTTTATTTCATACTGCAAAACGGCTCTCCAAAAATAGATTTTAATTCAAAGTACAGGAACTTATTTTGTTCTGTTGCTGCTGTCAGCAGCTATCTCTTAAATCCTTGGGATAAGACAGATTATTTTTGTCTGAGACATTTTAACTGATAAAATAATCATTTGGCATTCTTTTCTGAGTGAATGCAATGTATAGAAATTCTGGCAAAATTAATTTGTCATGCATTAAATCACAGATTCTATTTTAGATAAACAAAAATAAAATGGTCTAAAACAAACAAAAATAATCCACTGTGAATTATTAAAAACTCATTACAATGACTTAAAAACCATTAGTACTTTGCAATGCAATCAAGGCATCATATAAAGGATTCCTTCTTTTAATACAATATTATTCATATATATATATATTATATATGAATAATATTGTATTAAAAGAAGGAATCCTTTATATACATATATATGTATATATGTATATATGTATATATGTATATGTATATGTATATGTATATGTATATGTATATGTATATCAAAAGTCTCTTGATGACTTACAGCAGCAGGAGCTAATTTTGACACGTATACATACCTGATCTTTCCTGATCACTCTCACTGTTGTACCATCCTAGTCCTCTGCTGATGAGGCTGATCCTAACTAGGTAAGGATGGTAACAAGGCACACAGAACCTCTGGCCATATGATGAATGTGTAAACCCTTTGTAAATGATGTATCACAAGTTGACATTTCATGATTTAGCCATTACTAGGAAAGAATAATATAGAAACTTGAAAAACAATACAGTCTCTCATAGTTTATCTTGCCATCACATTATTCTCTCACCTTTCTGTTTATGGCAGTTTACCAATACTCAGTTTTGACATCCATGGTTTGGTAAACCAAGGCAGGCAGCCTTCGGAAGTCAGTGTTTAGAGCCATTGACTGGGTCGGTCCAACAGCAGCCAGCCATAGAGAAATTACTTAGCAGACTTTTCTCTGAGGGAATAAAGCTTAATTTACTGGGCCTGGTACTCTCTATAGCCAACAAAAAACTCTGAGCTCTTTTAACTACTTGGGGCTGGCAAGAAACAGAAGGAAGTAATTTTACACACACACACACACACACACACACATACACACACACTCAGTAAGTAGATGAAACAAAAGGCAGAGACTAATATCTTCTACATATATACATGTATACATACAGACAGACAGACAAACATATACACATTTACATATAGAATGGATGGAGTAAAACTCCAGCAAGCAGGCTCCAAGCATTTTACACATATACATATGTATATATACACACATATACTTGGAGGGTGGAGGGAAGAAAGTCCCAACATGTTCTCACACAAATTTTGCATATACACATATATACACATAGTTGATGGATAGAAAGAACAATGTTCCAACAGCACATTTTATTTTTTTTCCCCATGGGTTAAATATTCCAGCAAAATCTTTCAAACAGTATAAAATTACAAGCTTTCTTATAGTGAATGAGTATGAAAAAACAATATGCTCCCCAATACCTTTATAAGAAATAACATTATGTAGTACAGGTAAAGAAACAATTTTTTCCCTAGCACCCACATACATTTGTGACTAAGCAACTTGTTGACTAACAAAAGGTCAGCAAGCAAGGTAGTTTTTTCAGCCACTTTCTCTTGCTGGTAGACAGCTATTTATAGTTACAAAGAAAGGAGTAATTATTTTATTATTTTTCTTTAAAAGTAATCTTATAAGAATCTTAAAAGAATCAAATCTAAACTTTTATAGAAAAATCAGCATGTCTATTTAAATGACAATGAGGTTTGATATGCAATGTTTCCTCAACATTTTTATAAATCATGCATAACTGTCACTGGGGATTGAATATAAAATGTTCCTCATGAATTCACATTGGATTGGTTATTGTCATCCTGGCAGTCCTAACTTGAGATTCTGTAGGTTAGCAGGTAGGGACCAGTTGAGAGCAATATTTTCCTGTGAGATGGTCCTTAGGGATACATCCCCTTCTCATGAGTGCTGTATTTCCCTCTGATGGGATGTGACCAGCTCTTGTTTTATTTCATGGCTTCATTGCTTTCAGCTCCATGATAGTCTTCCATTCACAGTAAGATCCTCACCCACTCAGTGCTTTTGAAAATGAGTAAAGTAAAATATTGTACTTTATGCAAGAGTACTTTTTACTTACCTGGCAGGCCAAGCTCTTTTCTAGCCCTGCTCTGACAGGTCCATTCCCCTTGACCTAGCCCAGGCCTTGCTATAACCTAGTCATGCCCCAGCCCTTTCCCTTCTTTGTATCAACCACTGTCTCATGGGGTTTTTGCTGGGACTCAAGCAAGTGGATTCTCCTCTTATTCTTGACTTCAAGGATTAAAGTCAACTAAATGATATAACCAAAACAATGTGCCAAGCAAATACAAGCAATGAGCTCTTAATATAGAACTCCTCAGCTTTAACCCACAATTGATAACAATGGTGATTTGGTTTGAGTAAGAGTAGGGAGGGTTTCATGAAAGGCTTACAGTAGAAAGTGGTAATGGGAATATACTGCAATCTGAAAAAAAAAAAAAAAAGAAATAATTGTTTAAAATTTGAATTCTAATTTATTTCCCCATGAGAGAGCTATATTCGATCAACTAAATCAGCCAGGGAAAGACAGCTTAAAGATTATCTCATTTATCTATAGAATTTGAAAAGCTTGATCTCCTATAGTTAAGAGTACAGGAGTGGTTTCCAGATAAGGAAATTTTAGAGGATGGGTAAGGGATGGCAAATGCTAATAATCACAGGTACTCATAGTTACATAAGAGTAAAATGCTCCGGGCTTCTGCTGCATACCAAGGGGCTAACGTTACTGACAACTTGCTGTAAACATAAAACAGCTCAGAGAAAGAAGTCTGAGTACTTATGTCAGGATGAACTGATTTGTCTGAGGAAATACATATGTTAACCTACATATATTAACTCTGATTAGACCAGTGACTCCATATATATCAAAAGACCACAGAATAGCACTTAAATTTGTAATTATTTTGTTAGTTAAAATTTAAAAAATGAAGATAAATGTTTAAGTTTAGATGTAATAGATTCTTTCCATAGCAAACTAAAATTTAAAGCCTTATTAATAAGAAATACAAATATAAAATATATAGCATTTAGGTTAGCAATTCAAATATTCATTTAAAAACATAAAATTTAAAGAGCTTAGTTGGTGAGTTATTCTACAACTTTATAACACATTATTTCCTAGTTTTGCAAGTTTATCCAGGAAATAGGGGAGCAGAATCTTTCTCTTTTTATAAAGCTAATTAAGGAGGGACACAATAAAGCATAAAATTGTATCTCAAATAAGCATAAGCATAAAAATGAATCTCAAGGATAAACATAAGTACATAATTCTGAGAAAAAACAGTGCATCAATTTACCAAAAGAAAATCTAAGCAAAACTGGAATATGTAGTAATAAAGGTTAATAATCCTGGAATATATATTTTTTGTTTGATATAACCATTTAATACAATATTTATGTTGAAATGAAATCTAAAAGAAATATGCATATACTAACAAACCTATAAAAATAACCAAAATTCACTAATAATGATGGAATGTAAAAGAAATTACTTCTTAATTAGGTAGTAAGGCCTGAGGCAGTCACACTTCACTGTGATCTGAGAATGTATTTTCTTTAAATCATATGAATTGTTTATTTAAATTACTCATTACAATACCAAAACTTATACCCAAGCTACTAGACAAATCAAGAAGCAAAAGTTTAAATATAGCAGATTAAGTCAAATCTCATTCTTCAGTGTTTATGTGGCATAAAAGAGGCCTCTTGTTCAAAACTATGATAAGTTATTATAATTAGGAGCAGGTTTTAATGAGACACAGATGAAAATTTTTAATATTAGTAGATTTTACAAACCATTTGGAGTAGCCAGAAAAATAATATAAAAAATAAAATGTGGATAAAACCAACTAGTGACAGTGCCAGCGCTGCCACAGTCCCGAGCTTTGGTGTAGGCCTGGGGGAATTAAAGGTAGACACAGACTTGGGTCATTTGTTAAGAGAGAATGCCAAAACTTTTACTGAGCAGGTCCAATATATACACTAAAGAAGGAAAAACACAAACAGGAATTCAACTGGGGGGCAATGGGCTGTCAAGTGTAAATTCCCTGTCGGGGCACCATGCCTACATCAGGATGTTTTGATTTTAGAAAACCAGAAGAATGTTACTTGGCAGAGAGCAGCACACAGAAAGTCTCAGCCAGGACATGTCAGCCCTTTGGGGTACTACAGTTCCCCTGGTTTTATTTTATAGGAGAATAGCATCTGTCACGTTCAGTCAATACCAATTACCCATCATTGGGAATCCCTGCCAGCCTCAGGGCCCCTGTCTTAGGAAGGTAAGGACTGCAAAGGAGTTGCTCTTCATTGACTGATTATTCTCAGTAAAGGCTGAGCCAAATCTGGGCAGAAGGGTTCTCTCGTGCCAGCAACAGGAGCACCTGTTTAGTAATTGCCTGGGACTGGATCTACTGTCTGCGAAAGTGGCAAAGAAATATCAGTCCTGCTGTGGTTGCACCAAAGGCTAGGACTTCCAAAGACAAGAACCTCTAGCCCACCCTTTAAGGAGCCTTCTGGCCAGCTTGAGTCCTGCTAAAAATTTCTCCCCAGAGGTGGGCTGCACACAAGTATCATTAATCTTCCGTGTGGAAATAGATAACTGTTGAGTAACAATAAGTAATTGTTGATTTATCAAATTAGCTGCAGCTTTTCCAGTAGTCCTGTTGATGGAAACTATGACTGGACAGGTCAAGCTACTTATCCCCTTTGACATCAGAACTGAGGAGTTCTTCATAAGGCTCCAGTAGATCTACTCCTGGGCAGGGCTCCATAGCAACAGGGCACATGCAACACTCAGAAATCCAAACAGGACTTTCAGCATCTTTAGGAAAAACACAAACAGAACCTCTCACCCTGACTAACACAGGGTCAGGGCCTCCCATACACCTGAAGACAATTCTTTCCATTTCACTAAGCCCAGTACCTTCTGGGATCATTTCCAATGTCTGCTGCAGACAATGCATCCTTATCCACTAATAAAAACTTTAAAATATATAAAATAAAGGATAATCTTGCATGAGGTGGGTAAACTCTCCCCCTTTTTTTTTGTTTTTTCTAGGTGATTTTCAATGTTAAATGTGCTCTTTCTACTATAGCCTGGCCTTGTGGATTATAAGGAACCCTGGTCTTATGGGTAATATTATATTCATCACAAAATTTATTAAAAGACACACTACCATAGGCTGGGCCATTATCAGTCTTTATTTGTCAGGGAACCCCAAAATAGGCAAATGTCTGTAGGCAATGGTTCTTAACATCTTTTATTTTATCCCCACTGTGAGCCAAGGCAAAAATCATACCAGAAAAAGTATCAATGGTATCATGAACAAAGTGTAATTTCCCAAACGAGGGAATATGTGTAACATTCATTTGCCAAATATCATTGGGTACAAGACATGGGGATTCATTCCCAAATTAGGGGAGAAGATAAACTGAGTACAGTGAGGGCAGTGAGTAATGATTTGAACAGCCTGTTCTCTGGTAATGTCACAATGAAATTTCAAGGAATTTGCATTAAGATGAAATTTATTATGCATAGAAACAGCCTTATCATACTTAGTGACTAAATTTAAGGCAAGCAAAATTTGTTTGGTATGAAAATCAGCCTCACTATTATATTGGGCCAAAGACCTGGTAACAATGAATGTCCCTGAATATGACCCACAAACACAGGCAAAGTTTGCTGCCACAAAAGAGCTTGTGCCTACAACAGGCAAGAGCAAATCGAAGACACAGGTGCCACATAAGATGCAGTCTCCAAGGGTTCCATAATTTGAGAAACATATACACTATCAGTATATATATATTACAAGCTTCATATGGGAACAAAGATAGTGCCAATTGTAAGGCCTTTAGCTCTGCTAATTGTGCAGAATGGTCATCTGTAAGGTCTCAACAATACCTTGGGAAACAACTGCAGCCCTATCATTGCAAGACCCATCAGTAAATACTAGGCAAGCCTGATTCAAGGGCTTATTGGAAATAAGTTTTGGAAAAACCACTGGGTGGATCTTAAAAAACTGACACAACCTATTATCTGGATAATGATTATCAAATTGGCTATTAATGGTACAAACAAACAAGGCCCAATCAACACAATTTTGAGATAAAATTTGGATCTGATCCTTATTATAAGGAGTAATAAATATGTCTGGTTCTTTACCAAATGTTTATAGGCTTAGTTTATGGGCTTTAAACAAGGAAACTACTGCCTGTGGATAAGATAAAACAATCATGGAGGGTGAAGCTTGCAAATGAATCCATAAAATAGGACCCTCCTGCCAAAAGGCACCTGTTTGGGAATGTTTCAAGGCAAACCCCACAAATAAGAGTTTCTTTGAATAGTCTACATAATTTAAATGAGCTTGTTCAAGAGCTTCTTGTATCATTTTCAAGCATTTCCTAGCCTCTTCATTTAATTGTCTGGGCGAAGTGGGTGATACATCTCCCTTAAGAATATCAAAGAGAGGATTTAACTGTCCTGTGCTTAATTGTAAGGAAGTTCTCAACCAATTTATGTCTACTAAAAATGTTTGATAATAATTTAAAGTTCTCAGAGTATCTAATCTGTAATTTCTGAGGACAAATCCCCTTTTGTAATAGTTCATATCCTAAATATTGATATGGAAAATTATTTCGAACTTTCTCAGGGGCAATAATCAACCTGATGGCCTGCAAAGCATCTTGGAGTTCGGCATAGGCCTCATAAAGCTCTTTTTCTTCCCTAGATGCAAGTAGAATATTGTCCATATAACGAATTATATACATGTAGGGATGTCTTCTCCATAATGGATGAAGAGCTGTTGCCACGTAGACTTGACACATGGTGGGACTATTGGCCATCCCTTGGGGCAGTACCACCCACTGATATCTATGGATGGTTCCTTAAAGCTGACTGAGGGAATACTAAATGCAACACATTCACAATCCTGAGGATGCAAGAGTATGGTAAAGAAACAGTCTTTCAAATCTATCATCAAAAGATTACAATTTTTAGGAATAGCAACTGGTGTAGGCATTCCAAGTTGAGTAGCCCCCATTAGCATCATAGTTTTATTAATTTCCCTTAAGTCTTGTAATAATCTCCAATTTCCTGATTTTTTTCTTAACAACAAATATAGGAGTATTCCAGGGGGATGTAGATGGCATGATATTTCTAGCCAAAAGTTGTTCTTTTACTAATAATTGAGCTGCCTCCAATTTTTCCTTAGATAAGGGCCACTGTTCAAATCACTCAGGCTCCTGGACTTCCATGTTATTGGTGTGATTTAGGAGGCTTCACAGTGACCCTTAATATAAATTTCCTATCCCAGTTTTGTCTTTATGGTGTCTGACTATCTGACATCTTTTGACCACACTATGTGGTCTTCTTGGTAAATATTTACCTAATCCTTTCCCAGGAATATATCCTTGTTTTCTCATGATACCCTGAACTTGTTGGGTTGTGAGAACAGCGCCCATGTCGTTAAGTACATCTCAACGCCATAAATTAATGGGGAGATGTTCTAAGACAAACAGTTGGAACCATCTTTCATGTCCTTCCTCATCCTACCATTTTAAGACCTTACTGCTCTTAAGGGGTGTGGCAGATGTCCCTATTCCTTGTAAGGTGAAAGAGGATCTATCCAGGGGTCAGCTACTAGGCCAAGATGTTTTAGATATCACAGTAGTATCTGCACCAGTATCCAGAATTCCTTTCATAGGCTTTCCATCAACCCAAGGGTAAGGGTAGGGCAACAAGGGTGGAAACCCAGAAGGCAGTAGTCCCTGTGGATCCAAATCCTTCATCCTCTAGTATCCTTAACTGTAGCATGTTTAGTGTGTAACTGCGGCAAAAGAACTAGCTGAGCAATTCTATCTCCCTGGGGAATAACTACAACTCCCCTATCCACAGTAACCATAATTTTAATTTCTCCAGTATAATCTGAGTCTATCACTCCTGGGAGGATCCTAATTCCCTTCAACAAGGCACTGCTACAACCTAGGAGAAGACCCACACTCCCTGAAGGGATGGAGCCATACACTCCAGTACCTAATGCTTGAGGGCCCATTTGAGTTGTCAATATTGCTCTGGTGGAGGAATGGAGGTCCAATCCTGTACTTCCTGGGGTACCTCTGACAAGGTCTTTGACATAAAGGGGTCAGTTTGAGGCACAAACTGAACTGGAGTGGGGATAATAATGGTATTCATGGCTCCATACTTTGGATTGTAGGTCCCAGAGTGGGCCCTGCTGCCCATTTCCCAAAGTGGGGAGAAGGCAGCCACCATCACCATCTTATTTTGACTTGTATTCATTACCCCAATGATGACCTTTTCGGCATTGAGGGCACAGGCTAGGACCAGTAATCCCCTTGTTCCTTGAACAATCCCTCTTAAAATGTCCAGCTTGGCCACATCCAAAGGAAGTTTTATTCTTGCTAGATCCTTTTTGCATGGCAGCTTCAAGTACTTGTCCCATAACAAATTTTTCATCAAGTTCCTTGCAAACTCTAATGTAATCATTTAAGGTTTTTAATCTATGTGGTCTAATGGCTTCCTTGAACCAATTATTAACATTTTTGAAGGCTAACTGTTTTACTATAGGCATGGTGGTATCAGTGTCCTCAAACAATTTTTCTGCTAACTGGAGTAGTCTATTCACAAAATTTTGGAAGGCATCAGAGGGTCCTTGTACCACCTTAGATAGTTGATCTCCAGCTGCCTTATTCAGCAAAGCTTTCCAGACTCTAATGACTGCAGCGGCAATTTGGGCATAAAAGCAGGATCACAACGAATCTGCTGATGGAGAGCAGCATATTGTTCTGATCCAGTTGGCATTTCCAGATTTCTCTGGGGCTGCCCTGCATGTGCATTTAATCTTGCTAAGGTAATGCATTGCTGCTGATACTCTCCCCTCCACAGTAAATAGTCTCCTCCACTCAAAGTCGCATGGCATAGTTGCTGCCAATCTCCTGGTGTTAAATTAAAGGTGCTATAGGACCCAAAAATTGCCAAAGTAAAGGGTACCAAGGCCCCATAGGAGGAAACTCCTTCTTTAAGGCTCTTTAGTTCCTTAAAAGACAAAGGCTCATGCTGCCTAAGCATTTGCACAGGGTTATTAGGGTGAGGGACTTCCATTACAGGATAACCATGCTTGGAACCCACTTTAGAAAAACTCACTCCTTCTTAGAGATGGGCTTCTCTACTCACCAATCCCTCAGGGAGCATTTATCATACGCTGGAGGAGCAGTGACCTCCATAGAATCAACAAAAGGGTTTTTACTAGGTGGTCGCTCCCCCTCCAATTTTTGGACCTTGCATTTTTTTTTCAATTTTTCCTTTAAATAAGATATTTCTTTTTCTAAAGCTTTTTCCTCATCCTCAAGACTGGAGCTATTCTCTGCATCGTACAAAGAATTTGTAGATGCATCATCCTGTGCCACTACTCGTAGAAAGGAACTTATAATTCCCATGGTGTGATCAAAACTCACATAGTGCTACTTTCAGTTTGATCCTACACTGCTTCTCCAATACATTCCACTCACTGAGCCAGCCAGCTTCTTTCAGGAACAATCCTGTCAGGTTCTTCTTACTTTCCCGATCTCGATGGGACCTCCACTTGACAGCACCAGCGCTGCCACAGTACTGAGCTTGGGCATAGGTCTGAGGGATTGAAGGAAGACACAGACTCAGGTCATTCGTTATGAGAGAATGTCAAAGATTTTACTGAGGAGGTTCAATATATACACCAAGCCAGTGAAGGAAAAACACAAACAGGAATTCAACTGGGGGACAATGGGCTAGCAAGTGTAAATTCCCTGCCTGGGGCACCATGCCTATATCAGAACGTTTTGGTCATAGAAAACAGCAGAATGTTACTTGGCAGCAGCAGCACACAGAAAGTCTCAACCAGAGCATGGCTGCCCTTTGGGGTCCAACAAACTAGATTAATAAAATTACTTAATTAACAGAATAATTTTTGAGCATATGGAAGCACAGTTCTTCAGCACATAGTTTTCTCAGTTGATCTTCATGTTATTTAAGATGTGGAAGGTGGAGGGCAGATGCAAGCTCACACTCCAGGCCTAGAAATACTGATCGACACATAGCTCCTGCTAGGATTGAAATAGATGGTTTTTAATGTCCAGCCCATGTTGCTAGCCACAGAAACAAAAGTCAATATGCTAAGACAATTATTAATAGAACAGAAGAAAAGTAATAACTATTCATCTCCAAGGAAGTACAAGTGCATTCAATGAAGGTTAAAACACACTAGAAATAAGGGCTCCTAATACAAGATGAAAGATTCATATAGTCTTGAATATAAGCCTGATATTGAGGGAGTTTCTACATTTTGATCTCTAATGAATTTTCAGGCTTTTAACTAATATTTATCTTATTTGGAAAACAAAATTAATAAATTTTAAAATATATTTATATGACAAATATGGATATTTAAATGATTTTTTCTAATGTTTGTAAAACTTAGTCCAATATAAATGATAGCATATCCTATATACAAAAATAAACATTTAAACATTGGTTTTTAGGCATTATGGCTTTAGCAAAATTTTGCTTACTAATGGCCACAAGCTATCATTTTACAGCTTTGAAAACAAGGATGGTCAGAAAATATGCTGAGTCTCACCTGGGATATGCTGTGTAAGTTTTGCCTACCCAGGTCTGTTACAGTCTCTTTTTCATAAACGACTACATAAACTGTAGGCAATGCTAAGGTTACCTGAGGAAATCAAGTAAGTTAATAAACAATGCTGTAAAAGTTTTCTTGGTATGCATTAATAACTGAATACAGTTCTTAGAGCTATTCTACTCAATGTTCATTTATAAGAACAAATGTTGGTAAAGCAGCAAAGAAGCAAGTGCTACTGTGAATTTTATGATTGTTTAATTGATTGTAGTTTAAGCTGATATAAATTTTAATTAAGATTTTACTCTGGTAACAGTATTTCAAAGAACAATCACATATATTAACTATAAGAAGATAACAATTGTGTATATTATCTATAAAATCAGTTTGCACTATTTATAAAAAACTATCAAAAGTTGTAACTGGAATGTAAATAATATACGTAATTTGTGCTTAAAAATATGGCATGTTACAGAGGAGATTTCATGAAGATATAAGAAAGACCAAAATACATCCTTACATTCTTTGAGGACATTCTGTCTAGTCCAAGTAACCTAAGACCCCTTTAAAATGTGAATTGTTGAGGAATTATCAAAGGTACATGCAAATATTTATATAAATGTAAACATATAATAATTAATCATTGTGATACTGTTAAAATAATGTCTACATGCCACCATGAAAATTGCAATGCATGTTTATTCATTATGGCAAAGAGTTCTTGGTTACCTCTTATGAATAATTGAGAGGTAACTAAGAACTCTTTGCCATAACCAGGTTTCTCATCTACATAACTCATCAAACTCATAACATTTTTCAGAATATTTACAATGTGTATGGTTCAACCTAATTTATTTAGAAGTGTGTTTATATTATTATTATTACTTTAACTATGTCTATGTTTTGGGGTATGTGCACATGAATTCATGTGCTTGTAGAGTCAAGAGGCATTAGATATGACCAGATGACTATTTACCATGACTTTGTGTGCTTCATGATTTGTTTTGGAGAATCAAACTTGGATCTTCTGAAAAAAACAAAAAACAAACAAACAAACAAAAAAAAAAACAAAAATACAGAACATGATCTCAACTGCTAAACCATCTCTCCAACTCTAGTTGTGTCTTTTCAAAGTACTATTTAATTGTACTTAAATTTGTCAAGTATAGTTAAATGACAATAAAACCATTCTAGAACAGAAAAAAATCACCTTTAAATGATTTCTATATTTTAAAATGTTTTCAGTTTTCTACCACAATATTATATTACTTCCTGTTATTAGAATGCCATTGAATATGAGGAAGCAAAAGCCTGAAAATTCAGGGTGATTATAATAACAACCTGAACTCACCACCTCATAGCTGGAAAGGCAGCCTCATTGACAAGCTAAGACCCTCACAAGTCTTTGTGATTTGCTCTTTTTAAAAGAAGACTAAATTGGAAGTCATTTTAAGTTCCTCTGGTGTGAAATTCACTGGGAGCCTAACAAAAGCACCTACAACCACCAAAATAGGATGGTTCATACAATTTAAAGAATATAAAAGGGGTGATAAAGATTTCCCCTTATTTTTCTAGTCAGTGCAAATGGTACAGAACAAAGGCAAGTGCTTCCTTTAAAAAAAGTAAATCTCAAACAAAAACTGAGCACCTTAACATTCTTTGTTAAAAACTAATGCCCTCAAGAAAATTCTTAGTGACCAATAATTTCCATAAAGTGACATTCACTTGAATTTTTTGGTCTTTTAAATTATACATCTCTGTCCTAGGTTCTACACAGCTTTCTATTTGACAGGTTTATCAGTATGAAAAATACATATACTTAATTATGTTAATAACTATAAAACTGGAAGCAGTTTTAACATTTGAATATTCATGGAAAAATTAAAATCTACTATAAAATTTTGTAATTAGTATTCATGGTGGATAAAATACATGCTATCCATGCTATCCCAATGCATAAAATACATGGAAGGCTAATGATCTGTAGCACAGGATACTTTGTGTTATTTTAGGATAAATTTCAGGAATTCCTCACAGAACTTCACACAGCATAATGAGAAAATTTATAGTGGGAGAACTGTTGAAACAATTTATGCTTTGCTTTAATTTGACATGTTAGGAGTCAAGTCTTATCATGTTACCTTGAAATACATTAAACACTCAATGGCATTTAAACATAATTTTATAAAGCTGGGGAAAATCTTGATGACTTATAAAAACTTAAATGCTGCTATGATTATCCTATTGTAGGTTCAATGACAAATTAAATCTGACAAAGTAGAAACAAAATGAACATACTTTAAAATGGAGACATGTTCACTCTAATGGATTAATTTCTACACTCACCCAACATCTTTCTGTTTCAGTAATAATGAAGGAACACGTATGTGAAGTTGTATGAACCTATAAGCTTCAGTACTCAGTGAGTTCATTGGTATGATTATTATATTATTTCTTCCATCAGAAGAGTCAATTTTAAAAATCTCTGTATTTTCACTGTGGATTCATAGCATAGTTCAGATTTGATCTAAAGGTCTCAGTATAGCAATGACATCAAATGAAATAGTTTTATTTTTTTCTATACATTCATCTTTATTTTCTTGAAAAACATGCCATGAGATGAAGACCACAACTGACTCTGACTGATGGCCTAGGAAGGAGATGCTGGATAGCCCAGACACATAGGATAGAACTAAACATGCTCAAAAAAATAGATAGATAGATAGATAGATAGATAGATAGATAGATAGATGATAGATAGACAGATAGATAATAAAAGGTTTCCTAATTATATTCTACTATACTCACAGACAGGAGCCTAGCATATAGACTTCAGAAAGACTATATCAAGTAACTAATGAAAACATATGCAGAGATCCATAGCCAAACAATAGGAGAAGCTCTATAAATCCTGCAGAAGAGGAGTAGGAAGGATTATAGGAGCCAGAGGAATTGAGGACACCACAAGAAAACTCAATGAATCAACTAATCTGGGCACATAGGGGCACACAAAGACTAAACCAACAATCAAGAAGCTTGCATATCTCTGACCTAGGCACTCTGCAGATATTTGATTAGCTTGGTATTCTTGCAGAACATTTAACAGAGGGAGCAGGGGCTGTCACTGCAGATTTTGCCTGTTTTAGATACTGTTTTCCTCCTTCTGGGTGCCTTGTCCAACCTTAATACGAAGAGAAGTATCTAGTCTTATTGCAATTGGATATGGCATGTTAGATTGATACCTTTGTGAGTCCTGCCTTTTTCTGAAGGGAAATGGAGGGTGAGTAGGGGAGGAGAAATTATGAGGAGAGTAGGAAGGGGGATACTGTTATAGGGTGTAATATACAGGAGATTTAAAAAGTGGTTTGTTTTCTCAATGAGACTCCATTGGAGAATATTTAACTACTTTTCCTTTGCAACTTATTATCTATTGGATATAGTTTTGAGTTAGGTATATGTCTACTTCTACTCTCAGCACTGAGACCCTGTCTCACTTACATCAAGGTCAGGTCCTGAACTTTTGAGTTCATATATGCCTCAGTCTTGTGTCTAGAAGTTCTTGGTGTCCTTGATCGCTTCTATTTTTTGTAATATTTTACCTCTCCTTCTTTGGGGTTCCCTGAGATCTAAGGAGAGAGATTTTTTGGAGATATTCCATTTTGGACTAAGTTTTCCATGGTTTCTTTCCCTCTCTGCTCATTTTTCAGCATTGGATCTTTGTAATTGACCCCATCTACTACAGGAGGAAGCATCTCTGATGATAGCTGTCACGAAACTGCACTACAAGTACAGCAGAAATGTATTACAAGTCATTTTATTGCTATGTTTCATGAGGAATGCAGGTGTGTCTCGGAAAAAACCCAGGGAAATACAGATCAGTTACACCAAGCAGATCAAACCCACCCAGTCTAAGTTGTAGCATGCCTCAACATAGAACCTCACTGGAAATACAATAAAAGACAATTGTCATGCCAGAGACCTTTTCATCACTCCTCTTCACATTGTCCTGAGTGGAGTGGCTCATTTGTTCAAGTCAGGCCACAAGCCTCACTTTTCTAGAGCTACTGCTAGACACAGCCTTCAGATAATAGTTGTCCCCTAATTAACTCTATATAGCCAAACCAAGTTTTCCTTGCTCCTCTTAAAAACTCTCAGACTCAGGGATAGAGATATGGCTCAAAGGTTAAGAATACTGACTGCTCTTCCAAAGGTTCTGAGTTCAATTCCTAGGAACCAAATGGTGGCTCATAACCATCTATAATAAGATTTGGTGCCCTTTTCTGGAATGTATAATACATGAAGGCAGAATGTAATAAATAAATCTAAAACAAACAAACAGAAAGAAATGAAGAAACAAAAAAAAAAACAAAAACAAAAAATATACTGCTCAGACAACCAGGACTATGAACCGAAAGGTTTCAAACATAAAACAAACAAAAAATAATGTCTTTTTTTTTTAAACCTCTTCAAGTTACCTCTGTCCGTAGTCTATCTGTCTTCATAGATTTAATCAGCTACATACTACTTTAACAACTAGAGTGCCAGCCCCAACTAATCTCTCATTATCTGTATCTTGGTCCATCCTCACAGGCTATAGTTCCCTAGCCTCAGATAGTTCTCTGGAACCTGGACATGTACAGGCACATTGATCTCCCTGACCTCGATTAATAACCACCTTCCTTTGACTGCCTAACAGGTATATCTGGATGCCACCAGGAAGCATCCTCAGAGAACAATGCACATTTGCTGAGCATCTAGGTACCAAATGATACCAAAAAAAAAAAAAAAAAAAAAAAAAAAAAAGGTATGAATGAATGTATACTCTGGCCAGATTGAGCATGAGAAGCATGGCACTCACAGGCTGTGCCCATCTCTTACATTCCCTTTGCTAGCTAAAAACCATTAGCTTCCTATGTCTGAATCTAGCTAAGAAGGTCGTTTTCTTATTTAGTTATTCCCTTCTTTTGAGACTGACTACCAAGGTCTAGCAATCAAAAACCCAATGGCTAACCTAGTTAATATGCCCAATTAAAGTAAAACACCACATTCTTACAATAGGATTCCACTTGTACTATTTTTTATTGGATATTTTATTTATTTACATTTCAGATGTCATCCCCTTTCCACATTTCCCCTCCCTAGAGCACCCTATTCCATCCCCCTCCTCCTTTTTGCTTTTATACCATTTTAACTACATGCATATATTAAAGTTTGTTCTAGGTTGAGGGTATAGCAATACAATAGATGCAAATAGTCAAGGAACTAGCAAGACAATAAACACAAATAGTCAAAGAAAAAACAAGGCATTAAACACAATTACATGAACACTTCCATGATCATTGTTTCTAAGGGCTTATCAGGATGACCAAAGTATCTCAGCCTATTTCCCTGTCTTAGCCCAAGCTCATTTTTATGTCTGAAGCCTACTTCCTTGTTCTAGCCTAAAATTTTGATTCCTGTCTGAAATTACTTCTTTGTCCTAGCCTAATATTTAAATTCCTACCTGAAGTTACTTCTTTGTTCTAGCCTACTGTCAGATTCCTGCCTGAAGCCTACTTCCTTGTCCTTGGCCAATGTCATATTCCTGCCAAGCAGCCCATTTCCTTGTCTGTGGCCCATTTCATATTCTTGCCAAGCAGCCCCAAAGGCTCTCCACTCCCCACCCCTTTTTCATTTCATTAACAAGACTGAGCCTGTCTTAGGTCGCTCTGACAAGCATCTGGATGCTTGGATGCGTGTCCAAGCATCCAATGCCTTCCTTACCCATCATGGAATATGTATTATCAAAAGCAATGCACTGAGGTGTTAGGTTGGTAAGGTTCTGTGCAGAATCTTACCTGTCCTTGGCTTGCCAGCCTGTTAACTTAATAACTCTGTCTGGGGTCCATTTTCAGGTTCAAGCCATGTACTTTGGCTGCCAACATGTGGATGCTGTTAAAGACAAGTTTAACACTGTCAGGCCATGGAAGGGCACCTTGGGTTGCCATGGGCCTAGAACCCTGAGACTGCAGGTGTTTAGCCATGCCTCCAGAACCCAGGGCCCTAACACGTGCTCTCATCTCCATTTAACCTGTACCTTCAATCATGTAAGACACAGGTAGAGGGTATGACTACATATTAATGAGTTATCTAAAGGCTGGGGGGCATAGCTAATTAAGTTATTCCTCCCTGGTCCCTCCTCCTTTCCACCCATTATATAAGGCAGCTTTCCCCAGTCTCGGGGGGGGGGGTGCACACGCATCCAAGCATCCAGATCCAACTATCGCACCATAGATAATAAAGCTACTCATTGGAAACCCAGTCCACGTGTCTTCTCGTGCCTGCTTCCAGCATCTGAGACCCTAGACCTTCTCGCATATGTGGGAACCTTCACCCCAGAAAAGCCCTGGAACCCCGGCCCTGGACTCTGCCGCTTCGGCACCTATGGGCCGCCACCACTGTGGGTAGGCCCGAGCCACCCCGTGCACCAAGTGTTTTTCCCACATAACATGATGGGCAGGAATAAAACTATTCCCAGGACAAAAAGGGCTAGCACGATCAAGCTATATATGCCATTCTTGAACCTTGACCAAAATAGAAATACTGAACTCAGTCCATGGGTAATTTTATCTGCAGTATCTACCACATCAATGTTCAGCAGTGCAGCATTTTTGAAATTCATATGCTCCCTATGTAGAGTTAAAACATCCAGAGAGGTCTTAGAATTATGCAAAATACACTGCAAGTGTCTTTAAATTTCTTCATAATTATAATGACTACCACTGTAAATTGGAGAACTAACTTGAGTCCAATGGTATTTGGCATGATACTTGAGATGGCTCCTTACCCTTAAATTCTGAACCTCCTTCCAACAATTTGAATAGGATAAAATGCATCAATTCGTTCTTCCAAATGCCTATATAAATCCTCTTGTATATACAACACATTAGTAACATTTTTTGCTAAATGATTAACAAAAGTAACTGTCTTAACTTCTTGTGTCACAGCAATTGCTGAAGCACTGGTGCTAGCAATTAATGTAATTAAAGCTGTTATACCAGCGATAATCAAGCCCACTACCCTCTTTCTACTGCTTAAAGCCTGACTAATTTCTTCCAGTGCTTGCAAGCTATTTTTAGAATAACAAGATTCTGTGATACTCAGGGCACTAAAACAAAAGCTAGTTGGTAGACCTCCATAACTGACATGCCAGATTTCAAACACAAACACAATTAGAAGGTGTACAATCAATGCAATTTACACTAAATACTGTAGAAGAAACAAAAGTATTTTTAACTTGACAATTAATAGTGCCTTATTGCCTGTGCTAACACCTGTTTCAAATCCACATCTTGCCTCATCTTTATCTCTTCCTAACATAACATCATAGAGAACTGCAGCTAATTTCCATATATGTCTCTGAAAATGTCCAGAACTAGACTTCCAAATGAAGACTGTTATTTCCAATATTAGATTGCTTTCAAGACCAGTTCATGATTGAGTCTGAATAACTGGTCACATTTAAGAACAATACAAGAGTCATTATAACTTTTCTTTTTGATTCTCTGTTCCACAAGGCCTAAAATTTTGAAGCAAGGCAGCTTGTCCCCTCAGGGATATAGGTAAGCAATGGTGGATCAGGAACATATGTCTTATACAGCTTTGCAGTCACCATTATCAGGGCACTCAGCAATATCACAGGTCAACATCATTCTTTGTCCCTGCATCAACATGTTTCACCTGTTGCTCCGTCAGCCACCATGCTTCTTCAACATCCTGCAGAAAAAACACAAACATGCCCTCTTCCTCATATTTAATAATTGATCAGAATTGTGCCTTATACCAGTAAGTGTATCTTTCCCTTTCACCTATGCATAAGTTTGCCTAGTTGCAGAATGACATAGAAACTCAGCAGAAAAGTTCCTTGGCATTCAAATTTAAAATAAAATAAAAAAATTTTAAAAAAAAGAACATGATTTAAATAACTCTGTGGTGTACAAGGATATATCTCCCCCTTTTTTATTTTATGAAGATAGTGTTTTAAAGTTCCATGGGCTCCTTCTACATTCACTTGTCCTTGACAATTATAAGGAATCCTCATAATAAGGGTAATGTAAAATTGCTGTTAAAAAGTCTCAAAGGCCATTTTGGAAGCTTGACCAAAATAGACCTCAGGCTATGGCTAATTTTATCTGCAGTATCTACTGCATCAACACTTATTAGGGCAGCATTCTTAAAATTTCAAAAGCTCCCTATTTATTGTTAAAACATCTGGAAAGGTGTAAGAATTATGCCAAATACTCTGCAAGTGTCATTAAACTTTTTCTTAATTATAATGACTACCACTGTAAAATGTAGAACTAACATGAATTCAATGGTATTTGGCATGACACTCAAGATGGCTCCTTTCCCTTACATTCTCAACCTCCTTCCAGTAATTTGAATAGGATAAAGAGCATCAACCTGTTCTTCCAAATGTCTATATGAATCCTCTGATATATTCAACACATTAGTAATATTTTTTTGCTAGGCTAGAACATGGAAAATGAGCTTGGACTAGGACAGGGAAGTAGGCTAAGATACTCTGGTCATTCTGATAAGCCTTTAGAAGCAGTGATCATGGAAGTGTTCATATAATTGTGTTTAATACCTAGCTTATTCTTTTACTATTTGTGCTTATTGTCTTGCTTGTTCATTGACTATTTGCATCTATTGTATTGCTATGCCCTCAACCTAGAATTGACCTTAATACATGCATGTAATCAAAATAGTATAAAAGCATAAATGAGGAGAGGGGAATGTGATAGTGGCTTCTAGGGAGGGGAAATGGGAAAGGAGATGACATCTGTATTGTAAATAAATAAAATATCCAATTTTTAAAAAGTCTCAAATGTTCAACTGCAATAGCTTGTTCCATTATTTTGCTGTTGTTGTGTTTCGTTTGTTTGTTTTTCTACACTCCTGGGCATTTTAGACATCCTGGGAGTCCAGCCTCCTCAGGGTTTGGGGAGTTGAGTACACAATTGAAGCCTTAGGGCTGCTCCAGGCACAGATGCGGACTGGAAGGCCCTTGTACTTTTATAAACACCCATTTTCTTGTGCACCACACCTGTCTCCCAGGACAAATTCCTTACTTTTCCTCCTTCTCCTTTTCTCCAGCTCCTTTGTTCCCTTCCTCTTCTCTATTTTGTCTTTTATTCCTTTCCCCTGACCTTCTGGGACAAATAAATCTCTTTTGTGCTGAGAACTTGTTCTTGTAGTTCCTGTGGCAAAACTTTTTTTCATTATGTACTTGTTAACAACACCAAGTCTAGATGGTAAATGGTGATAGTGAATTGATGAATGTCTGTACATCAAATTCTAGCTCTATCTGTTGTTTTCTGTTGTAACAGTCAGAGGTAGGTATATGGGTCCTGTGTTTCATATTATTATCTCTAGAAAATGGGAGAGGTGGTGTTATCTCCACTACTCTATGAAACAGATAAATGTGGTTGGTTATTTTCAAGACAAATCTTTTAATTGGGATTGTCTGTACATATTTTTGCTGTTCATTCCCTCCACTTTTTGAAAGCTGGAAGAAAGATGAAAATGTGTTCCTGTGGGATTATAGAGAATGTTATTGAATAAAATGAAGACTATTTAAGACTTTTGTTCTTATCATGAACTACTCTAAATCCTATATGGTCTTTGGAGGTTTATGAAATTCATAAGAATAAATAAATTATTGATGAAAGTAAGTCTCTGCCATATGCTAATACCATTGATTATCTGGTTGCCATGTGTAAAAAAGTTTTGGAAGAAAAAGACATAGTAAACCTGTGATAAGGAACTGTGAAAGAGACAATAAAGCTGTCATTTCTAAAAACTTAAGAGATATCATGCTTTGAGCTTATATGTATATATATATACATATATATATGTATATATATATGAATTACTTGATGAAAATACTAGAAGGTCAGTGTACTTATATTATTGCCAACAGTTTTTATTAAGAAAAGATAGGAGACAAAGTTACAATCAGAGTTATAGGTTTTTTTAAAAATTAAAGCATAATAAGATATGAACAATGGTAAACTTAGATCTGGAGAATCCAAGCTTATTATTACATATTTTTACAGTGGAACCTTCATTTAGTTTAGACAGAATTTTAGCCATTAGCAGAACACATTCAAAATACAAGAGCTGGGCTCTCCTAAACCTGTCATCCATCAAGAAAAATACACCACAGGCTTGCCCATAGCAAGGGAATCTCAATTGAGATTCCCTCTCCTAAAAATAATTATAACTGTGACAAGTTGACTTAAGACTAGCCAACACAAGTGATTCCTTATCAACTTGATAAACATACACACCATTGTTAACATTATTTTCTTAATTCTCAATAAATTGTCATATTAATCTTAATGTGACAATATAAAATACTAGTGTTTAAATCCCCAATCTTTACAAATTCAAATGTTTTAAAATTCAGTGTCTTTAAGACATTCAAAGTTCTAGCCTTTCTAAAATATCTAAAGTTTCTAAAATCATGTTATCCTAATTCTTAAATCTCTGTAAAACATTAAAGTTGGTCAAAAATTTCAGTGTCTTAACTATAGACTCCTGTAATCTAAAAATAAGTTAAATAACTTTCGGTCTTCAAGAGGGAAGCACTGGGTAATAATCACAATCAATCAAAAGCTAATCCAAAATTCATCAGTATAAAAAGTTTAGTGGTTAATGTCTAGAAGCCACTTACCATCCTCAGGACTTCATGCCTGGGGAGCTAACTGTACTTCTCTGGCTAGCCATCTACATGCAGCTTTTCTCAAGCCAGTTGCATTCCACAGCTGCTACTATTCTTGGCATCATTCATTGATACTGGAATCTTAAAAATCCCAGGTACTTAGCAAAAGAATGCAACTTCATCAATAGCTTTCATTATCTTCTTTGACTCAGAGCCTGCCACATGCTGTCATGCCTCAACTTCTTTCCATGGATCATTCAATACTGTGGTTTCAACCGCAATATAGGCTACATCTTCTCTTGGATTCTGTTCAAAAATTCTATTTTTGACACCCAATATTGGGTCCTCCTCATGACCTCTTTATTTTTTCAAAACCAGTTACTACTTCAGTGACTCTTACACTAACTAATTCTATTTGCCAGCATGAGGTGCCACCTTGGCTCTTTCTGTATACTGACCCTGAAAAAACACTTTGCAGAATTTTTTGTCTCACTGATGTTGACCTCTTCTTAGTCATTTGGTTCATTAGCCTCAGATGATGAGAATCAATTATTTCATCAAAGTAAAGGTTTTGCTTTAGTAGTTCTTAATACAAAATATCAAATGGGTCCACTCAAATTTTACAGGATTCTCAAACCACTCCGTAACATTATAAACCAGGCCTCCAACATCTTCATTGCTTTCAGAATTATCTTCTAATTTTGTGCAACATCCCATTAAGTTCTGAACATTCAATGGTTTTCCTAGACCAAAGTCCTTCCATAACTTTCCCCCCCAAACATGGCGAGTTTTATCACAGCAATAGCGTATGATCTGATACCATTTATGCATTGTATATGTTTTGTATTACTATGAAAATCACCTTGTCTAAAAGCAGCTGGTGGTGAAAGGGTTTACTTCATCTTGCAGCATATGGTCCATCATTCAAGAAAGCCTGTGTAGGAACTCCTCCTACATCATTAAGGGAATGATGTAGGAGAAGTGATACTTACTACCTTGTTTTTCATGGCATTCTGTAAGGGAATAGTTCTGTAGGGAACTATTATTCATATAATTTAATTGTCCTCTCAGAGGATTACTGCTGAATAAATTTAACCATCTCTCTGAACTCGGAGTGATTGGCTTAACCCAGATGTTCTGGTGCAAACTTCTCTCTAAGCTGACTGATTCTATCTGACTTCTCTCAGCTTCTAACTGAATTGTTCTACATGACCTGAAACCAACTCTGTCAATTTGTTTTAATCTTCTGGCTCCTTTTTTTTTTTTTTTTTTTTTTATTGGCTTCAACTACCTCTGCTGTCTGCATTGAACTGCGTGAACTCAAGAACAGACTCAACTCCCTGCACTATATTAATTACATTGACTTGGAATTGACTGCACAAAACCCAAGTGAAATGATTCCAAATTCTTTCCCTGTATTTTTCTTAAGTAGACTCTCTTTTCTGTCTGTTCTCCTAAGAGTTGGTTATATCCTACCTCTGATGAATTCTGTCACGTCTTTCTTTAATTCATCACCTTGTCTGTCCCTCAATTTGTGGAACACAGATTACTCAGCCTGTTTTACTATAGCCTACAGAACCACCTTCCAAGAAGTCACTATCTACAGTGAACTGAGCCCTCTTATGTTAAGTAATCCATGAAGAAAATTGACCAGAGACTTGCCTACAAACCATCTAGAGGATGTATTTTCTCAATTGAGATTTCTTCTAGCTTGTGTCAAGTTGATGTAAAACTAGCCTGTACACATGCCAAATATTCTGCATACAAAATATGTCAGTCAACTACCGGGCTTTGAGATTAATTTATTGCCAAAGAAATTATGATATTTGAATGAAATACTTATAAATATTGAAATGTTAAATTTATATTCATGCCACTAAATCTATACTATTGGATGGAAATTGGCATTGCAAAGCAGCCCCCTACCTTTCTCTAGAAAAATACATTTTCTCATACCATTTATGACCTGATCATAGAGTAAAACATTCCTGAAACCAAGAGAAAGGAAGAAAATTACAAAATGAGACCCCTGGATAATTGTGGATAGATCATGAATGGACTTGCATTTTAGTGTGAATTACTTGTTGGCTATGATGAATGGAAAGCATGGACTTTAAAGAAACTTAATTAAACTTAATGTTTTTTAAAAGATTAATATTTTAAATATGGTAATGGCATATACTCTCTGAAGCTGAACTACTATTGAAAATAATGTATGAGAGTACATTTGTTTGTGATAAGCAGACATGGTGAGCAAGGTTTAGAGTCTTTTGTCTAGATGTATTTCAGAAGATATTATTTTGAATTATACATGGGATATAAAAATTCAATAGTTCAGCATTATTGTTTTAGGTGGTATTGATTAAATCAGGTAAGATAATAAATGGAGCAAGTTTAAGTGGAGACCAACACATCTATTTTTGAGATAGCCAAAACAGTAAGAGTTACTTTTCTATCACTGTGCTAAGACACCAGGAATAAAGCACGTGCCTTCAGGCTTACAGTTTCATTTAGGCCCAGGATGATTCTAGTGGGAATAATGGCAGCAGGCAGACACGGCACTAGAATATTATATGAGAGATTACATGTTGAAACAACATGCAGAGAGTATGTCTTAGTATTTTATTATTGTCAATGGACACATGACATCTTCTAAAGAAAAATATTTATTTTGGGACTGGCTTACAGTTTCAGAGGTTTAATCTATTATCATCATGTCAGGAAGTATGCCAGTGTACATGCAGACATTGGACTTAAGGAGCTGAAAGTTCTATATTTTGATCTATAGGTCTCAAGGAGGAGACTGTGTCACTCTAAGCATAGCATGAGCATAGAAGATCTCAAAGCCTGCCTCCACACTTGCTGTAAGAATAATATTTTCATGAGCTATGTAAAATCTGTCTTTGTGTTTAAATGCAGATTTCCATACCATCAGAGAGTTAAGTACAGGCCAGACTTTGTTATTATTGTTATTCATATGAAACATTACCTGTCTCAGTGTTTTGTAAAACTTCTTCTCCATTATCTTCTGATTGGTCAATAAAGAGATGGTTCAGCCAATGCCTCAGCAGAGGTGAAAGAAGCCTAGACTTCTAATTCCAGATAACAGTCCCAGGTAGAGAGAGGAAGGAGAAAGACAATGAGCAGAGAAGAAAGAAGTAGAGAGACCATGTGTTGGTACCAATAGGATTTACTATGAGGTCATTATTAGAGAGTTGCCATGAATACACACATAGAACAGAAGAAGTCAGGGCAAGACACACATTGAAGGTAAAGAACCACATGGCTAAGAAATAGCTAGCTTTAGAATGTTAGAATAATTTAGAGCCTGCCCAGCATAATGTCACCAGCTTGTTAATAAAAATATAAGGTCTCCATGTCTTTTATAGAAGTTAAAGCTGGCTAAAGAGGGTATAGAATGGTCCTGTATAGTAGAAGAAATTATTTAAATCGCAAATTTGCCACGGAAAATCTCCTACCTGAATGTGACCAGTACTGGAAGACAAACTCAATAATTATGATATAAATTGCAAGCCTAGATTGGGCAGATTTACCGCTACACTACTCTAATCCCTGTCTATGAGATCCCTTATAACTTGCGGTTCATCCAGGCCTTATGGTTGTCCTTCCACCTCCGGCTCCGGCTCCTCCATTGTCAGCTTCCTTCCACCACTGACTTCCTTCTGCCTGCTTCCTCCTGCTCCTACTTCCTTCTTCTTCTCTACTTCTGCTGCTGCCTCTCTTTATATCCAATTCCTCTCACTCTCTCCTCCCCTAAGCCTTTTTCTCTGCCTCCCCTTCTACTGTCCAATCGTTGACTCTAGCCTTTATTTTACAGGTTTTAATTGGACAGAAGGTTTACAAGATGTCACCTGTGTACAGATTCAATCATCCTCTGCAGCCCCTACCAGAAGGGTGGAACTAGGATCAAAATACAAGGCTGGGGCTATCCACAACATTGATTCAATCCTCCTCTGCAGCCCCTCCCAGGAGGGTGGAACTAGGATCAAAATACAAGGCTGAGGCTATCCACAACAGTTCTGTTGGTATGTAATAGTAACATGAGTGGAACAACACCTCTGAAAATTCTACTACAACTTCTTTTGACAAGGCCATACCTACTCCCAATAAGGTCACACCTTCTAATAATGCTGTTCCCTATGGGCCAATCATCCAAACACATGAGTTATAGAGTGCCATATCTAAATCAGCACAGAAAGCCAATTGGAAAAGCAAAAAGCTTTTGAAACTTCAAAGCCCACTCCCAGTGACACACTTCTTCAACAAGGCCACATTGCCAAATTCCTACAGGTACACCAACCAGGGACTACACATTCAAATATAAAGCCTGTGGAGTTCATTGTCATCTATAGGACCAAAGGCAACTTGAGATATCCATTATTTATTCAAATTGATAGGGTAAATGTTCAATTAGATAGAAATCAATTGAAAAACTTTCTTACATAGAAACCATTTTCTGTTTACTCATAGATTTTTGTGCTTCCATCTGAATAATTGGCAAAAATAAATCTTAGCATAGAGACATATATGTGATTCTGTTCATAAGTTTTCAAGTTAAAATTTGTTTCTAGTTCACGTAACAAAATCTGAGTAAGTTTCATACATTTTTGAAAATTAGCTCACATTAAGTTCAGAATCAGAAGTATCAGTTTCAATTTAATTAGTCAAGTATTTTTATTACAAAACTAAGTTTTGGAAGTAAAGAATTATGAAAAGTCCTAAAGATTTTAGAAATTCAAATTGGATGCAGAACACTGACTTTTTAATACATAAGTCACTTTTTAATGCCAGGATCAAAATAAGATTACCAAAATACTAAAGCTGACTGCTAAGGGCAGTAGTACATTTAAGACTGAATTTGAAAGAGTTCCTACTCAACAAATCTAAGAGGAGGTCTGGAAAGAAAGGTCTACAGCTAAGAAAACATGCTACCCTAAGTTTCCAGTGTCCACATCAGGCTGTTTACAACCACTGCAGCACCATCTTTTGGCCTCTCTGGATACCCATAATTCTTGCAAGCACACACTCATTCTTGTACAAATTTTTAAAAAATGGTTTAAAATTTTAAATATAAGAGAGAAAGGAGAAAACAAAAAGAGGGTAAGTGAAAATACTGATCTAAACTCAAGAAGCAATGGTGTCTCAGAACTTATTGAGTCATCTAGAGAAATTTGGAAATGAGAAAGTGTCATTATGCCCACAACCATGCTTAAGGAAGAGGGTGAGATATTCTCTAAAGAAAGTTGAAGCACATAGACATTTGTACAGGCCTTAAATTTTTTTCCATGAATCTACATTCTTGGATTTGGGGGATGCTTCTCTTCATATTTTTAGATTTTTTCTTTAAAGGCATTCAGAGGGTCCAATGCTTGACTCTTTAAAAAACATATAAAATTAAGGAAAAGAAGCATATTTTGATAGAAATTATTTAACTTCAATATCATTTAAGCCCAGTTTGCCTTATGAATATATTGATTCAGTAGCCTGGAAATGTTTAGCAATGTTAAAACCAGATGTGTTGTCGTACAAAATGTTTTATTTTAAGAGTCTCAGAATTGATCAGAAAGGCATTGCAATATTGAGTTGATACAGATAAAACTTCACCAAAACATCCCATTAATGTCAAACTCATGTCTTTCCCTCACATCTGCCCCAAGATTGCTAATTTATGATCCATGAAATTTTCTCAGAGAGAGTAAGAATTATGAAGAGCCTTTGTCACAGCTTAGATATAAACATAATTCAGGAGTTGTACAATGTTAGAATATTTTGCTTTTTATCACTGATATCCACTGATCCCTGGGCCTTTTTCTCACACTTGTGGTTGCAAGGTACTATGATATCTGACAGCCAAGTGCTATTTTGATTACACCAGTTACTGTTTGTAAATAATTTGCCATGTGTTATTTCAGGGGTGAGAAATATTTTTAAATCCAGCCCAGACATTTTAGATACATAAAGGCATAATGAAACTCAGGTTCTGAAAACAAGAATTCTGGGCTAGATGTTAGGGAAAGACTTAGCGTTGACTGTGGTATGATGGATTTGTGAGGACTCTGATTGAATCTGAGTCTCTCAAAATGACATGTTTTCCATGACACCTCAGTTCTGTACATTGCTAAATTCTTGCAGGCTCTGGAATCAATTTCTCCAAAAAGAAAAAGTTTTGTTGTTGATTTGTTTTTTTTCTCAGCTTTTTGGATTTTAGATTCTTGGAATGTGCTGTAAGATCTAAACTCTGTGGCAAGAAGAGAATGCTTCTGTCTAGGAAAATAATACATATGCTCTATTATCTCTCAGATTGCTAGAGAGATTCTTCTATACTTTTTCTTAAGAGTCTGACTGTAGAGTGAGAAAAAAAGAAAAACAGATTAGTGTTGAGAGCCAGATGATAAAGTTTGGAAAGGTTGATCTGTCTGTCTGTCTGTCAGCTACAGATAAAACTATCTGTCATTTTTAATCTATCATCTATCAGTTGATCTGTCTGTTTATCAGCTACACATCAAATTATCTGTCATTTTAAAACTATCATCTATCAATTACATTTTATTGTACTTATCAAAATTTATTGGTCTATATCTGGAAACAATTGCACATTAAGTTACTTAATATGTTCCATGGATCTACCAGAAGAAATGTTATGTGAAAAGGTGAATTTTCTAGCTGGATGTAATGAATACAAGCTTACAAAGTCTCAAAAACAAAATATGGCTTGGATGTGGGGGTAATAGTCCACAAAATATTTTGGAATAAATCAAGGAAAGCAAAAGCACAATGTAAGCTTCAGAAGCATAGAAACTCTTCAATACAATTTTCATCATGAACATTTAAGTAAAAACTTCAAATGAGAATGTAACAAATGTGTCTTATTTATATAGTAATCTATCCATTATCTACCTTAATATGTATCTATGTATATGTATGTATGTAAATATCTATCTATCTATCTATCTATCTATCTATCTATCTATCTATTGATATTTCTATCAGTAATTTATATATATATAATTATATATGTATATGTATTTTTATCTAACATCTATGTATATATGTATTTATCTGTATGTATGTATATGTATGTGCGTATCTAGCTATCTATGTATATATCTATCTAGCTCTCTATAATAGATTAATCTTCAATATTTTATGTATGTTTCTAATATTCTTTTCTTACACCCATTCAAAAATCTATTGGTCTAACATAGGAATATATTCATATTGAATTATTTTAAAAATATACCAATTCCATCTTAACCATTAACAGAAAATTCTTTCTTCGCAAGTGCCATTATGTGCTGTGCCTTTCCCCCATGAGTCTGACAGCTGCAATAGATTTCCATCTACACCTTATTCCAGAAAGAATGAATACAGCTCAGAACAAAAAATTGGGCGAATTTTTGATTTTTAAAATTCATAAATGAGACAATAGGCTTTTGATACAAAGCAATTTAATCTATAAAAGCTGGAATTTAAGGGTTGGAATTACATTTAGTGCCTAAAACTTGGTATAAATTTGATCGTAAAGAATAAAGTTGAGAAAAATCAAAATAATATGAAGTGCCATTTTTTATTCCATATAAAAGAGATATGGCTGCTTGTGCCCACAGGAAGAAACTTCAAAAGAAATGGAGAAGAGAACTCAGAAGCACAAGTGAGGTTTGGGATCATATCACAGCAAATGATGGGGGCGACGGGGGTTGTGTCAGTAACCAGAGAAGTTCCAACACCATAGTATGGTTAGTATGGTGCTTAGACAGGTGACAATTCCCTCCTGAATTCTAGTTAAAGAGGTGAACATGCACTGAGCCCTGACAGAAAAGAGCATTCCTTATCTTCCAATGTGTAACCAGAAAAATGTCAGATTTTAATGTTTCTAAGACACAAAATAAAATGATGAGGAATGAATGGGAGAACTCTCAGGAGGATATCTCACACAATAAAGTGGCCTCTGTAGACATACTAAAAGACCTTCTAAAGCATGCTAAAGAAACATGCTAAAAGTAGCTGCAGTCAGATATGAATTGAATTTCTTTGATCATGTGGGGTCGAAAGCTGGCTGTACCCTCATAAGTACATCATAAGCTTCTCAACTGTGTCCCAAGGAACATTAGATAAGTAAGAAATGAAGGTAAAAGTAAGAAATGAGTAGTATGATCCTGACTTATTAATTAACCAAAAGAAGATTGATTAAGCAGTGCAATTGTGGTTGAAACCAGCAGGAAGTACAACTTGCCAATTAAGTTAACAGAAACAGAGGGATGCTTTTTCACAATGGAATTTTGTGACTGTTATAATTGTTATATATTATTCTACTGGAATACAATAATATCAGTACAGCAAATAACAAACAGTGTTTTAGTGTTGGGTATTTATATGCCTTATTGTTTATCCTTGTGTCATAATTTTTCACTTTCCTTCCTTCCTTCTTTCTTTTCTTCCTTCTTTTGTTCTTTCTTCCTTCCATCTTCCTTCTTTCTTCCTCTCTCCTTCCCACTTTCCTTCCTTCCTTCCTTCCTTCCTTCCTTCCTCCTTCCTTCCTTCCTTTCTTTCTTTCTTTCTTTTTCTTTCTTTCCATCTTTCCTTCTCCCTTCTTTCCTTTGTCTTTCTTTTTTCTTCAATTTATATCCTAATTGCAACCCCCTCTCCCAGTCCCCCACCACAGTCCCTCCTTACCTTTTTCTTCCTCTGAAAGGGCAGAGGCTCCCCGTGTGTATCCCCCTACACTGGCACATCAAATCACTTCAGAGATAGGCACACCCTCTTCCACTGAGGACAGATAAGACAGCACAGCTAGAAGAACATATACCACAGACAGGCAACAGCTTCAGAGACAGTCCTTGCTTCAGTTTGAGAAACACATGGAGACCAAGTTGCTGCACATCTACTACATATATGTGGGGAGCCTAATTTGAGCCCGTGGATACTCTTTGGTTAGTGGTTCAGTCTCTGAGAGCCCTGAAGGGTTCAGGATTGTTGACTTTGTCAAAATGGCATCCTAAAGATAGAGAAAGGATCTTCAGCAGCCTTACATCTAACAGAGGGCTAATATCCAAAATTCATAATGAACTCAAGAAGTTAAACACCTACAGCTCAAATAACCCAGTTAAAAATGGGGTACAGAGCTGAACAGAGAATTCATCTCAAATGGCTGAGAAGCACTTAAAGAAGTGGTCAAAAAACCTTAGTCATCAGGAAATACAAATCAAAATGTCTCTGAGATTCCAATTTTTTTGGTGGCTTGAATATGCTTGGTCCATAAGGAGTGGCAGTGTTATGAGGTTTGGCATTGATGGAGGAAGTGTTTCACTGTGGGGATGGGTTTTGAGACTCTCCTCCTAGCTGCCTGGAAGGTAGTCTTCTGTTTGTTTGCCTTTGAAACAAGTCATAGAATTCTCAGCTCCTCCAGCACCATGGCTGCCTAGACGCTACCATGCTTTCTGCCATGATAATAATGGACTGAACCTTAGAACCAGTAAGCCAGCCCCTATTAAATGTTGTCCTTTATAAGGGTTGCCTTTGTCATGGTGACTCTTGACAGCAATGGAAACTCTAAGACAATCTTAGACCCATCAGAATGGCTAAGATCAAAAACTCAAGTGATAGCACACTCTGGCAGTCATATAGAGCAAGGGTAACACTCCTTCATTGCTGGTGGGAATACAAACTTGTGTCAGAATTCTAACAATCACCAACTTAAACTGAAAACTTAGAAATCTTCATTCTTATCATTACCTCTTTTGCTATAAAATTAGATTGATCTTGAAAATAGACTCCAGTAATTCAGTTCTGAGGGGGTCAAGGCCAGTCTGTTCATGCCAACACATTCAGCTCTCAGAATTAGAAACAAGAAAAACAAAAAAAGAATCAAAAATTATGAAAATTCTTAGTTATGATGGAAACAAAAGTTTTAGTTTATGTTCAAGAGAAGATTTTTTTAAAACACAGAATAGTGGCTTCAATCACACCCATCAGTACAAGCATGGATACAAGCAGCTTAATTACTGCTAACGAAAACTGTGGGGTGTATATTACAATATATACTATAATACATTACATTAAGTAACATAAGAACTGATAAGCAAGGAGTGAATCGCCTGTTTCATATTTTAGTAACTACTGTGACGATAATTGTCAAAGTGACAGAATTTTTATATGCTAGATATTATATAACTCAAAATAAATTTAAAGTGAAAAATAATGTATCAAACCATGTGGGAAAAGGGGGCCCGCAGTGGAGGAATCCTGGAGGCTTCCAGGTGGCTGGTACCACATACAGGAGAAAGTCTAAGATTCCAGAGCCTGGAAGAGTGGCAACTGCAGGCCCCAATGATACGAGGAAGTCCTTGGTTCCAAAAGGGTTTATTTTCATGGCAGGTGGTGGATGGATCTGGATGTACCCTCCCCCCGACCCCCTCACAAAGAAACAAAAAACCTCAGGGCAGACCTGATTTAAATAGGGAGGGAGAGAGGGGGAGGTTCTGGGGAAGGTTTAATTGGCTCTGCCCTCTGGCCTTCATTAGTATGTAAATCTCTCTAGAGCTTGAAGCCTATACTCACACCCTCTACCTGTGCACTTTGGGAGGGGCTGTAATGGCCTATGTGACTGATATAGGTTCATGGAGATTAGGCTGCTTGTCAGGACCCTGGGTTCTGGGGAAGTAGCTGAACTCCTGAAGTTTCTCCCTTGGCATCTCAGGGTTTCAGGACAATGCCCAGCCAAGAACCAAGATACCCTTAGGCAGTCCCACAAAACCAGGCAAAATATGCAACTATGAAACAACATGTTCAACTCTAATTGTAAATATTAAACAGTGCATGATCTAGGAGGCACATGTGTTCACATTCCTATGAAGTTAGTTATGCTAAAGTAGGTTGTTATAGAGTTTTTCTTGAAACCTTAGGACTTATTTAATGGAATAAAAGTCCAGATGTAGCAGGTATATTGTGGGTATATTGCATAAAAGTTTTGAAATATATTTTGTACTTTTTTGTTACTCAAGACTCATTTTTGGATGGAGCCCCAAACAAGCCTAAAAGTTGGAATAGAATGTAGACTTTGATCTTCACCTGAGTCTTATATAATGTGAGTCTGAATTTCAGTTCAGTTCCTAGATGGTTTATTTATATATTCATATTTGTGTGAATAATACACTTTGTATTAAAAATAAGATATGGTAATTTTTCTCCCATGCTGAGGATGGAATCTAGATCCTACATCTAGGCAAGTATTCTACCACTGAGTTAATGTCTGTCTTGCACTCTGCTTTTCCAAATTAAGCTCCCAGCATTCTTCTTGCCTATTGTCTTCTTTCATGTTACTTCTTTCACTGAATACCCTTGTTCTCCTGGAAAAGGTGTATTCACATCCTCTTCTATGCTAAGCCATTCCAGACTCTGAGCAAATGTAACTGTTCTTATATATTTTTATATGATTTTTTGAACTGAGTTTATTTTTTTAAGAAGCCACATCTATATTAGTGATTCTGAAGGCAACTTGAGTGATTAAAACACCTGTGCTTACCTAGCACTGAAAATATTAAGATAGGGTTGGAGGGATAGCTCAGTCACTGAGGTCCTTAAAGCACAGTCAAGGCAGGATCACAACCCACATGGAAATCGATACTTAATGGAACAGCCATAAGCATTTACAAATTCCTGTTCCTGTTTTGAAGGAGATAAAGATTCTTTGGGATTTATTGGCTGAATAGTCTGACACAATCATTGAGTTTCAGGGTTGAGTTGGAGATCAGGTCTTAAAACAATGGGGATAGCCATCTTGAGGAACAGCACCTAAGAAGAACTTATGACTTCCACGTGAGCACACTCAGAGATGTGAACATTCATGCATCCTTCTACTGGCATAACCCTGAACATCCACATATTCATGCCCACATACTCATATATAAATCTTACCAGTCAAAACCAAAAATGATGTCTAACTGTCATTAGTATCTTTATAGCCTTTTATCACTCACCTCTTTAACTGGTTACATGTAGACTACCAAAGGGGACCCCAATGGAGGAATTAGGGGAAGAATTGAAGGAGCTGAAGGGGCTTGTAACTCCATAGAAAGATCAACATTAGTAATCAACCAGAACCCCAGAGCTCCCAAGGACTAAACCACCAACCACAATGTACACATGGAGGGCCCCATGGCTCCAGTTGCATATGTAGCCAAGGATGGCCTTATCTGGCATCAGTGGGAGGGGAGGCCCTTGGTCCTGTGAAGGCTTGATGCCCCAGTGTAGGGGAATGCTAAGGTAGTGAGGTAGGAGTAGGTAGGTGGGGGAGTACCCTCATAAAAACAGGGGAAGGGGGTATGGGATAGGATATTTATGGAGGAGAAAGGGGCAAGGAAGATAATATTTGAACTGTAGATAACTAAAATAATCAATAAAAAGAAGCTTTGAAATGTATTCTTAACAGACTACTATTTCCCACCAGTTCAAAAATTAAAATGTCATCAGAGAACATCTGAAAGCTGCATCAGAATGTTACCCCTTTCTTTATAACTTCTCAACTTGATAGTAACTTCACTGGTATATGACTTTCTTTTTATGTAAACATACATATTCATATCAACTACTTCTATGCTAGAACATGGATCTGGAACACCCTATATTCATGTTCTTTGACCATGGTCCCTCACATTTATTTCAGAACTGATAATCTCTTATTCTCTGTGATGAAAAAACTATGCTTTGCATTAGAATATACATATGTAGCTCTATCAAAGTAAAGGCCTCAGATTTCTAGGATATTTATTTGTTTGTTTTCAGCTTTATCCAGAGGAAATTATTTTTTTTTCTCTTGAAAATCTTGATATACTTATTGACTTTTCCAGAAGATGGTATGTGTTCAGCCTATGCTCATCAGGAAAAAATTAATAAATGCTTTAAAAAAATTCATTCCTTAAGATTTAATTATCTATTTGCTTCAAAAAGACATTACTCATTAATTTAATCATATTATTATTCCTTTGGCAGTCATATTATATTTTACATGGGATCTTGGTTGGAAATTAGTTTTGTCCTATTACTGAATGAATCCACATATTGAATATTTCCTTTAAATTATTACAGGAAACATTTTAGTAAATTTCCCTAGACATGGGGACCATTTAAGTTGCATTTTCAGGTATACTTTTAAAATAAAAAATAATGTAAATTGAAATAAATCTTTTCAATATTTCAAAAAATTTCACTCCCTGACATGGCAAATATAAATGTAAGTCAATACCAACAAAATTATTGTTTGATATTTAGGGTGTTTACTTTTGAAGGCTCTTTATCAAATGAATGTAGCTTTGCAAGTCTTTCTATTTTATTCATTTCTATAACATATTTTAAAATATAGTATCTAACAGTTTTACATAATAAATACTGATATTTACTTTTAAGGTACCTGCACTTGTCCTGTCATTTGTCCTTCTGCTTGATGGAGATTTTACTCCAGTGTATTACAATGAAACCTATTCCTACTCCTTAGTCACCTACTGCTAGTCTTAGATAAACAAGGACTCAGTACACATTACTGAAACAAGGAACTCTGCATTAAGAGTTGACTTTCATTAATTAAATTAACTTCATATTTTGTTTCAAATGTTCTTAGAAATTCTAAGGAATATCAAAACAGTGAAATGATTAAGCAAGAATTTATAATTAAATTTTATGGTCTATTATTTTGAAAATAAAGCTTAATCTAGTAGTTCTCATGCTTTGGGTCTGGACCCTTTTAGGGTTTGAATGACCTTTCCACCAGGTCACCTAAGACCATCATAAAACACAAATATTTACATTATGATTCATAACAGCAAAATTACAGTTAAGAAGTGGGAAAGAAAATTTTATGATAGCAGTCAGTGCAACATAAGTAACTCTATTAAAGGGTCACATCATTAGGAAGGTTGAGAACCAATGTCTTAATCCATAGCTAAATAAACTTATCTTTCACAGTTTGACATACTGTTTCTGTTTATATTGAACATATTATCAGAATCTTTAAAATACAGTTTAGATTATGCTAAAATCAGAGTATTTGTAACAGAACTGCCATGCTGTGAAATGAAATTACAACACAGGGTGCATTTTATTTTCTTTCATTTTCTAATTTGTTAAAGAAACCCATAATTTATAAATGTAAGAGGATTAATAGCTAATGCTATTATTAGATAAAACAACTCAAAAACAACTATTTAAACAAGAGCACTAATGAAATAAAGCATTAATTCTGAACTTTTGTATTTGAATCTTGATTTCATGTCATGTCATGGTTCTGTTAATATCCTCAAGAGTTAAAGGTAAGTGGAGTTCTTTAAAAATAAATAGTGGCCAACTTAGTAACTACCTTTAGGTATGGAAGAAGATTTTGATTACAGAAAAAAGAAATCTCCAGTCACATTTTTTACACTAAATTATAATGTTTTTGTTTTGTTTTCCACTATGTACATTAATTGTCATAAATTTAATAAATAGATAGCATGTGTTTACTACTACATTTACAAGCACCATACATTAACTCAACTCACCAGTCTTAACAATAAATATAAGTCTTTTTCCTGCATGTTACATTTGAAAAAATTGATGTTTGTAGCTGTCAGTTATGCTGGATAGTTTTATCTCTGCATGATATCAGCTAGAAAATGTACCTACTAGATGTGTTTGTTGTCAAGCATTTGGTGCATTTTCTTGATTGATGATTAATATAGGAGGATCCAGCTCAATGTGGATGGTTGTGGGGCAGCAAGCTGTGGAAAGTCAGGTGTTGAATGAGCTTTCAGAACTCCAGCACCCCGGATATATCCACTGGACAGAAGGCATTCAAGCTCTTCTTAGGCCTGGCTGTCCCCACTTCAGCCCTCCACATTCCCTCCAATAGAGAGGTCTGTGGTCATCGGTCACGTAGGAATAGCACCATCATGCAGATGAGGCATTCCCAAGCTCTCAGACCAAGCCAATAGGAGGTTGCCTGCTGCCTACCTGCCGCCTGACCTTAACCCACCTCAAATTGTATATATATGGGCCCGACTCAAAAGTAAAGGTGCTCGAGATTCATCCTGTTGTCTGAGAGCTTCTGTCGTGTGGTCTCTCCCCTCTTCGCAGACCAGCCAGTGCCTCACGGGGTACTTCAAAGAGCTGTAACACTTTTCAAAGAGCTGTAACACTTCCCCCTCTCTGCTGCCAGGGCTGTCGGCAGAGGCAGCAGGCAGTGGCCTGACTTCCCTGCCAGCACTCTATCTTTCCAGACTGCTCATGGGCAGAGGCAGCCGCTGTTCGCACCCTACTTTGGAGATCTTTGTGGGACCCCACCAGGAGCTGGTCCTACAGATGGTGTCACCCTAGAATAATAGTCCTAGATATTTTATGAACACAGGGTGAGAAGCCATAAGAAACATGGCAATAAACATTTCTCTGAGGCCTGTCCAGCAGACCCTGCCTTTAGTTTCTGTTCTGATTTTCTTTGATGGTGGACTGTAATGTGGAAATATAAATAAAATAAAACTGTTTTCTCTGCCATTTACTTTTTGTTCATGGTGTTTTACTACAACAGTAGAGACTCCAATTAAGACATTAGGTAACTGCCAAAGATTATCCAGCAAAAAAATTTACAGATTTAGAAGAAGCTATCAGGCAAATCATTCTCTTGTTTTACACTTGTAATGGTTCAGTTCAACTGAGTGAGTGAGTTTCCTCTCATTGGTTTAAATAGATAAAAGGGCCCACTTTGTTATTCTTAAGAGCCTAGCAATTTTCACTTGAGTGGAAAAGGAGAGTGAAGAAGCTGAATAAAATCAAAGTCAAGGGGATAGGAAATCATATTTACCAATAGGTTCAGAATCCCAGCTTGTCAGGTACCTTTATGGTTAGCTACTTGCATCACAGATGTCATATATAAGAAGTGCATTATTTAGCACACAAGCTCCCCTGTCATCATAGAGTTTCATTGTCTATCAACCTACTGGACCCTTGTTAATCATAGCTCCTTCTGCAGATTTAGCTCCCTAAATATCACAGATTTGTCACAGAAAAGGCCTGGAAGATATTTACTTCCCTTTGAAATATCACAAGCCAGGACTTCATTATCTGGACAGCTTTAAACATCCTTATTGAGTGTGAGAGTCATGTTTATGAAGGTGAAGCAAAAATCACAGTTACATTGACTCTGGAGAGTCCTTGTACATGTCACAAAATTCATAAAGGGCTATCAATTCTGTTTTCAAATAACTTTCTAGTCGACAGTCTTGTCTTGGATAATTTTCTAAGGGAGAGTACTTATAATTACTTATAATATTTCCCATTTTCTTAACAACTCAATGTGTTCCCATTCTCTGATATCAGTCGAGTTCTCTTTTAACTTCAGAGACTTTGAGAATCTGCTTCTTGCTTAACTTTCTGAATTTGTTCATTATTCAGTCCATCTCCCTTCCCTTAGACTTGCCAGGAAGTTTTCACTTTTCTCAGATACAACAAGCACCTCTGACCCTGGCAAATGTTTCACCTAGTTTTCTTTCTTATCCATGAACCCTTCATTTCTATATTGATCCTTCCATCTTCATTTCAATATCACTTTCTCCCAAAATAGTCATGTTTATATCAATAATGAGGTAAGTCAACAGGCTCCCTTCTTATTGCTTATTATAAATTCCTATATTAATGCTTTCAGCATTGAGTAACTTGTTTCTATTAGTATTTGAACTCTTCACTGAAGTACGACAAGCCAAGCCATGTAACCTTATATTCTATTATGTGCAATGATAGGGGTAACCAAAAAATGCTGAACATATTCATTCCACTGACTGGATAATTTAATGAATGCTATTCAGAAAAGAGAGAGGTTGGAATTAGTGCTCAGAACAATCTTATTAAAAACCAGATTATCTATCTATCTATCTATCTATCTATCTATCTATCTATCTATAATTTTATTTTTCCTAAAATAGAGAGACCACAGGAGATACTATGTAGACAGAATCTTATCTGTGGACTAAAATTCATTTTTGTACTTTTAAAATATTAATTTTCTGGTTCTGTGGAAACTTGATGCCCTCACATTCAGAAATTATAGTGAAGGGAGGTAAAAGTAAATAGGTGGGTTGGAGAATTCCCTCATAGAAGCATGGAGGAGGGGAATAAGATAGTTAGTTTGTGGAGGGGAAACTGGGAAGGGGAATAACATTCGAAATGTAAGTATATAAAATAAACCAATAAAAAACATTAATTTTCAAAAGGACTTCACCATTAGGACTCTATGCAATTCATAAATATTAACAGAAGTTCCATTTTTAGATGAGATGACCATATTTAAGCAACACAAAGTCTTTAATAGACTTAATAAATACCAGATGACTAATTAGATTTGATTAGAATTGGTATCAAAATAACCTTTACTGGGGCATTTGTTCAGAATTAGTTGTTTGACTCTTCTTGAGGAGACAAATACCAGTTCATTCCACATATGGTGCCAATGATAAACCAAGAATAGTTTCAACAACATACAACCTGGTGGTGTATTTAATACCATCACCTATTTTATAAACTGGAAAACTAGTCTTATGAAATAAAGCATTTAGGTAGCTATATTTGCATATTTTAATATAGTGAGAAGTATAGACAATTGAACGTTTGCTTTCCTGTGCACATGTGCACAAGTATGTTGTATGTCTAGCACTAAGGCCATGAACATTTGGCCAATGACTAGCTTTCCTCAGTAATGATAGCACAGTTTGGGGTAATTTTCCTGTTTTGGAAGCTGTGCAATGAGTTTATTTGCAAATCAATATAAATTCTATGGAGGGTGAAATTGAAACTTAGAGGTTAAGTTGTGTATTTACAAAAGGATATTAGTATGAGTGGATTTGTGGAACACTGTTCTGTAGGCATCTTAAAGAAACATGCATATTCACAAGTTTATATATTAATCAAAAATTAAACATGTAAATATATATATATAATTTAGTAAATTTTAATTTCTTGTACTGATTGTTCCAGTCATTATTTCAAATTTAATAAAAATAGTGGTTTTTTGATAATAAGAAATATGTGCCAATACTCAATATTTTGGGGAATATCTTTTTAATTGTAGATTACCATCCACATTTATTCCTGGTAATTTTAGATGTATACATATGATAATGCAATCATGTGCAAAGAATGCCTTTACTCAACACTGAGAAGTATAAGGAAACATTGAGAAGTACATACAGTGAAATAGAGTAACTTGAAAAAAATGATTCTACACAATGAGAATGAGTGTACATACATTTTTATACTGGAATTTCATATATATATATGAATTGCATGTGCTAAATTGCACCACATTTAGAATTTAAGTAACAATCACATATGAAATAAGGGATCTTACATGGCTCCCTCTTATGAACCATAAAGGGACAGTAAACATATTTTACATGACAAATTAATACTGTAAAAATGTTAAATAGAAGAAAACAAGAGCTCAGTTTTTAAAAGTTAAATTAGGCAATAGTGATGTGAGAAAAACATGTTTGTGTGTATAACTTTTTTTCAGAAATTAATGGCTTAAAGGAACAAGATGAAAGCAGAAAAATGACACAATTTCACAGAATCATTTAGAAACCTCAGGAAACTAGCAACACTAGTACATATGTAGGTAGTTAAGATTGTTAGAATTCCATTAATAATCAATTAGACATCCAAATAGAAGCATTCAGTTCTGTTTGCTAAGCAACTTTCTTTCATCTATCCTTCTCAGTTAACAATCCACATAAAGAGAAAATACTTAGAAAGGAATGATATTAAGCAGTAAACCATAGAATGAAATATTATTCAACAGTAAAAGAATTGGAGTTTGAATGTATACTTCAGCATAGAGAGACTTGGAAAGTAAATGAACATACATATATAGATACTAAAGGGCAAGTGCGTAGTAAATATTGAGAGCCTATTAGCCTTGTCAGGATTCAAAGACGGAAGACATCAGGTAATCAGTAGTTTGAGCATAGCATATAGTGTTTATTTAGAAGGGAAGAGAAAGATTTTAAACCTATGATAATCCTTATATAGTTCTATGTACATAGTGAAAAGTGAATTGAATAGGTTACATGGATGAAAAAATTTTATTAAATTGTATCTCCTGATTTCATATTAACAAAGCATGATCTCTAGGTATTTATTCTGTGGAGAACATGAAGCAAAAGCTTGTTGCATGAGAAGACAGATGAGGAACAGCTTAGGGTGTATTGCTTTGTTGGTAAATTATGCATTCAAATTTCATTTGACTTAAGTTCTCTTTTCAGTCATTTTTCATTAAATATATTAATATCAATTTTGTTTATACACTAAGGCCAAATTTTGTTTTGGAATCTCTAAGACATATACATTAAGTGTAGTGATATCAACTTTCAAGAACATCAATGTCATTTCTGGGGAATCTGATCATCCTAAAAAAATAAAATCCCTGGACAGAAATGCTGAAATACCTTTCAACACTCACTAACTAGGAGCTCTATGCAAAATCACAAAATAAACATAAATTACACACACGTTCAAACTTTTAGTTGTCTTTTCTTTATTTTTCCTGCAAAATGAAAAAACAGTGGTACTCAAATTTCTGTTACTCTACCAAAAATAAGAATCAACATATAATGATATATTTACTTGAAATAGTTTTCATTTCATGACACAGTTTTACTACATATAAGTGATTGGTCATAATCTTTTGCCTCAATCTCAAAATTTTAGGATCTTGGGATTATACTACCTAGGGAGGAGGCCTTGTTTCTTAATCCACTGAAAGGCTATACTAACTGCTACCTAAGATTTCCCACTGGACCCAACCCTTAATGATCCACATGTCCAACAGTGCTTCTCTGGGGACCAACCTTTTAATGGATGAGCATTCAAAGGACATTCAATATCAATCAATATCATTTGAATGTTTATAGAATAAATAAATATATAATGATACTAAGAAATACATAGAGGAAAACAGATTAATGATGACTACAATGATGAAGGGAAAATAATGAAAACCAAACATACAGATAAGAAAACAAACATATCTCAGTCTAGAGAGATTGCTTAATGGTTACTAGAACGTACTGCTTTGCCAATGGACCCAAATTTAGTTCAACCACTAACACGAGGCAGCTCCCAGCTTTGGCCTCCACAGGCACTTACACACACTAACACACACACACACCACACACACACACACACACACTTACACACACATTGCATATATACAAAAATAAATCTAAAAACACATCTCTTATTAATATCTTTGGAATAATTATAATACGTTGCATACATAACACACATGATATTTCTAAAAATGCTGTAAGATCTTTTAAAAAATGAAAGAAGAAAGGAAAACTTCATGAAAATTATTGAATTAAAGTAGAAAAATTTTAAAAGGAGTTTATAATCTAGTGAATACAACTAGAAGTGTAGGGTCCGAATGAAGGAAGCAGAGAGAACTATCAGTGAAACAGCTCAGGAATATATTTTCTAGTTTAAAGACAAGAAGAGTTAAAATGTGTACAGGCTTGGGTACTTAAGTAAATACAATTAAAACAAAAAAGAGAAAGCAAAACCCACACCAAATAATTACTATTGCATAGGTAGAAAGCATAGCAGTGGACTCTGTATGTGAGGGAAAGTGTGAGAGGTTTGTGGGGGACAGGGGACAGTAGGACCCATCACACAGAATAATCCCTGAACAAGAAGATAGAATATGTTAGTACAATATGGATAAATGTGAAGGGAAAACTTGAAATGGAACAAAAGAGACTGTGATTGAAAAGCTTGTGGGACAGTCACGTCAGCATATGCTCCAAAGAGTTTAATTTAAAAGAACCTTCTCTGCAGGTTTTGGTACCTTCCAGTGACCACTGGGAGAAAGGGAAGTAAAGCTTTGAGAGGTACATGCTGCTGGCAAGGCAATGGGTGTAGTAAGTTTGGAAGGTAACGAAGAAGCATTAGCAGACAATTCCTATGGTAACAGTCGGTGCTTTCCCAGCAATGTGCAGGTCAAGCCTCTGTAGAAATATTGCATATCCACAGCTTCATGTGTCCATGTTGAAACAGAGAATAAACCTAACTAGATGTCCTTTCATCATTTGTTGTAGCTTTCTTTCTTCTGTCCTACTGTGTGCTTCTCTATTACACTACAACAGTTCCATGCAATGCTTTGTCACTGATATAATACTTAAGAAATCATACTTGGAGAGATGGATCATAAAGGCAGTATTTGGCAAGACTTTACATAAAATAACACAGCATCAGAATGGATTTTGACCTGTCTTTTTATAGTACTTTTAAGTGAAGGTTCCCATCACTGATAAGGGTATTTTATTATTTGTTTACCAGGATATGAATTAACTTGGAGGAAATAGATGCAGGTTAGGTGAAAACAAGTAAGAATTTCAACAATCCCGTAAATAATCAAAATGGGTGGGCACCATCATGATGCTTCATGGGAAGGGAGCTGATAATATGGGTTGATGGAGACCAGAGCAAGAGTACTGCTTAGTCCTCCTCAATCTTATATTTGAAATGAAATATTTTCTCTTTAGGTTTAAAAAAGTGGAAGAATATGGTTGAATGTATTGACATACTTTCTATGATCTTTTTCTTAAAGCTTTAGTTTACCTTGATTAAGCAAAAATATGTTCCAATTTTCATTGTCTGCTAATGGACTAAGTCCTCTTTTCAAATGAGCCTTATTTTTCCTTGGAACAAACTGTACATTTAATTTCATAAAGTGTGGCAATTGTAATAAGGAACAGGGAAATGAAAATCAGAATTGTACTTAAGCAAACCATTATTATGCTCATAAAGTAGTAGAGAAAATCAAATTTTATCTGTTTGAAATACTCATCATCATGAGCTTTGCTCAGACAAAATATAAAAGTTAAACTTGTTCAGTTCTAATGATTTAAGAAAGAAGAATATAAATGTCAAAGATGCAAAAATTCCTCACACTGTGTTCCCAGCACAGCAAAATGAAACAGAACTCAAAGCACAAAAAAGACCTAGCAAAACTGAAATGATTTGCATCTAAAAGTATAGACATTATTAAACCTCTTGATATTGGAAGTTTGTATGTGAAGTGACATTTCTTCATTTTGATAGTGAATTTTACAATAGTTAAAGAAATAACAAACCTTGAAATAGGTAGAGAATCATATAAGACCCAAAATATCTTTTAAAAACATATATGAATATGCCTATGTATAATAACTATTGGTATATTTAGTTCTGTAGCCTCAGGATGTGAGCAGACTTTTTCCAACATATTGATATAGCATAATATTCAATTTTATATGCACTGTATGGATTGTCCACATTACATGGGCTATATGAAGTATGTTTCTCGTTGGTATAGTGATAATGTGATGGATAATCTGCTGTTAACTTTACAGTTCACAAATGACATTATGGCTGGGGATATTGTGCATGCATATTTGCAACAGTTGTCTAAGGCAGCTTATCCATGTATGTTCAGTCCAGTTTCTACATTTCCTGTGTCCATCATGTAGGTTCTGAGATTGAATGCTTTCTAGCTTCACAGAGGACACACTTGTTGCTGTCCTGCTGGTGGATCATTTTGTTATCATGAGTTACAAATATGTGTTCAGTCAGTTTTCATATTTTACTTTTATTATAATCATATCATTTCTCCAGTCTTCCTTTTCCCTCCCTGACCCCATCCCTCCTGTATACTTGTCTTCAGTCTCTTGTTAGATTTAGTGCTTATCTATGTTTTATAGCAAAATATTAGTTTTGGAAATTAAGAAGAATTGTACTATATTAAAATCTTTCTAATAATACTCTTCTTAGGCTTGGAATAATATGCTCCAGCAGAAGTGAGAGACAGTGGTTATGTAGGTAGTCTTGAATCTAACTTTTTCAGAAATTTTCTACTTATTCTACCATGAGCAATTAATTTAATGTTGTCCAACTTGTTGTGCTGCAGAATCTATATCTACAGTCACATTTGCAGAAAGAATTATATGAAATAGTAATTCCATGAGAACACTGGCTGGCACATGAGAGGGAAGCAGAAAATGATGATGATTATGATTAGTGTTGATTATCATCCATGGGGAGTGGGCCTACTTTCTGAAATTCAACATCAGATCTCTAACAAATGGGAGCCTATAAGAAAAATACAGTAGAATGACACATGGTTTCCATGTGGACAGTAATGAAATTGTAATTGTGGTATTTTATAACAGTTCTCTATCTCATTCAGCAACAAATCAAAGGAACAGACAATTTTAATTACATGGGCCTCATGGAAATAATAAATGATCATTAGCAAACATTGCCAGTGATTATCATGGGCTTCACACAGATTGTTGGAAATGAACTTCAATTTTTTGGTGGGGTTTACAGACATGAGCATAAAGCCACATTCAGCAGGTGGGGCTCCTGGCAATCTGTGGAGTGTCCATGTGGACTGACCACAGCTCTTGGTATAGATCAGACTGCTCGTGTTAGAAAAACAAGCCTAGTATTATTAAATCTCAGTAAATTATCTATCAGGTCACAGTTACTGTGGAGATTCCTATATTAATTAAGGTTTCAGATTAGAAGACGAAGTATGTAATCTACTGGGTGTTTGCTCCATTTTCACTAAAACACTGATGAATTTGTGCAGTGTGATTTTATGGCTGAAGCTGCTTTCTGCCAAGAAGTGTAATTCAAATAAAAATAGGAGAATTATTTAAGTAAAAGAGTATGAATATTTAATTTTTCTAATACAATAAAATTGGATACACATAAATATTTTAGAAAGAAATCATAAATTTTTCAGCTTTAGTTAATTAAAAAACTATTAGTTTAACTATTAGTTAAACACCATTAATGCAAAAATGTGTCAGATAGGAGACTAGAGAAATAACCTTTCTTCTCCCAAGTTGTTCTGGCTTGTGCGTGATGAAGCTAATGCACATTTCTCATCCAGAGGATACTGCCAGCTCAAATAGCAGAGGAAAGAGCAGTAGCTGACTTCTACAAAGGAACTGCAGTCTAAAGCAAAACTATCTTGGGTTATTAGTGAAAGATTTCATATTTACATAAAAGGATAATGCTTTACATACCTTTTTAAGTAAATTTAGTGGACATAGGTGAGTAGCTAGACCTATAGATACATGTGGGGACAGGAGATGGGGGAGTTCAGCACACGTACTACAAAAGATTTGTCTTCCCCCGTCCAGGGTATCTTCATGTTTTAGCTACTGAGGTGGTTAAATCATATATCCTATATTGTTTTGGTCATATGGAATTCTGCACACTGCACACAGTTAGATTTACCTCAATAGAATTGTAGCTCTTATTCCATATATAGCATTCTATAATGTTCTAAAATATTGTCAAGCATTTGATTTATTAAAAAGAATTCATATTTAAAGTTCTTTAGAAACTTAGTAATAAAATCTAAAATTAATTAGCATTAAATTATTTCCTTAAATTCTTAATAAATTGCTAATATAACATATAAATAATTTGCAGGTATTACTTTATGCCAAATTTTTTCCAAGTAAAGAAAATTAAGATAGTGATCAACATAAAATAAAGTAGGAATTAGTTATTTAGGACATATCATTTTGAAATCATTCATTATCAATACACCAGTGACAGTAAAAATTAAGTACATTGATTCGTAACTCAGATTCACTAGTTTTGACAAAATACTTTTGCCTTGTCAGCTATTTAATCTTATTTCTTCTCTGCCTTATGCCACCCAATTGCTCATGTTGTGTAAGGAAAAAATGAAGTAAATGAACTACACTATGTAATAATATAGTATTTTTACTTACTTATTTTTTATATTTTTACCTAGTTTTTAGTATTTTTGTGTACGTGATATATTCCAGATGTCATGATTAATATTGCATTGTCATCAGTTTGCATATGGACACCAAAAGATAACATCATCATTATGGGATCATTTAACTTGACCTGTAATTTCTGGTGAGTACTAATAGTGAAGTTGAATTGAAATTTTCATCTACTTGTTTCAAAACTGACATTCATTTTTGTTACACTCAATTTACTCAAATGGCAGTATATATAACTGACAAAGTAATCCTTGCATTGTTTCAGTCTTACAAAAGTCCAGGAATACTATGAACATGTGAGAGTATCAGTCATGGGAGACCTAGGGTGGATAATTTGTGACTTTGGAGCTCAAAATTTTTGTCTTTAAGCTTTTGTTGTTATTGTTGTATTTGTTGTTAATATTTGTTTCCTCATTTATTTTCAATATCCCTTACCTTTACATCTACTGACTACTGTTATTTTTGTCTCATTTGTAACATTTTATTCATTTTTCCTTTTAGAACATTCCAAGTAAGTGGACAGGTAAAACAAGTGTTGATTTGGGGATGAGGGATACAGCTACAAAGAAAAAAATATCAAGTTGATAAAAATTTAAAATAACCCACTCACAAAACTTCCAAGCCCAAATCTGCCCTGTCTATAGATATGCAGGGACAAAGTGGAGCACAGATTGAGGGGATGGTCAACCAGTGACTGGCCCCACCATGGAAGAGAGCCAACCTCTAACACTGTTAATAATATTCTGCTATGCTTGTAGACAAGAGTTGACCATAACTGTCCTCTGAGAGGTTCCACTCCATCCAGCCATGGAAGGAAATAGATGCTGAGACTCATAGCCAAACATTTCATGGAGCTAAGCAAGTCTCATGGAAGAGTGGGAAATAGAATTGATTGAGCCAGAGGGGTCAAGGGCACCACAAGAAAACTTACAGAATCTACTAACATGGCCCCATGAGTCTCTGGAGGCTCCCAGAGACTGAACCACCAAACAAATAGCATGCAGGGGTTGGACCTAGGCCCTCTACACATTTGTAGCAGATGTGTAGCATGGTCTTCATGTAGATCTTCCAACGACTGGAGAAGGGGTTGTATCTAGTTCTGTTGCCTACCTTTGGATCCAGTTCCCATAGCTGATATGGTCTCAGTGGAAAGGATGCACCTAGTCCTGCTGGGACTTCATGTGCCAGAAATTGTTGGTCTGATGGAGAGGTTTCCATTCTCAAAGAATAAGGGAAGTGAGGAAAGGGAGCAGTGAGGGGAGGGCTAGGAGGAAGAAATGGAAGGGGGGCAGTGATCTGGATATAAAGATGTAGAGTGAATAAATAAGGGAAAATTTTAAGTAAATCACACATACACACACAGACACACACACACACAGACACACACAATTGTAATATTCAAAGAGGCAATCAAAAATACCAAGACAGAACAAAATACTTTTATTGAAGGTGAGTTAGACATTTGAAATATCATCTCTCTAAACTCTTTCTTCTACTCCGAGATCAAGAATCAACAAATGGGACCTCATAAAATTGCAAAAACTTCTGTAAGGCAAAGGACACTGTCAATAGGACAAAATGGCAACCAACAGATTGGAAAAAGATCTTTACCAACCCTACATGTTATAGAAGACTAATATCCAATATATGCAAAGAATTCAAGAAGTTCTCCAGAGAATCAAATAACCCTATTAAAAATGAGGTATAGAGCTAAACAGAGAATTCTCAACTGAGGAAGACCAAATGGCAAAGAAGCACCTAAAGAAATGTTCAACATCCTTAGTCATCAGGGAAATGAAAATCAAAACAACCTCAAGATTCCACCTCATACCAGTCAGAATGGCTAAGATCAAAAACTCTGGTAACAGCAGATGCTGCAAGGATGTGGAGAAAGAGGAATACTCCTCCATTGTTGGTGGGATTGCAAGCTAGTACAACCACTCTGGAAATCAGTCTGGTAGTTCCTCAGAAAATTGGACATAGCATTACCTGAGGACCCAGTTATACTATTTCTGGGCACTTACCAAAAGATGATCCAACATATAAGGACACATGCTCCACTACGTTCATAGCAGCATTATTTATAGTAGCCAGAAGCTAGAAAGAACCCAGATGTCCTTCAGAAGAGGAATGGATACAGAAAATATGGTACATTTACACAATGGAGTATTACTCAAGTATTAAAAACAATAATTCATGAAATTCTTAGGCAAATGGGTGGAACTAGAAAATATCATCCTGAGTGAGGTAACCCAAACCCAAAGAACACACATGATACACATTCACTGATAAGTGGATATTAGCCCAAATGCTAGGAATATCCAAGATACAATTCATAGATCACATGAAGGTCAAGAAGGAAGACCAAAGTGTGGGTCCTTTGATCCTTCCTAGAAGGGGAACAAAATACTCACAGGAAGAAATACAGAGACAAAGTGTTGAGCAGAACCTAAAGAAAGACCATCCAAAGACTGCCCACCTGGGATCCATCCCACATACCATCACCAAATCCAGATACTATGTGGATGCCTAGAAGTGCACGTTGACAGGAGCCTGACAGGTCTCCTGAGATGCTCTGCCAAAACCTGAAAAATACAGAGGTGGAAGTTAGTAACCAACCATTGGACTGAGCACAGAGTCTCCAATCAGATCTCCAATGAAGGAGTTAGAGAAGGACTGACATAGCTGAAGGGGTTTGCAACTCCATTGAAAGAACAATAATATCAACCAACCAGATCCCCAGAGCTCCCAAGGACTAAACCACAAACCAAGGAGTACACAGGAGGGACCTATGGCCCAGCTGTATATGTAGCAGAGGATGGCCTTATCAGACATCAATGGGAAGAGAGGCCCTTGGTCCTCTGAAGGCTCATGCCCCAGTGTAAGGGAATTCAAGGTCAGGGTTCAGAAATGGGTAGGGGAACCCCCTCACAGAAGCAGGGGAGTGGGATGAATAGGGAGTTTCCATGGGGAGGGGGACTGGTAAAAGGGATAACATTTGAAAGTGAATAAAGGAAAGAACCAATGAAAGATGAAAAAAAAGCTTCCTTGTGTCTTATATTTCTATAAATACTGTATTGTAACTTTACCTATTAATTACATAAAAGTTTATGGAAGAAAATAATATTAGACATTTTAAGAAAAGGTGAAATATAGTATAATTGCATCATGATTTTTCCTTTATAGTTTGAAGAATGGGAAGCTTAAATTTTGTATCTATTCAGGTTTTGAGATTGTCACTTATCAATATCTAGGCTTGTTTGAAGTAGACTTATCCATATTATGACAATAATATTTATATTTTATTGCACTCATCACAATGTTTTTCTGCCTCAGGTTACTATCTCTGGTTACGCTGGATGATTATGGGTTTTTTTTTTTTTGTTTTTTTTTTTGGTTTTTTCGAGACAGGGTTTCTTGTGTAGCTCAGGCTGTCCTGGAACTCACTCTGTAGACCAGGCTGGCCTCGAACTAGAAATCACTGCCTCTGCGCCCAAGTTGCTGGGATCAAAGGCGTGCGCCACCACCGCCGGCGGGTTTTTTTTTCACCAGCAGTCATAAACAAGGGGTAAAGTTAATTTTCTATTCTCTTATATAGTAAAATTAAAAAAAAAATGTAAAAGTCAAATATTATTTAAATTAAAGTTACACTGCTTATATAAATGTTAGGAAATATTCACATGAATTCTTTGTGCTAATAGAAAGAACAATGGGTAGGCATGTTTTTAAATAAAAGGCATAATTTATAAATATTTAGTAAGGTCTTTTGAAATTTTCTGCTACTTCAGAGAACCTATACACATGTCCCTCATCATTATTCAGAACATAAAAGCTCTTTGAAAAATGAATTTACTATGTATTTAAAAGTATTGTAAATTATTAATTTCTATCTACTTGACATAAACTAATGTCACCTGGGGAGAAGAAATCTCATCTGAAGATTCCTTCCATCATACTAATCCTTGAGTATGTCTGTGGCATATTTCTTAATAATTCACTGATGTGGGAATGCCTCAGTCACTGTAGTCAGTAACATTCTTACGTATTAGAGCCTGGGTAGGGAAGGGCTGAATATGCCAGAAGGAGCAATCAGAGTAAGCTGTGTTCTTTGGTGTTGGATTAGTACCTGACTACTATGTCCCTTCTTGATTTTCTGTCCTGGCTTTCCTCAATGATGGACTGAAAACTTTAAGCCAAATGAACTCATATTCCTCATATTGATTTTAACCACAGTATTTATCACAGTAAGATGAAAGCAACTAAGGTAAAATTTCAAGGAGAAAAGTTGGAATTTGGCACATCAAGAGGCTATGAGGAGTTACTGGAAAATATGCAGTCTCAGTTGCAGTAGAGACTCCAGAACCTAAAGGCACTGGGACTTTGACTTGTATGCCAAAAAGAGCAACAGATATGGAGTGAGTATATTTGGCTTGATCATAGGAGACAAGGGGTGTGTGTTACATAGCTCAGAAGCTGAGAAGACTGGGAGTGATCTCCACATATGGGACATTGAGCCGTTTATATTCCTTTCTTTGCCTTTTGCTTTGATATGATTTTAATTCTGTCCCAGTTTTCCATTTGGAATTATAAAATATAACTTATGTTTGAGGGGCAGTGGGCTGTGAGAGGCAATGGAGTACCCAGTTGAGTCTGCTTTTGAACCCTGGTGACCCTAATGGGCTGGTACAATTTGGCCTTGCTCCTGGGCCCTGGTTCCTTTCACTTAGCTTCAGCCATCCACAGCCCCTCTCAAAGAAATGTTTGTGGCCTTTGGTCACATAGCACAGGTAGTGGGCATGACTACAGGCTGCAGAGCCTCAGGAGATCTTCATATTAATGAGATACCTAAAGGCCAGAGGGCATAGCCAATTAAACTTTCCTTCTCAGACCCTCCTTGCAAAAGATATTTAACCTCAGGCCTGCCCTGAGGACACGGTACAGCTTTATCCACTTTCTACCACGACAATAAACCTTTTAAAATGATGGACTTTCTTGTGTCTTTGGGGCCTGCCATGGAGAACCATAGAAGGGGCTTTCAACTAATGAAGCCACTGCCTAATCTCCTGCCAGATGACTTCTCTACCTTCCATCCATGGAGGCCTGCCAACTTAAGCAAGCTAGGAGAGCCAGCATGACCCAGCCATATCTCATGACACAGTCTCACCCATGACCAACAGTCTCTAACCCGCTGGGCACACCAAAGCTTCTCTTCCTCGTCCCTCTTGGCTGCAGGCCAGTCTAGTCCATATGCCCCCTGTCTCAGTCCTTCTGTGGTCTCCCAGCAGCATCTGGGAGCCCAAGGGCTGAGACAACCAGTTCCCAGGTCAAGACAGCCACCTGGGTCCGGAGACCTGACCCAAGAGCTCTGCCCCCGAGGGACCTCAAACTGAGATCTCCCCACACCTGGAACAGAGTTCTGTGATTTCTCACAGCCCGATGTCCACCTTCCCACGCTTCTGTCCCCTGAGCAGCCTGGGGGACAGACATTGGGAACCACAATGCAGCCCAACAGAACACATGCCCACATGCAAGAACTACAGCCCCACATATTTTTAATTTTATAGGAGGCCATACTTATGAGAGGTTGGATTTTGAAGAACTTAGACTTTAAAACACTGAAATTTTTAAATATTGGGGAAATTTAAATATTTGGATTATATATTAAATTGTGATATTTATGTGTAAGCTTGAACATAAGGAAGAAAGGAGTGATTATACGTGACTACTGACATGTTTGTTGGTCAAGTTAACAAGAGGTTAATTGTGGTAGTTAATTTCTATCAATCAGATACAAATTAGAGTCACCTGGGAAGAAGAAATTTCAGTTGAGGAATTTTCTCCACCAGATTTATGTGTGAGAAAATCTATGAACAACTCTGTTGTGGGACTGTGTAAGGGTATCTTGGTTCTTGGCTGAGCATGGGCCGGAACTCCAAGACTCCAAGGGAGAAAAGGCAGGAGTTTGGCCACATCCCCAGAACCCAGAGTCCTGACAAGCAGTCTAATCTCCATGGACCTACATTGTTCAGTCACATAGGCCATTACAGCCCCTCCCAAAGTGCACAAGGTAGAGGGTGTGAGTATAGGCCTCAGGCTTTAGAGAGATTTACATACTAATGAAGGCCAGAGGGCAGAGCCATTAAACCTTCCCCAGAACCTCCCCTTTCTCCCTCCCTATTTAACTCAGGTCTGCCCTGAGTTTCAGGTGGGGAGGGTACATCCAGATCCATTCACCACTGCCAGGAAAATAAATCCTTTTGGAACCAAGGACTTACTTGTATCATTGGGGATTGCTGTAGCTAAAGCTTCCAGCCTTTGGAACTCCAGACCTTTCTCCTGTTTGTGGCACCCGTTGACGTGGAAAGTCTCTGGGGCTCCCCCACTGAGGCCCCTTTTTCCACACTCTGTGAAGAATTTTCTTAGTTGTTAATTGATGCCCAGCCATCACACAAATGTAACTGAGCAAGCCAGAGGAAGTGAGCTTTGTAACCAGCATTCCGCAGAGGCCTCTCCTTGGATTCCTGCCATGAATTTTTTCAAAGTTAAGAAGTAAACTGTAACTCAAATGAACCTTTTGCTCTCTCAGTTCCTTTCGGTCTAGGTGTATGTTAAAGCAACAGGAAAATTATTAAGACATTGTAGTGAAATACAATATATAGTATGTTAATATAGTGTCATTGAACAAATACCTGGAATTACCAAATTGTAAAGACAAAAATATGTTACTCCTAATTTTGGGGATTCCTATGCTTGACATTTTGAACATATCACTTTGGAACTATAGGAATGTAAGATTTTATGGTAAAAAACATGGCAGAAACTGTATCAAATGGCCAAGAATCTTGGAAGAAAGGAGTAAGAAAAGGATCCATAAGCTATCTGAAAGCTGAGCCTCAGTGGCCTCCTTTTTCAAACAGGCCTGGCCTCTAAATGTGTCTGTCATTTTCCAAGGCACAGGTTTGGTAAATAAGACTTTAACATATGGTCCTTTGTGGGAAGATCAATATCTGAACTTTAGCAAACATATTTTTGAGTAAGAAAAATAGATGAGTTTAACTGAGAATGGTAGGGAATATCTATAACATCAAAATTCAGGAGATATTCTAATGCTAGCATTATATTTTCTGGTAACCATGTGTGCTTCAAATTGTGAAGATTTTCAGATTGTGGAATATTTGCATAGACTTTACGGTTTGAATTGTCCTGATCATACATGGGGAAATATAAAATGGCCAACCAAAAACCAAAAGAGTTTCTAAGGATAAACACAGAAGAAGAAGAGAGGAGTTAAAGTAACAGTAAGAATCATTAAAAAAGTCATAAGCAGTTGTAATTTTAATAATCTAAAACAAACCTGTAATAAAAGTAAATATGTGTATAAATATACATATACAGTTTAAGAAAATTTTTCGTATCTGGGATGAAAATGCTCCCGCCAAGGGCCAAAGCCAATTAACAAAAACCCTAATACCTGGAGTGAGAAAGTTCTCTTTTGAGGAATATTCCCAAAATATTACAAGCTTCTACAAAATATTACAAACAAATATTATTTGCCTTTGCTTACCCTCAAGATGTAAGATGTCACTTTTGCTGAGGATACCATGGACTTCAGACAGAGAATCCAGATGTTCCTGAGCTTGAGTTGAGCTGAATGTTTCTCTAAAGACAATCATATCAAGTCATATCTAGTTATGATTCTTATGTAGTATCTTAAGAACCAGCATGGCACAATAACCCTAAGGGTATAGTAGTGGCATGACCTCACCTTATTATTAACAGTAGACCTGTAATTGGATATAAAACTTCAATAACAGCTAACTCAAGCTGGTTATGGAAAACCTAAACAAGTATTCTGTGCTGCTAAAGTCATGTTCATGAAGTCACTTCTTGTAGAAGTCACTACAACTACTGGCATTATACCTAATCTCATTTCACATATTTGTCTTGTAACCTGAGATAAATATTAGCCCTCACTCTTCATCAGAGAAACCTCTCTATTTAACAAATGGAGATCGTCATAGAAATCCACAAATAAACAACAACAAAAAAAAAAAAAAAAAAAAAGGAAGAGAAAGGAGCCAGTCCCATTAGATACATCTAAAAATCAACTCACACTGAAGGCTCAGGCAACACTGCAGAAGAAGGTATGGAAAGACAGTAAGAGCCAGAGAATTGAAGCTGGAACCACAGAGTCTGCATGGATTTACACTAAGCCCTCTCCACGAGCTGTGATTGTTAAGCTTGTGGTTTTTGTTGAACTCCTAACAGTGGTACTGGGGCTGTCTCTGGCTTTTTACCTGGTCTTGGGACACTTTCCTCCTACTGGTTTGCCTCATTCAGCCTTAATACAAGGGTTTGTGTATTGTCTCATTGCATCTTGTTATGCCATGTGGGATCTGTCTGATAATCCCAGGAGGCCTCTCTTTTCAGAAGGAATGGAGGAGCAATGAATCTGGGAGAGGGGAGATGGGGGTTGTTGTATTTAAAAAAAGAGAAAAATGGCGGCAGAGGGTTCCACCAGGAGAAGTTTATTTAGGGCAGAGGGGAGAGCAGAGAGAGAGGTGGCCAGCCATGACCACGTGGAGGGGGGAGGGGAGGAAGGAAAGGGAAAGGGAACCTGCAGGCGAACAGGTCAAGGAGCAAGAGAACAAGAGAGAGAGGAGGGGCCAGACAGCCCCTCTTATAATAGTGGGCAGGGCTACCTGGCCGTTGCCAAGTAGCTTTGGGGGGGAGCATACCTAGCTGTTGCCAGGTAACTGTGGAGGTGGAGTTTAACAGAATGCTAACAGGGGTAGTCTGAGAGGAGGAGATGGAGGAGAGGCTGCAGTTGTGATTTATTGTACAAAAGAAGAATAAATAAAAAATAAAATCAGAGGACCAGGGAGTTTTCTGTGAGATTGTGTCTCTGAATTATGCAGACACTTCAAATCTCACTAACATGACTGTCCAAACACACAGAACAAGGACAACCATAGATATATCTTGTTTGCATTACATTTTATATTTTGGCCCTTGTGTGTACACTGGTAAAGCTCAATAAAACTTTTCACACAGAAAGTTGTAGATATATATTCTTGAAAGCTGGTTTACTGGTAATAGTAGTAGCAGTGTTAAAGTAGAATTTAAAAGCAAACTCTAATGGACCTTGATTATATTTTTTACCAGCACTAAATTCTGAACATTTTACTTGAAACCTATGAATCTTAACTTCCTCCAATGGTAGCTGGTTGTGTGAGTTATGTAGGGTGTGTAATGGTTTTATAAGCTGTGAAGTATTATATATATGGATGATCTAAGTACCACATCCTATAGTGTTCAACAGTATCAATCTAAAGAGAGGAAAGAGAAGAATTGCCTTTGAACATAGAGTGCACAGGATGTGTTTAGGAGTCAGCAAGTTCTATGTATAGATGTGATTGTGATTACAGTATGTGGTATACAGGACAAAGATCAATTGTAGGAGATTTAAATTTTCACTTGGGAATAAACTGACACAATTTCCTTTAAAACTCACTCAATATGCATGTTTTATTATTCAGAATTTCAGAGGGCTAGGAATGCACTCAGTAATAAAGTGCTTGCTGAACATACCCCAGATTCTGTTCTAATGCCAGAACCACAAGTTGATAAGGAAGCCTTATGAAGTGGTTCTGAGTATGATTAACATATGCCATATCATATGCAGCACTGCATATGAAGAACTGACTTAAGAATATCCCGTGGCCTGGACAAAATAAGAAAAAAAAAAAACAAAGTCAGGAATATGTATTATATATTTTTGATTTTCATAATAATTGAGACAACTATTTAGAAATTTAACTAGTGAGAAATTTTCAATGAATTTAAACTAAATTAATCTTATTTTCTTTACCCATAAACTTTCTCAGCTATAAGGACTACATAATTTTCATTATGAAGGGGGATCTCTGGACTATTTTTTCCCTGAGGGATGAGAGAGAAGGAGAAAAACAAGAAATATTTTTCTACCAATATCTCTATGTTCACCTGAAAAACTACTGACCAGGAAGAGAAGTTCCAAGTTCATAGACCATGGCTACTGAAATATAGATTCTGAGGCCCACCTATAGATATTCTAGACCATTACATAACCTATCTTAAGGTGACCAAGTCAAAAAAGTTGGTCCAGGTGCACAAGAATGTATCACAGACTGAGAATTCAATGCCCTGATTCATTGTGGAGGACAAATAATGTAGAAATAACACAGCATAGGCTATTGACTTGCTAAATATGTGAGGAGATGTTGTGTGACATCTTCCAAATCATAGTATTCTTCAAAGTTCTTCCCTCTCCAGTTTCATGAATAGGTAGGGAAAGATATAAATTTTTTCATCCATTCTCATTTCTCTATGACTCAAAAACAGAGTTCAAAATCCCTTTCAGGGTAAAGAGACTTAAAGTGTCAAATCTTGTGCTAAGCAAATGTTATTAAGATGTATTCACTTAACAAAGACTCATGTGGGTAACAAACTAATATCACTATTTAACACTAACATAGTCTCAGTGGTAACACCTGTCACCCCAGTATTTGAGATACTGAGGCCAGAGTATCAGGAGTTCAAAGCTTTTTGCCACCATAGGATGCATAAGAAGACCCTACCTAAACACTATAACCCACAACAAATATAAATAACAAGTTATAATCACAAAAGTATGTTGATGCCATTAAAATATTATGTAATCTACTCAATTGCAACTAGATATTTGCAAAATTTTATTCTAAGAGGCATGAATCATGTTGTTCACTCTCACATTTTTATTCTTAGCTGAAGGCAAAGTGATATTTTTTCACTTGTCTCACAATTTCATTATATCACATTCTATTTTGTAAAGACTTTCAGAAAGTTGTTCCTCAACACTGTGTTCTAAATTGTGGGTTATCAAAATCACCACTAATGATTTATTCCATTGATTGAAGTGCTTAAAGGACTCAGCAGTAAAATGATGAGCATTTTGGGGATATAATCTCTGCGATAATTGAAGTCTTTAGAAAAACTGTCAGTAACAATTCTAGCTGTACTTTATTGCAAGAAGAAATGCCTCTTGATAGTCTAGCTCTAAAGCAATGTTATCTGTAATCTGATTTTCTCATCTTTGTTAAAGTCGAAATAAAATTATATTGTTAGAAGAATGGAGAATAGAAACATAAAAGCTTGGAGTTTTGAGAACGTATGCTGCTATCAAATAACAAAAAATAAGATCTAAAATCCTAAATTTTGTGGATCTGGTGGATTGTTGACATGAGGTCTCATTGATGAGCACTTTAATGAGTATGTGATATGTTCATACGTGTGATGAGTGAGTTGTGTGTGTGTGTGTATGTAAAGGAAAAATATTTTCCTTGAAGGTTTAATTCATAGATAGTAATTGGATAAATTCAACTATTATCTAATACTTCCAACTTTAGCATACACATGATAAAAACTTTTCTTATAGTCAGAATTCAAAAATAATCATTATTCTTAAAGGTTGGCAGACCAAAATACTGTTCAGTCCCAATATGACTCTCACAATGAGAGATGCTGGAGTTTTGTGTCTAATATACAAGATTCCATTTTATAATTTGAATTGTTGCTAAACTTTCAGTGGTACTATACTGATGGCAGGTGACCTATTTCAATAACTATGACTCATATGTCTTGTTGTGTTTTCTGTCATAGATAATAAATACATAAACAGTTTATTTCAAAATGGAAAGTTTATGGGATGACTGGCACTCCTCACTCATTTCCAGAAATATCTGTATGTAGGAGAGCACACAGGAGCATGAATAATTGTTTCACTATCATTCCAAATACTGTCCAATATTAAATAATAAATCAGTAATGTCTATTAAACACAGATATTTACCTACCCAGGTCCCCTGGTGATATCATCAATTGGTGGCAATGAATTCTGCAATTTGTAACTTTGTGAAATTCAACATTGCTCTCTAGCATGAAAGACAAAGTTTGTATATTTTGTTTCCTTGAAATGAAAATAATCATGACCTCAAACTGAAACAGGTAGACATATCTGCATTGTGCTTGTCCAGTTCACTAATGTTAGCATGTGTAATCTCAGTTTTTTCACTGAATTATACCTTATATTTTGTGAACTCGGTAGCACTTAACTATTTGTTTTACTTTCATTTCCAAGAAAACATGATGTACAAAAATCATCACTTTATATAGAAGGAGCCTCACAGATGGAGTGATTAAAACAGTCACTAATGGTGTGACCTTAGAAACTCAGCTGGGGATGCTGCAGGCTGCCCCTCACATAGCTCAGGTAGAGCTCTGCTATCTTAACAGTCTCCTGTTGCTCGTTCACCTGATCCCAATCATTTTTTATTTCTTATCTTGATTTATCATATTCCCCACTGTATCCAAACCATCTTGTAACAGAAGCAATATTTAAATTTGAGATAAATTTCCCAGAGTTTGTAAAGGAAATGGAACTACAGAAATATAGTGTTTCCAGGTACATTGTAGATAATGAGAACCATACAGGGGAGAGCTAAGGACTTCAATTATTTTTTTGAAGATGTTCTCTGTTGTTCTTTCTTTGTAGCAGACATTTAATACATTGAAGTCATGTCACTGAGCAGTCCTTGTCTCTTCCTGTGAAGTCAGGAGCAATGTCAGACAACTCAGTGATGCTGGAGTGAAGCCTTGAACATGGCATGATGCCATCATGTTGGTTGATGAAGAATCATGACAAATACTGATGACAAGGAGCAATCAGTGTGTCTCTGTTGTATAAGACAGTAATTCTCACATTTAGAGAGGCATCTATATTCTTTCTCAAAGTAACTATCTTTAAAAGATCAATCTAATTGGGACTGGGCTTTATGCCTTTAAATCTGATTGATCAGCCTATCATGTTTTCATTAACTTTATGTTAGTTCTCTTTTGTAAAATTCTTTCTCAGATAAAGCTGTTTAGGTAAAATTTCAAATAATAGTATGACCATTTTTCTTTAAATCAGTTAAATAAAAATTCAAAATTTGTAAAATTAATTGTTATGCATAAATTGAAGATTCAATCTTTAAGAACAATAACTTATTACAGAGCATGATTTAAATATTTAAATACATGAGTAAGGAGAATATTTACTAGATGAGACTTAAAAGTTGCATAGAATTAAAAAGTGGGATGATGAAAACTGGGCCTGAGGGTTTTCAACTGGTGAATAGCAACACTGATGGGAGGTAGCAACAGACCATATGCATGGCATCTCATCGGTCACAATCACAGAACTTGACTTTCCTTCCTGAGACTTTGTGTAGTTATCTGCCACCCTGAATCCTTTGAATTCCACAAACCCTCTTCTGCACACCAATGTTGATGTAGTTACAATAACATTTAGCTCAGAATTGAAAGAATTATATGTTTGGGTATGTATCAAAATAACTTGCTTCAGTTTCATCTTGACATGCTTAAATTCTACCAAACATCTTCTTTTGTGAATATTTTCTTGCTATACAATTGGAGTATAATAATGAACTTATATTTAAATGTACATTTTTCACATTTTGTCATATAAACACTTAGGAAACTAACTCTAAAATTGAAGATAATGAACAAATCTAACAACTGCAAATGCTTGTCCTGTTCAAACATACTCGAGGATGCTGGCTCAAAAAAGAAAGAAAAAAAAAAAGATGATATATAACTACTCAGTACTGGTATCTGTGGATCACAGTTATACATTGCAGATGGATGTTCCATGTCACAAGAAATTAATAATTTGAAAAGAATCTGCAGTTTTAAGTTTACTACCATATTTATAATAACTCAAATACATAAATAATTTAAGCTTCCAATGATGAACAAATGCATGTTAAATAAATATACTAAATATATTAATATAAATTAAATATGTAAGTATATTATATATGTATATGTATTTAACATATATATATATAAAATCAATGTTGATTAGCCTGAAGAAGTAAAGAATACTTCCACTTGAAACCTCATGGAAAAAACTTACAGGTGTGTGGCAGATTTTAAATTCAAAATAAAATATCACAGACAAAACCAAAAGAAAACCATGCTCTGTCCTATATATGCAAAGAAATCTGTAAGTAACTTGAGCAAAGATTGACATAGTGATCATCAAGAACAGAGGTAAGAGAAAGGGATCTCTCAGCCAATGTAGTACACTTTAAATATATAAGCTGAATTAATGTTTTAGACATTTGATAAAGAACAAAATATTATTTTAATGATACCTTATTGAAGATGTGAACTTTGTTAATAGCAGATTTTAAACATTCTTACCAGAAAAGAGATAAAATTGTATCTTTGTTAAAAGATAGGTATACAACCTGAACCCTTGGAGCTCTCAGAGACTGAATCACCAACCATGGAGCATACCTAGTCTACACAGATCTAGCTCCATGGGCTGGACCTAGGCCTCCCTGCACATATGTTGAAATGTGCAGCTTGGTTTTCATGTAGGTCTCAAACATCTGGAGTGGGGGCTATCCCAAAACATGCAGCCTGTATATGGGGTATGGACTTCTAGCTGGGTGCCTCATCTGGCCTCAATGGGAGAGGAAGCACCTAGCCTCTCAGAGACTTAAAGTGGCAGGGTGGGGGATACAGGAGGAGGGGATACTCAGAAAAGAGGAGATGGGGAAGGATTGTGGGAGGGGGTGACTGGGACGGGTTATAAAGTGAATAGGCAAAAAATAAATAAAATTAAAAAAGGTATACATTATTTTCCCATTTGGTTGTTAGCAATGACATGTCACTCTAAAAAATAGCTTTAGTGGCCCTCTTGCCTGCATGCCAAAGAGTCCTAGTGCACAAGTTTCATTAAACCTCATGTTAATTGCATCGAGTCCCATCAGTGAGTTTTTGTGAGAGCACATCCCCTGGTTTTGGATCTTAGAATCCAACATTAGGGGTCCCACCAAGATGTTCGTTCTCTCAGACCCCACGGCTCCAGGGATCGGAGGCCCACATGCTCAAGCAGGTCTGTGTGCTGTCTGTCTGTTCTTTGTTTTATTTGTTTGTGACGTGTCTGCCTGTGCCAGGGGCAACTGACTGTGTACTGTGTTTGTGAGATGTCTATGCCCATGTTAGGGGGGAGACTGTGTGCTGTGTATGTGAAGTCTCTGTGAGCTCATGGCAGGGGTGACCATCTGTGTAGCCCGGTTTCTGTGCTTGTGGTAGGAGCGGGAACGGGCAAACCATGGAGAGCATTTTGTGACCCTGGGATAGGGTTAGGGACCCTGGGATAGGGTCAGGTTACGAGTTCTGGGAGGAACCTCGTGGAAAATGGAAGCAGTGGGACAGACATGTCGGCACACTGCAGGTCACAGTTCTCTGGAGGATGCTCTGGAGTTCATTTGTATGGGAGATAGGGTCAGGAACAACCCTTCTCTGGTTGAAGGTGGTTTTTGGCCACCGCCGCCTGGGCGGTATTTGTTGAGCTGTGTGTGTCCATGTCTAATTCTGTGTTGTTCACTGCTGGTGGTGTTAGAAATCTGTTAGATTTGGTCCAGCATAGGCTAGCCAAGTCATCTGAATCTGTTACATTAGGTCCAGTGTAAGCTGGTCATGTTGTCTGGTTATTGGATTCTTCCACTGGCAGTTTTCTTTCTTTCTTTTTTTTTTTTTAATTTTATTTAATTATTTAAATCAAATGGCAATTTACTTATTCACACAGGGGTTATAAACACAAAAAGGCAGGATGTGGGGAAGGGGAGGACACTGAAGCATAGGTGTTGGGAGGGTACAGATACCTTTCAGAACAGGGTATCAGCTGGGTGAAGGTTTTCTATGTCTTGATTGTTTAACCTGGTTTCTGCGCCTGTGACAGGGGTGAGAACTGTCTGTTTCACTTGGTTTATGCTCTGCCTGTGACAGGGGTGAGCTGTCTGTGTTGTTTTCTCGGTGAACTGTCTCTGTGTTGTTTGTTGTTCTATGTGTTATTGGACTTTGACTGATGTTATTTTGGACTGAATCTACTGTGTTAAACATCCTGAGTTAAAAAGAGGTAACATGGCCACAGGCAGAGAAAGAAATAGAGCCGCGGTGGAAGAGAGCTGCTGCAGAGCAGAGATGCAGGTCCTTTGGCAAGCGGGCACCGCGGTCCAGGCAGCCTGCCCACTATATGTAGGGTGTTCTCCAGGAGGCACTGCATGGGGGGCACCCTCACCTAGCTGGCATTCGCAGGCAATAGCTCATGACTCCCCTAATGAGAGCCCTTGAACCACCCTGCCATGCAGGTTGGCTTCCAAGAAAAAGAAGCTCTGTCCCTCTGCTGTCGGCAGAGGCGGCAATGGGTCAGCACATGACAGTTCCTAGCCTGGAATGAGGGGCTGGGCTGGGGACCTCAGGGATATGCTGTAGCAGCCAGAGGTTTCCCACCTGCCACTTGTGGGGACCTTGGTCTCTGGCCCCTTCTGGTATGAGAACCCAAATAACAGAGGGGAGGAAGAGCCACAGCACAGTAGCTGTAGCTTCCTACTCTCCATAGCCAGAACATTACAAAAAGATAGGCAGGGCCCAGGTGATCAAGAACCTGGTGGAGGAGAAGGGCAACTTTCCTGAGCCATGGATGCTGGACAAAACAGCTCTGGCAAGATTATTCACCTGATAGTTATAGTTATATATTATTTATTTATTTATTTATTATTTATTTATTTATTTTTATTTTTAAAAAGAGTGTGAGTAAATAGTGCTGAGACAATTCACCAAGTCATGTGAATCCAGCTTGGGAACTCTAAAACAACAACGAAACTGCTTACAGGCAAGTCGCCTGCTGTAAAAAGTTAAGGCTGTCCTGAGTCAGAGAGCAAAAAAAAAAAATGTTTGGTACAGATACTAATTTATAGTAAAAAAAAAAAAAAAAGGGGTAACTGGTTACCCTTCACTTAGAGTCACCACCCATAGAGACCTTTTACAGGACATCAAAGTAGTAGAGGAAAGAATCTTTAGGCCAGGATCCCTCAGGCACCCAGACCAAGTGCCCTATATAGTTACCTGGATAACTCTAGCAAGAGAACAACCTTCCCCAGATAAAAGCTTTTCTTCCCCAAGACCCTTGTAGGTTCTGGCTGCCAGGAGTGCTCTTCAGGACGGAAGAGCAAGAGAGGTAAAAAGAAGATGTTCCCTCAGACATGGGGGCACCATCAATTGACCAGACCATGGTTGACAGCGGGTTGCTTCTGACTAGACCTGACTGGGGCCTTCATGCAGCAGAAGGTAAGGGGCACCAAAAGCCCATGCCAGATTCCATTGCCAGGTCTCAAAGGGGCTCCCTGAGGCCCCACTAATTTTGACCAAGGCATGTGAGGTTAAGCAGGGATCAGATGAATTGCCCACAGCCTTTCTAGAATAGCTCACAGAGATATTCTGTCAGTATATACAAGGCTATTAGATACAGGAAAAAGCTTCAGAGGCTAGAGGGACTACAAGATAACTTGTTAAAAGATTTAGTGAAAGGTTGCTGAAGAAGTTTACCATAACAGGTAAATATAGAAAGAGAAAGGCCAGAAAAAGAAAAAAAAAGAAAAAAGAGAGATTAAAAAAGAAAGGTGACAGAAAAGGAATTTCCAAGGAAGTTTGGCTATGGTAGATAAGGGAAAACAGAGAAGGGAGACTTCAATCAAAGGGAGATAGAAAACTCCTTAAAAAGGACCAGTGTGCACATTGCAAGTAAAAGAGCCAGCTGCTGAGCCTGAGAGTGCCTAACAAATGAAAGCCAGGTCAGGAAATCCCAGGCCTTGGGAAAAACTCCCCCAAATTGCGAAGTATTAGCTCTGAGTAAAGACAGCATTGGGGTAGACAGGGTTTGGACCCACCAAAACTCTTGGTGGACACAGGGACTCAACATTCTGTCTTCCTCCAAGCTGATGGCCCCATTTCCAAGAAAAGATCTTGGTTCCAAGGAACCACTGATACCAAAATGTATTCATGAACTACCCGAAAAATGGTGGACCAAAAAAAAAAGGCTGGGTATCCCATTCATTTATGGTCATCCCAGACTGTCCCCCTGTTGGGTCGAGACTTACTCCCCAGGATGGGGGCCCAGATACACTTCCTGCCCAATGGGCTGCAACTAATTATCCAAAAGGAGATTCATGGGTAGAGAAAAAGTCTTCTCCTACTGTCCCCTGCCAGGAGCCAAGGCAACCTGCTTTACAGACGGGAGCAGTTTTTCCATGCTGGTCAGAGACAAGCTGGTGCTACTGCGGTGGACATGAACTTCTACTCCCCACCCCGCGCAGGAAACATCTTGGAAATTGGAGCTGAAAATTAACATCTACACAGACAGCAGGTATGCCTTTGCCACAGCCTATGTCCACAGGGTTATATACCAAGGGAGAGGACTGTTCACATCAGAAGAAATCTTAGATCTTTTGAATGCCCTGATGAAGTCAACAACTGAGTATTCGTTGCCCAGGACACCAGAAGGGAGGAGACTCAGTGGCTCGAGGCAATAACCAGACAGATCAAGTGGCTTGAGAAATAGCTATACCAGAGCCTTTGTCCCAGTTATGGGCCTTCAAGAGATACCCACAGGATTTTGAGACTAGATTAAGAGATGGCCTCACTTAAAACACACAGAAGAAAAAAGGGTTCAAATTGTTAGCCACCCTGCCAACTATTACCTAGAGAAAAAGGGGCAATGGTACACACAAAAAGAGAGAACTATATCCCCAGAAGCAAACAAAAAATTTCAGGTTTTGGGCCAGAGAGATAGTAAAACAGTGTAAGGTATGTCAACAAGCAAAGGCTTATGAGGCTTAGAGTAAACAGGAAAAATACATAGGAAATGACAGCCTAGAGTATATTAAGAGACCAATTTTTCAGAAGTTAGACCAGGAAAACATAGATACCCTCTAATATTTATAGATACTATCTCTAGATGGGCTGGGGGGCTTTCCCACCAAGCAGGAAACAGCTACTGTGGTAACCCAAGAAGATATTAGAAAAAAATCGTCCAAGGTTTTGAGTGTCCGAGGTAATTAAATCAGTTAACTGTCTTGCTTTTTTTCCCTAAGGTAAGTCAGAAATTGTCAGAGATATTGGGGATTAATTGGAAGCTCAATTGTTTATACTGTCCCCAGAGCTCAGGGCAAGTAAAGAAAATAAACAAAATCATAAAAAGAGACCTTAACTAAATTGCCCTCAGAAACTGGTGCTGGCTAGATAGTGTCCCTTGTCCTATCCCTGTTCTGAGCCTGGAACGCCCCTCTTGATGGGACCCACACTCCCTTGACTTCAGCTCTTGACTCATCTCCCTCCCAGAAATGACTTTTTAAGTTAATAAGAGGCTGTTCCTGGTGCTGCTGACCTTCCTGACTCCATTGGGGTGGATGGAGTAACTGCCTGACATTCTATGACTCAGACCAGCACCTGCACCTGATGCCAAATAGAGAGTGGCCGGGCACCTGCGCTGTCCCCTCAAGCTCAAAATCAACTGCTGTTCTACAAGGCTGAAGAGTAAAAGGCCTTGACTTCTGAGATATCCCCACCCTAGAGGCACAGGGTAGAGATTACCCAAAATGTCAGAGATAAGAGACTTTTAAATCTAAACCTCATCCAGATGCAGCCTTAGAGGGTGGGGCTTAGGGTGTGTACACCCAAAGTTAAATGACAGCTTATGATTCCGAATTAGAATCACCCACAAGAAAAGGGGGGGGGTGTAAGACTTTTAGGTCTCTGTTTGAACTTAAGATTTAAAGAACCTCACTGTCCCAGGACACATCCCTGGAGGGGCACATTCCATTCCTTAGTCAGAGGATACTTGCTAGATTAACATTCAGAGGAAGAAGGGAGAGGCTGATTAACATTCCTCAGACCACAGGGGAGGGAACCGACCTTTGGGTCTGGAGGGTCCAGAGCACGTAGACACATTCCAGGAATCAGGAAGCTGGGCCCTTAATGTAATAAACCTGGGCAAACAGAAGACACTCCTTGTCATAATCTGACTCACCTAGAGACCGGGACCTGTGAAGGTCAGCCCTTGTGGTCCCTTGTGACTCCCCTCATGAACTCTGTATAAAACAGCTCCCAGCTCTTGTTGGGGGCCCTCTTGCCTGCATTTGAGAAAGTCCTAGTGCACTAGTTTCATTAAACCTCATGTTAATGGAAAAAAAAAATAGCTTAAGCAAAGTAGAAATAAACATGCTAATTAGATAAATTAGTTTTTATGTAGTATGTATCAAAATGTTATACTCTGCAACATTTATACACAATTTCATTAAGAGAAATTTTTATATGAAAGATGCAATGCATATGTAAAAGATATTATTAAAAAACATTGTGTTTGGAAAGGATGACAACTGTTATTAACATATAAATGAGTGAAAATAAGTAATCGAATATTTATAGAATGAGCTAAATAAACTAAAACATAATCCAACTAGCAAAATCTTAAAAAAAATTTACCAGATATAAAGGCACAGTAGTGCTAGGTTAAAATGTTAATCTCACAAAACTACAAGAAACTTTTACAAAATCTAAACATTACTTAAATACATTAATAAAAACCAATTTAATTTTAGGGTAAGAAGAGTTATAGGAGGAAATAAATAAATTACACAATGATAAGATTTTAATTTTCCAAGAAGAACTAGTGTCATTAAATGTACAACAAAAAAAGACAGATGATAAGAAGAATGGAAGAAACATAAAGGAGCCAAAAGATTTTAATACTGAATTTATATTCTGAATACAATAGATTTGTTTTAGCATTGATATCTTACACACTGTCCATAATTTACATATTTATAGAAGCAAAGCTTACAGCAAGGTACATTTTGAGGGAACGTTAACCCTAAAAATCTCAAAAAACAAAAAAAAAAAAGAAGCAAAGCAAGATTCACTGCACTTATTTAATAATTTGGCTTCCTGTGTTTAAAAAGTACTTTTATAGAGTACTATCTTGTTACTGAAAATTAGTTTAAGCAGCTAGAAAACAATAGATTTGCCATTATCTGAAATATGTGATGGTTGCATAGTGCTTGATTCATCTACACCATTTTGCATTTGCAAGGCTTGAAGGAGTATTGATTGGCCTTCTGGATCTGAGTTCAAATTTGTAAAATATGTTATAATTTGGAGGTATACAACTGATAAAAACTAAAAGTGCTTATTATCATCTTAGTAAATTAACTCTTGCTTTACTCCAACATTTTCAATATTTTTAGGGCACCTAGAGGTATTAATTTAGTCACAGTTCCACCATGGAGAACACAGATGTTGCATTATGTGAATAACATCTGCTGAAACAGCTGTTGTCACCATTTTAAGTTCAAGCCATTGCCAAGAAGCCCTTTTCCCCATTGCTTTATTTGTTCATTTTGGGAGAATGATCTGGGACCAAGTGCCAATGCTAGATGTGATGATTACAGTAGAGAGTGATTTGGTGGGCCTCAAGTGGGCCTTCATGTCATTGCAAACTGAATTGTCTGACTTGCTGCCAGAGCACATTTGGAGTGTACTTTTTACATACACTAGAAGTCTCTGTTAACAGTAGTATTGACATGTTGTGATCAGTGAAGGTGATTGTAAACTCTGCATTGGAACCTGCTTAAAACCAGTCATTTCCCCAGAATGGCAAGCCTGCAATGCTCAGGATGCAAGCAACACCTCAAGTTTGACACAAACAGAGGAAAATACAATTTGATCAGGGACTCAATAATGTTGGCAAGAAAAATAAACAACCACACCTTCTAGGTCAGATGTCTGTACCATTCCTGTCATTGCTCATTTTGTCAACTTAGACAAACTACACATGGTTTGGTAGAGGGAACCTCAACTGAAGATTATCTTCATCAGATTGACATGTGGATATGTCTGGAGGGACATTTTCTTGAATTCTGATTGATTTAGGGAAGGCCAGGCCTTTTAGGCAGTGCTGTATTTAGGCAGTGGTTCTGTAGTATATAAAGAAAGTAGCTAAACAAGCATGTGGAAGCAAGTCACTTTACTACATTCTTTCCTTGGTCTCTGCTTCAGTATACATCCTCTTGATTTTCTGTTTTGATTTCCCTCAGTGATGGGCTACAATAATAATACTAAAATATGACTTTTTCTCCTCAAGTTGCTTTTGGTCATGGTATTTATCACAGTAACAAAGAAGCATATTAGTGTAGCCACACCTTCAAATATATGTTTCAATCTAATTCTTGCTAGTAAAATTTAAAAGTTAAGCATCATAGTCACTTGGATTACATAGAAAAATTAAACAAATATTCTAATATTAGCCATAATTTTTACCAATTACTCTCCATGAGAATGAAGCGAAATATAATTATTTCTTTTGTACTTTGCCTCACAAATATAACTTGCATTAGAAATAAACTGTAATTTGAAGGAATTCCTTCAGGTTTTATGACCTATCCATCAAGAAAATAGAGCTGAGTCTAGATGCTAAGTTAATAAATTCAAATCTTAAACTACGATACAAAGAAGTTACACTAAAGGGGTAAATATCAAAAAGTTCTAGGTAAAAACACTGAAGTACCTGCTTGTTCAATTAGTTGTAAAATTATCCATTTAAAAATTTATTTAAATGCACTATGGGTTAAATGTCTTCTCTTTTAAGGTAAACACAATACTTTCATACTACTTGTACAGACTGGATTTGTGTGTCAACTTGACAGAAGCTGGAGTTATCACAGAGAAAGTAGCTTCAGTTGAGAAAATGCCTCCATTAGATTCAGCTGTAAAGCATTTCCTCAATTAAAGATCAAGTGGGAGAGCCCCTTGTGGCTGGTACCAACTCTGGGTTGATAGTTGAGTTCTATAAGAAAGCAAGCTGAGCAAGCCAGGGGAGTCAAGCCAGTAAGTAACATCCTTCCATGGCCTTTGCATCAGCTCCCTCTTTCTGACCTGTTGAGTTCCAGTCCTAACTTCCTTTGCTGATGAATAGCAGTGTGGAAGTATAAGCTGAATAAATCCTTTCTGCTCCAGCTTGCTTCTTGGTCATAATGTTTGTTCAGGAAAGAAACCCTGACTAAGACACTACTCATGCTTAGTTTGTAACATTTCTCAGGAGCACATATTTGCAATTTGCTTTCACTAGGTCTTCTTCTAAAGACATGTTATAAAGTACTAGTAATAAGAGTGTTACCAAGATGCTATAAAAGGAAACTCAAGTTTAATTTTGCAGTTTTGATTTCATATAATGTAACTTGGATGAGTTTTAAGCCTTGAAGTATTAAGATTTAGAATGTGATATAAATATGGATGGAAACTGTAAAGATGCCAACTCTTACTTTAAAATAAATAAAATGTCTTGAGCAATGTTGCATTATCATTCTGTGGGTCACAACCTCTTTGACAAACCTTTGTTTCCAAAAATATTTACTATAAGATTCATAAGAGTAGCAAAATTACAATTATGAAGTTGCAATGAAAGTAATTTTGTAGTTGGTGGTTCCAACCTCTGTGAGAAAGTATATTAAAGCATTAAAAGGTTTTAGAACCACTGTTCTAGAGAGAAGTACCTAAGTCATTGAAATCACCAAGGGCCTTCCTCATGCTTTTAAAAAATAGAGTCTGCTTTGTTATGATCTGTTCTTCCTGGACATGGCTCGAGTCCGTATTTATAGTGATGATGTTTCCTTGTTTCTTTTCTGCTTCTCTTTCTACATATTTAAATCATGATTCTCCTTTACTATAGGTACTGGCTGCTTTTGCATGTCAACTTGGCACAAGCTGGAGTTACTACAGAGATAGGAGCCTCAGTTGAGGAAATGCTTCCATGAGATTCAGCTATAAGGCATTTCTCAACTAGTGATCAAGGAGGAGAGCCCAGCCATTGTGGGTGCTGCTGTCCGTGGGTTGGTGGTCCTAGGTTCTATAAAAAACCAAGCTGAGCAAGGCAGGGGAAGTAATCCAGTAAGTAACATTCTTCTATGGCATCATCTCCTGCTTCCTGACCTGCTTGAGTTCCAGTCCAGACTTTCTTTGGTGATAAAAAGCATTGTGGAAGAGTAAGCTGAATAAACCCTTTCCATCTCAAATTGATTCTTGATCATGATGTTTTATGCAGGAATAGAAACCTGACTAAGACAAATTGGTAACAGGAGTGGGGTATTCCTGTGACAACCTGAGCATGTTTGGGGGAGGACTGTGGAAGGACTTTGGAACTTAAAGCTAAAAGAGCCATAGGGATCCTAAGAGTCTTTGGATGTTCTGTAGGAGCTTGGATGATAATGTTGAGAACAATGCAGAAGATGGAGGCCTGACTTGTGAAATTTCAGATGGAAGATTAAAGATTTATCAGGACTGATGTTATTTTGGTTGTGAAGATTCTATGGTTTTGGTTAGCTGGGGCTGAAGAATCAACTGTGATTAACAAGATACAATAACTACTACAGGGAAACCTTTGTGTTAATGGGACTGTTGATTCTGGTTAGCTGGAGCTAACCAGAAATTAGTGATGATTAAGAAGAGATCAGCATCATTGAGGCAAAATCTTCTGAGAATTGTTTACTGAGAGCCAAAGGGCTGTGTCTCAGAGATAGCCAAGGTCATACCTTGTGATGAGGTGGACTTGGTAATGTATAGAGTCACCCAGGTGTAGGGTTTTGAAGGCATGAAGGGGGTCATGAAGAGCAGACTGAGGATCAGTACTGTGAGAGGCCATAGAAGGCCATTGGTGAACGTGCAGACTCAGTTGAAATTTGATGGCCCAGGACTAAAGGAGTCATGCAAAGGAGTTGAGGCTTGGCACCATGAAGAGAGCCTATGAGAGGCTATTGGTGAAGCCTGTTGCAGTAGAAGACAACTGTGTTTGGAGATGCCAGTACTGTGAGATGACCACTAAGAACAGTCAGTAGCAGTGGAGTACAGGCAGCTGATCCTAGAGACAAGGTGTGTGTCTACAAAGGGCTGGAAAGTGACTCAAGTCCTTGGAGAAGCCAGAAAATCATGAGTGATCCCAGACATTGGATGGGTTATGAGTTTGATTTTATTTTTGATTGTGACTTTGGCCATGATAGATTTTCCTCTTGAAGTATAGAAAGCATTTTAGTGGATCCCACAGTAAGAGACTTTGAATTGAAAAAAAAATACTTTGAATATTAAAAGAGATTAATATTTTAAAAGATTGAAGTTTTAATACTTAAGAACTTTGTAAATTAATGTAAGGACTTTAAAGTATTTAGATCTTGGGGATGAATGATAAATTAAGGTTGATGCTTAATAGTGACAAGGGGTCAATTGAACTGACTGGTTTTGTTTACAACTTGACACAAGCTGAAGTTGTCATCACAGAGAAAAGGAGCCTCAGTTAAGGAAATGGTCCATAAGATCCAGCTGTAAGGCATTTTCTCAACTAGTGATGGCATGGGTCGGGTGGGGAGGGCTTGTGGGTGGTACCATTCCTGGGCTGGTAGTCTTGGGTTTTATAAGAAAGCAAGTTGAGCAGGCCAGTGGAAGTAAGCCGTAAGTAACATCCCTCCATGGCCTCTGTATCATCTCCTTTTTTCTGACCTGCTTGAGTTCCAGTTGTGACTTCCTTTGATGATGAACAGCAATGTGGAGGTAAGTTGAATAAACCCTTTCCTCCTCATCTTGCTTCTTGGCCACGAAGTTTTATGGAAGAATAGAAACCCTGAATAAGACACTATACTACATACAAATGTGACTCCATAAATCTCCCTAATTTAAAAATTTACAGATGGCATACAGAGGCTGATATAGATTTTTTTTTTTTGCCATAAAAAAACTAAGCATATTGTCATGTTGGCTCTTAAAACTTGGGTACGGTCTAAAAATACTACATGCTACAGAAAACTAAGACTCCCTAAAAGAACTAGTTATTGTGAAGAAGAGTGGGAACAGAGAGGAAAAGGAACAGTGAGCAACACACATGAGAGAAATGAGACAACACAGGATGAGAGGGCAACTAGGCATGACTGGAAAATTTAAAAAAAAAAAAAAAAAAACCTAGAAGGTAAAGGACAGTTCCATGGTGGGCTTTGAGTAGGTATAGGAGTTTCTTTAATAATGTATGTCTAAAAGCAGAAGATGCCAATATGATCAAATAACATATCATGTCCTTCTAAGTTTTTGGCATCCAGAAAACAGGAAAGCTGGAGAGAAGTTTAAAAGACAGTGGTTCTCAAGAGCTATAGTGGGGAAAGGATGAGTATATAAAGCACAGATTATTTATGGCACTTGAAAAAAACATTGTTTGACATCACAACATAAAGGGGTGTGTGGGGTGTGTGTGTGTGCATTTACAAAATCCACAAAATATGCAACCCAAGTATCAATTGTGATTTAATTAGATAAATATGTGTCACTGTAAATCTTTCAATAGCTTTACACTTCAGTGAATGTCATGGGTTGACACTTATGTGGGGATGAGTATCTGGAATTTGGTAATTCCATGCAGTTTTCAATTGACCTAAAACTTCTCTGAGAAAACTTCAGAAGGAAGAGAAAGGTGAATAGGGAAGAAGGTAGGAGAGAGTGATAGAATCCTATCATTCATAGGATTAGAAAGATTGGGACGAAGTGTGTCACTAAGGTGGGCTTTGAGTTTTTGAAAGCCAGGTAGGCCCAGCCCACTCTCCCCTCTCTCGTTGTTTGTGGATCCATATGTAGAACACTCAGCTAAGTCTACAGGACCAGGTCTGCCTGATACCATGATGCTGGCCATAATAATGGACAAACCCTTGAAACTCTAAGCAAGACACTAATTAAGTGTTTTATAGGAGTTGCCATGTTGATGGTGTCTCTTACAGCAATAGAACAGTGAAGTATACATGTGACCTATAAAAGAAATGGGAGAAGGGGGAATCCTTAGGGTGGGAGAAGGAGATAAATATAGAATAAAGTGGAGAAATGGATAAGGCAAATAGCAGAATGCAAGTGATCTGATAGGAGACATAAGAAATGGGGTGAATTAGGGAAGGGGGTAAAGGAACAGGAAGAACATAGGTAAAATCCACAAATCTACAAAATTCTTCTATACATAACAGTCAGGAAACATTGTAGAAGATGGGAAAAAATAATGTTAAACCCAGAGAACCAAGGAATTTTCTGTGACATTGTCTTAGGAATACTAGAAGATGCAACCATTAAATCTCAGCATCATGACTGTTCAAATATGAATTGAACAAGAAGGATACCAACAAGCATGCCTCCTGTGAAGGGGAAAAGTCCAGGAAGCTTCAGCTGTACACAAATAACTACAGTGAAATGAATAAAGCTGGGAGTGGAAGAGATGAGCTTGTCCAGGGAAAAGCATACCTAGTAGTTGTACAGTGCCAAACAGTCAGCCTGGAATTATAAACAAGTAACATTAAGTGTACTCAATGGGCTATATTAGAAATTATAAATATATATATATATATATATGTATTTACAAATCCATATATGCATGTAACAGTGAAAAAAGAAGCCAGGAATTTCAAATGGAGGGCAGGGATATGTGGGAAGATTTGGAGGGAAGAAAGTAAGGAGAGAAATATGGTAATTACATTCTGATCCCAAAAACAAATGACAACAAAATATCTGCTAGTTAGAAATTTTGCACATGCCTAGACTCCCAGCTCACAGGAGGCAAAAGGAACATAGCTCAGTTGACAAACTGCTTTGCTACATTCTGTTGTTTTAACTCTTACGTACTTAAAACTGGGTGGAAAAACTTGAAGCCTTGAAAAGTGTGAATGATACTGGAGATGGCACTTCAAGGTGTTTTATTGCTCTGTGTCTTACTCCATGGCCAGGCCTTGATTTTTGCAAAAGAAGACACTTGTCCATGACATGAATACTTATCTGTAGTTTGAGAGGAACAGAAATCTGAGTGCTATAGTTGCTTTTGAATTTAAAAATATAGTTTCCACAGTTTATGTATATGTGTGTTTATTTATTTGTTGTTTAATTATACTATTAAAAATTTTTGTACAAGGAAGGGAGAGGAAGGTAGATAGAGGAGAGGGTAAGAAGAAGGTAACGGCAGAATACAATGGTCTGGGAATTAGGAAAAAAATGTCTTCTTGTGGAGATGGAGAAGAACAAATACAGGAGAGAGAATGATGTAATATAATGACAATATACTTGCATGAAAAAAACACCAGGAATCATCTTATTAACTATTAACCTAAAAAACCTATAGTCTATATAATTGAATATATAAATATACACACATGTTTTTTTCATTTACTAAAAATAGATTTATTTTTTCACAAAATATATCCTGATTATGGTTTCTCATCACTCTATCCATTCTAGTACCACTCTCTTCCTCTCCCATCATGATCCACTCATATTTGGTGGCACTTTTTAAGTAAATTCCTGTGACCCTTGGATGCTGAAAAGCCAAGATAAAAACAGATAAAAAAATAGAATGAGGTTATAATTCCAACAGCAGTGGGGGAATCTTCTTTCTCCACATTCTTGCCAACGTGTGCTGTCACCTGAATTTTTGATCTTAGCCATTCTGATTGGTGTAAGGGAGAATCTCAGGGTCATTTTGATTTGCATTTCCCTGATGAATAAGGACTTTGAACCTTTTGTTAAGTGCTTTCAGGCCATTGGAGATCCCAACCATTCTGGAAATCAATCTGGAGGTTCCTCAGAAAATTGGAATTAGATTTACCTCAAGACCCAGCTATACCACTCTTGGGCATATGCCCTACCATGGCACAGGGGCATGTGTTCCATTTGTTCATATCAGCCTTATTTGTGATAACCAGAAGCTGGAAACAACCCAGATGTCCCACAATAGAAGAATGGATACAGAAAATGTAGTTCATTTACCCAGTGGAAAACTATTCAGCTATTAAGAACAAGGACATCATGAGTTTTTCAGGCAAATGAATGTAACTAGAAAAAATCACCCTGAGTGACCCAAAAGAAGATGCATGGTATGTGCTCACTAAAAAGTGTATATTAGCCAAAATATCAGAATACCCAGGATATAATCCACAGAACTCAAGAAAGTTAACAAACCTAAGGGCCCAAGTGAAGATGCCTCAATCCTATTTGGGAGAGGAGAAGAAAGCAATCACAGTGGGTAGAGGTATGGAAGAGCCTGAGTGGGAGAGGGAACAAGGAGGGAAAAGAAGAACATGATCAGGTATTGGGAGGATCAGGAATGAAGCCCTGAGGGATAGTGAGAAGAATGGAAACAGGCAAGCTCAGGAAGTAGGAAGTAGAGGAACCCTCTAGAATGTACCAGAGACCTGGGAAGTGAGAGAGGTTCATGACTCAAATGAAGAACCCTTAGATGAATGCCTAACAGTGTGGAGTGGGAGCTTATAGAATCCACCTCCAGTAGAAAGACAAGGCATCAAGTGGATGGATGGGGTTGCTATCCCACAGTCAAAAACTCTGACCAGAATTGCCCCCAAAAGAACTGCAGGTACAAAAGTGGAGAAGAGACTGAGGGAAAGGGGGTCTAGTGACAAGACCAAATTCGGATCCAGCTCAAGGGAAGGCGCCAAGGCTTGACACTATTACTGATACTATGGAGACCCCATAGGAAGACCAGCAGTCTCAATTAACCTGTACCCGAGATCTCACAGACACTGAGTCACCAACCAGGTAGCTAATATGAGGGCCCTGACACACATACAGCAGAGGACTGCCTGGTCTGGCCTCAGTGAGAGAAGAAGCACCTAACCCTCCAGAGACCTGAGGATCTAGGATGGGTGAGGTTTGGTGGGGTGTAGAGGGGTTGGGGATATCCTCGTGGAGACAGGGGAGGAATAGTTGCAGGGTTGACTGGAAGGGAGATAATGACAGGACTATTAAAAAAGATTTAATAATAATAATAATGATGATGATAATAAAAAATTTACAACAAAAATATAAGATGAGTGACTGCCTAAGTAATAGCAAATGTTCTCCAGCATCCTCTGCCACATAGTGAAAGGTACTTACACAGATGGTTAGGATTTAGATGACTTCAATTCAGTTGTATAATCAGTTGGTCAATTACATAATATTTTGAGATTTCAGCAATTATAATATAATTTCAGCAAAGAAAAAAACTCATGAAGAAATCAAGCAGAGCACAAAACACCATTTTTACTTAGCATCCCTCAGTGTTCTATTCTCCACAGATGTGATATACTGAGAATAGTTTGTTATAGCTACATTTGAAATCATTAACTTGTACACAACTATAGATTGTAAAAGTGTAGCCTAAAAGTCTTAAAAGATGTTTTGTTTAATGAAGTTAGTTGTCATAATTGGACATATATGTTTTCTTAAGCACTGAAGCAAAAGAACCTTGGTTACAAAGCCAAATGAAATGTATCTTTCCATGTGTGCTATCATAGTTATTTTTACATGAGGTTTGTCAAAAATATCTAGAAAAATTTGGTGTCAGTGAGTAGTTTATCTCTGAGGTCAGTTTTATGTCTGTCCAGGGATTTAGAACATTGGTTAAAAGAAATATGGTGTAGAGAAAGAGAGTTTGTGGAACAAGAGTGGATTCAGTAGTCGTATATAGCTACAGAAAATCCCATCAAGAACAGCCAAGTGCCCTGTGAGGGTAATAGATAAGATGTTGCATGCCTGCCCTTGTCTAGCTTTCCAACGATATGATCAGTTCAACAAATGTTAAGCAGTTGTATTCTGGGACCTAGATGAAGTAACTGACAAGAACAAATATTTTTAAATCAAATTAAGCAAGATAGGTCTGTCTCACTTAAGTGGGGTTTAAGGAAAGAGCATTGAACATAGGGAAAAGTGGCGATTATATCGTTCCCAAAACTGCAAAGCTGAGGTGGAGCAATGATTTCTTAATGGCCTTGCTTGAACAATGTGCCAAAAATGCTACAGTGATATTATTGAAAACTATGAAAGATTGTTGATTTGAGACTTTGGAGAGAAAATGTTTATCCATGATGTGAGAAGGAGGATTTTCCAATGTCACTAATATTAAGCAATTTAAGATGTCCAAGGTGCATTTGGATGTGCATATTTGGTACTTGGAAGACTGTACCAAAGACTGGATAGAAATTTAGATTATAAGTTTATAACTTGAGAGCAAGACTAGGGTCTAAAAGATTTTATAAGTTCTCTAGTGAGTTGAAGGGAAGAGCCAAGGGAAATGACAACATAGTTTCATACAGGTCAGAATGAAATCACAGCACAGTGCTGAGGGCATGTGATCAAGATGGAAAACATTAACACTGTACAACAGATCAGAGAATTCACCAAGACATGATGTATGGTAGATACCATGTTAGCACTGATTTGGAAAGTAAGTCAGACTGAATACCTTAGTGTAGGAGTAGTGCAGCAGAGGAGACTGTGATAGTTTTAGAAAGAAAGGCTCAACTGTAAAGGCATTTTCTGAGGGGGATGACATTAGCTGAAATACCCCACAAAGGGGAGAGAGAATCTGTAGAGACCATATGGAGAGCTTAGTCATGCCTCCGTTTGATGGATGGGGCCACTCTCCCCTCTCAAAAATTTTAACCCAGAATTGCTCCTGTCTAAACGAAATACTGGGACAAATAGTGGAGCAGAGACTGAAGGAAAGGCCATCCAGAGACTGTTCTACCTTCAGATCCATCCTATACCCAGCCACCAAACCAGTCAGTATGCTGATGCCAAGAAGTGCTTGCTGACAGGAGCCATATATAGCTGTCTCCTGAGAGGCTTTGCCAGAGCCTGACCAATTCAGATGCAGATGCTTGCATGCTTGCAGCCAGCCATCAGACTGAGCACGGAATAGAGGAATTAGGAGAAGGAGTGAAGGAGCTGAAGAGGTTTGCAGCCCCATAGAAAGAACAACAATATCAACCAACCAGATAGCCCAGAGGTCCCAGGGACTAAACCCCGACCAAAGAATACACATGGAGTGACCCATGGCTCCAGACGCATATGTAGCAGAGGATGGCCTTATCTGGCATCAATGAGAGGAGAGGCCCTTGGTTTTGTGAAGGCTTGATGTTCCAGCATAGGGAAATACTAGGGTGGTGAGGCAGGAGTGGGTTGGAGACCACCTTCATAGAAGCAGGGGGTGGGATAGGGGGTTTCCTGAGGGAAACTGTGAAATGGAGATAACATTTGAAATGTAAATAAATGAAATAACCAATAAAAACTTTAAAAAATAATAGAGAAAAAAGAAAAGGCATTTTCATTCACATTAGAATAGTATGAGATACTTAACAGATCCAAAGTTTAATTTTCTTAAAAATAATTCCAGTTAAGTCAGACAGAGAATGCCAGAGAAGGAAGAAGTAATGACCAATATAATGTTACTTAAACTTTTGGGAGTATAGCACCCCAGACAAAGGTTAGGAACAGAATTATGAAAAGAATGTTTGTAGATCTTAGAAGATTGTTTTGAAAACCTCCAGCCAGAAGGAAATAGGGAGCCCTACAGAAGAAATTCATTTTCATTTCTCCTTGTTATTTCTCTGTGCTTAGGTACTATATTTGTGGAAGACTAAGGTAAGCCATGGGTTTGGAGCCACAGAATTGTTTTGAATTCTAACACAAAATTTTAGCTGCAATCCTCCTGCTCTGAGCTTTTCATATTGAAGGTCTGTATTATATCACTTTAAGCATCCTCACTTTGAGTATAGTGATTTATCCAAGATTTAGAACTGGATTTCTTGCACCAATTTTGGCTTAGCAAATATTAACTGGATAATCTGGAGGAAGCATGGTAAAATTACCATACTCAACTATCAAACTGGAACAGTAGGGAAAAAACACAGGGTATTTCATGACTAAATGATAAAACATATTGAAAATGAAACATACTTACAGGTTAGGTCTTTTTTGTGTATTCGGAATATTGTTTATTATCTGCATTACTCATATTGCATATGAGTGAACCTTATTTACAGACTAGACATTCTTTGTGTATTGTGAATCTCTATCGTTTCTTACTTATATTACTTTGTATGTAACTTTATTTTAAAAGTTTCACCTTCATCTTTGAAGGACAACTCTCCAAGGGGAAAAATGTTAATTTACATGGGAAACATGACTTCAATAGCCTCAGCCCCAACTTTCATTTCTGTTTAAGGAGCCTAGAGCATAGAGGTATGCCTTGACGTTTTTTACAAGAATGAAAGGAAAATTCAATCTTTTGGTGATAAATCAAAAGGAAGGAAACAAGGAATAACAAAAGAGAATCAGTTTAGGGTGGGTTTTTTTTTTTTGCAAACTTTGTTATTGATATTTTATAACACTTTAATAGTTTAATAGTATAATCATTTGTATTGGGGAAAATAATCATAAATAGTAATGTTTGATAAAAATAATTAAATATGTAGAGTAAATTTTACAAAGAGTTATACATGGTTATTGAATATTTTTGTGGAAGGCAGAGAAGCACCATGAAATTTAATGAATGAGTACATATTTTCTTCAAAAAGCATTTAGACACATTTCTTAAGAGGAATGAGGAAGGTACAAATGACATTTTGGGAAAAATGTGAAGTAAATTTTTCAAAGAAGATATGCATGATGATCAGAATTAATGTTTGAATTAAGGTAATTAATTCTATCTTCTTTTGCATTCTTGATAAGCAAAAAACTAATGGTTCTCATTTTGCCTGAAATTTAATAAAGCTATTAATTTTTTCACAGAGCTTAATGCGTCACAACTTGTCATATACTTCTTTATGAAAAGAAGGAAAAAGTTCTTTAAAGAAAAGGTCTACTTGGGCAACATTTAAATAAGCATTTTGAGAATTTCCCAGTTTCTGGAATAAATCAGTGCTTGGATATTACAAGACTCTACAACTGCAATATGAAAGCTTTCAAGAAAAAGATTAGCAACGAGTTCATTTCAGTGTTTTTCATCACACCATAGTGAGATATATTTAATTAAGTCAAGAGCATACCTCTCAATTCACTGCCCTTCATGTATATTTAATCATATATTTAATCATATATTTAACCCCCTCTACTTCCCTGAACCATAACTATAGTTAGAGAATTCCCATTTGTTGCTATATATAATATAGCAAATTTTTATTGATTATGCATAGCTACTAAATCTTCTCAAAACATGTTTGTAATTTATAGTTGACTTCAGCATTATATTAATGTAAATCTACTTTATATTAATGAGGATACTGTTATTATCAGACTTAAGGTCATTAATATAATTTTCATCATTTTTACCTATTAATTCATCCTCAGTAAAATTACTTAACATTATTGTATAATGGAATATTATTAATAATCAAAAAATTTTACGTGCATGTGCAGATTAGTAGTTTGTAAGACTTTCATAGGACTGTTAAGCACATGAAAGCTAAGCATGAAGAACTGAGTTTAATTCTAATTACTCCTCTAAAAAGTAAAGAAACTGTAATCCCAATTCTAGAGAGGAGAAGAGAAGTGGATCCTAAATATTAATGGCAGCCAGCCTTGTGTAATCAGTGAGTTCATGTCTCAAAGAGAGAACCTATGTCAGAAACAACATGGATAGATTTTAAAGACTAGAACTTGAAGTAACCCTTTACTTCCCAAATTTAGACACACGCATGTGCATGGTACCAGAACAGACATGAATGAACACGCACAAACACACACACACACACACACACACACACACTCACATGTGTTCGTGCACACAAGCACACAAGCATGCTACACATATGCACAGACTATTAATAACTGTAGACTATTAATAATTGTCTCAATCTAAGATACATATAGGTAGAATTCTTTCTTTCAGAAATGCTCAAGGGATCAAGGAAAACACAGTTCTCGATTTCAGTTTCTTCTCAGGCTCTCAGTCTGATTTGTGGTATGAACAAAGCATTCTGCCTTTCGTTGACCAAAAGGTCTTTCTTTTTTAACACATCTGTGCACTTCCCTGAAGAAGAAAAAGTTTTCTAATCGAGAGATATTTCTTTTTCTTTTAGTTTTGCTTTCAAAGCATCCAGAACTGAGCTGCTCAATTTCTACATTATCAACCAGTGAGCTGCATTGTCCAGCTTCCTCTGTTTGAAGTACATGTCATGTTTAATTAGGCCATGCTCTGGTATCCGAATGAGATTTTCCTGACCATTTCCTCTTGATATAAATTAAGGATGTCTAAAGATGCTAATTACAGTTTGTGTGTCTCTGGGTCACAGATATTCTATGATATATAATTTTAAGCTATATTTTATAATGAGAAAATTAGATAGTGACATTAAAGACAAATAGTTCATTTCCCTCATGTAAATTTCATTTTATGAGCAAAACTATGTAATTTTAAATTTTACTTCAAGCAAAAGCAATAAAAATGTAAGTATCTTGAATCATAAGTACAACCACCTTTCTACTAAGATATGCCTGTCAGCAAGACTTGGCTCAACAAAATCAAATGTTAAGTAGGCCTGAAACTGAGAGAAGTGTGGTGACTAACTACAATGGATTTAAAGGACTTAGGTTGCTCTTGACCTAAGAGCCACCTTCCTTGCAACTCCCACACCATTTGAGTAGAGGAGAAGAAGGGAAATGTGCAGGAAGGGAAATGCAAGGGAATGATTGTGGAAAAACTGACGGGCCGGCCGCAGCACGGCCCCTGGGCCCAGGCGGCAGGCCCCTGGCCCACGCGGCAGCAGCCCGGGGCCTGCGAGGTGGAGGCTGCCTGGAGGCCTCCAAGGCAGCCTGTGTCTCCTACCGGAGGAAGGTCCCAGGTTCCAGTGGCTGGAGGCTTCGGCGGCGGCAGGCCCAGCAGGCCCCAATGATACGAGGAAGTCCTTGGTTCCAAAAGGGTTTATTGTCATGGCGGATGGTAGATGGATGTACCCCCCCAAACTCAGGGCAGACCTGGGTTAAGTAGGGAGGGAGGAGCCTGGGCGTTGGTGGCGCACGCCTTTAATCCCAGCACTTGGGAGGCAGAGGCAGGCGGATTTCTGAGTTCGAGGCCACCTGGTCTACAGAGTGAGTTCCAGGACAGCCCGGGCTACACAGAGAAACCCTGTCTCGAAAAAACCAAAAAAAAAAAAAAATAAAAAAAAAAAAAGTAGGGAGGAGTTCTGGGGGCAATGTTTAATTGGCTCCACCCTCTGACCTTCATTAGTATGTAAATCTCTAGGGCCTGAGGCCTGTAGTTACACCCTCTACCTGTGCACTTTGGGAGGGGCTGTAATGGCCTTCGTGACTGAAGAATGTAGGTCTATGGAGATTAGACTGCTCTTCAGGACCCTGGGTTCTGGGGGCATGGCCGAACTCGCCGTTGTCCGTTTCTCCCTTGGAGTCTCGGGGTTCTAGGCCCATACCCAGCCAAGAACCAGGATACCCTTACACAGTCCCACAAATGATGATGTGGCAGTAAATTCCCTGTGGACTTAAGAGGCAGGAGGAGTAGAAATAAGGGATTCTGGAGGAGGGGACCCTGGTCCAAGCTGTTGGACTGTTTGCTGTTGTCTTAATGGAGCTGGAGTTTCACCATCTGCTCAGCTTTTTGAACCCAGCTCCAAGAAACTGACTGCCTTACAACAGAAACATCAATCCCTGTTGGCCCTATGCCCCAGACCAGTGATGATTCTGGACCAGTTCTGTTCTCACTTGTGGCCAAGTTTAAGTCCTGTACAATAAATTATCTTTCTGACTCAACTGAGAACTCAAAAAATAATTAATTAAAAAAGACTTAGTTTGTGTTCATTATACTCTGTTTCCTAATAAGAATGTTTATGTTTAAATGAGCAGAAAATTATGATAGGAAGACTAATTACAGGTTGAAGAATTACTAAAAACAACTGGCATAACAATACTGTAATTAAAATTCTTCAGTGCACAAATGGGAGAAGAATGTGTTTGTGCTGTGTATTTGTGTTTGTGTATGTATCATTTCCATCACCCAGCCAGAGAATAAACAAGGTTTCCAACACAACAGTGAAGGTTATAGAGTTCTTACCAAAACCAGAATATTTCCTGAAGTTCAAGTGGGGCAAAGTAAATAATCTTACTGTTTAGTAAAGCACTGTGATGAGTCTGGAATGTGAAATAGTTCTGTGAAATAGCCAGGGTCAAATAAAACAATAGCTCATAATGCAAAAGGCATGAATGGCTATACAATGTTGTTTTCCCTGACACCAGAGTATATACATGTGCTTTTAACAAAAATATATTTATGTGTTCAATTAACACATAATAATACATGTGCACATTAAACAAAAGAGAGGCAGTACGATTGCTAACACTAAATTGAAAACCAGGGTTAGTACACAATTGATAGTTATTTGAAATTTGCCCTATGTTGAAGTGGTAAGGCTAGAAAGTTGCAGACTTGCTGGTTATTATATTGAATCTCTCAGTACTGTAGTGGCTGGGTAATAGAGAAAGTCCTAGTACAACAGTGTTAAATCAAATGTCATTGGGCATCCCAATACAGATAGTCAGGCAGGCCTCATAAGCCAGCTCCATGTGTCAATTGTGACATGTGATGAGTCCCATATAGCAGGCACACATGCATGTATTTTTTTGTACGTGAAGTTATCTTTCTCACACAAACAGATGACAAGAAAAGAACATTGATGTTTAATACAACACAATTCAGTGTACCAGAGCAGAACTATGTTATATCTCAGGTTTATGAGGGAACATGACAAATTTCATTCTGTTTATGGTTTTTATTCCCAGAAAAGAACGATACAACAACGTACATGCAGATCTACTTAAAACCATGGATCTCAAAGGAAGCTTTGAAGCTGCTGCAGGCTCCTTTCCAACCCTTCATTCCATATTCCAAAGGCAACTAAATAACACATTAAAATCATTATAAATTGTTTAAAATATGACCTAGATATGAGATGTTGTCTCTCCTCAGTTATCTATAAAATTTACACATTAATGATAAAGTTTATAGAGCATTTTATTAAATGTGTTTAAAACTTGCATTCGCAAAATGTGCTAAATGTGTTTAAAATCAGATTAGAGACTAAGCCATTGAATACAGCTATATGATAAGCACACTATTAACAGGAAATGGACCTGAGGAGCTGCATACATTAATCATAGCTAACTTACTGCAGAGATGAGCTTCATATCTAGACTCAAACAATTTGTCTACCGATTTACTCTGGGTAGACTGCTAGTGTAAACAGTGATGAGATGATCCCAGGATCTCAGCACTAGCCTTCAGATCCTATCACTAGTCCCCTTCCATGTATCCAATAGATTTTTTTTTTTTTTGGAAATGTTGAATCTTCTCTTTCTTCAGAATCCTTTTTTTTTCTTTTTTTTTACCGTTGCATTTCAAGAGGCATGTCTGTTAAGAGAGATTTGTAGACTTCCTTGTGGTTACAGTTCTCACAGGCATTATCTATATGGATGGCCCACAGTCATGTGGTGCAGGTTCATAGGGCCCTCACCCTTTTCTCAGCTGAATTCTCTTTAGGATCATTTTGTAGATTCCTGAGCCATGCAGCCAAATGAACATAGTGTTTATTAGTGTGGTGGTTTGAATGAGAATGACCCCATAGGCTCACATGTTTGAATGCTTAGTCCCCAGTTGAATTGTTCAGAAGGCTGAGGAGGTAAGGCCTTGTTGAAGAGGGTGTGTCACTAAGAGTGGGTTTGAGGCTTTAAAATCCCACAGGAGGCCCAGTTGGGTCACCCACTCTACCCTGCCTGCTGAAAATCAGCATGTAAATCTCTCAGCTGCCTGTCCAGCACTGTGCCTTTGTGTCCATGCTCTTTGCCATGGTGATAATGGATGAAGCTGTGAAATAATAGGTGAATTCCAATTAAATATGTTCTTTTATAAGATTTGCCTTGGTCATAGTGTCTCCTCATAGCTGTAGAGCAATGATTAAGACTTTGTTAACTAACATTGACTAAGAATTCATTAACTAATACCGACTTGTCCTTTTGTTTGTTTGTTAGTAGTCTCTGGGTAGTTTCACTAACCATCTAGCTTTTATTTAGGAAACATACCAAATACATTCATGAGCTTTAATGCCTTTGATACATAAGGTCATTCCCTTTGTGCTCTCTCACCTCTCTTCTCTCTCTCTCTTTTTTTTTCTCTCTCTCATTATCTCTCTCTTTCTATCTCTCTCCTCTGTCTCTCTCTGTCTCTCTTTCCTTTCTGTCTTTCTATTTCCTCTCTTTCCCCACCTCTGTTCCTTCCACCTTCCATCTGTCTTCCCTTCTCGTCCTCTCCTCTGCTAACACTAATTTATGAGCAGATTCAGAACTCATTGCCCTCAGAGGAAGCAGCCAAGAGCAAATAAGCATCCTTACTCATGCATTTATATTTGTTCTGTGCAGTCTCCTGAAGGCTCTCTACTGTTCATTATTGGAAAATGCAGTCTTAAAGAAAAACATTTTAAAATAGAATTGAATAAAGTTTGTATTGGACACTCAATAGAATTTTCTGACATATCTTAATTCTAAACCTCAGTTCAGTTGTCCCTTTAGATTATTGGCCACGGCTATGGCTGTCTTTAAGAAGCTGAGTTAGAATTATGTATCTAAATATCCTGAAATAATGTCATGGAGAGGAACTGGCACTTGGTTCACTTGGAACTGATGGTGCAGGAAGCCCTCAGCATATTACCTTATAACATCTCTAGCAAAGCAGTATCATTTTTCTGGAGTTTTTGGAAAAACCTTCATCCAAACCTAACAAGATCAGATCCTTTTCAATGGGAGAAGAGATGAGTGAAGAGAACTAGTTGCCATTGGATCTATAGTTCCCTATGACATTTTATTAAATTTATAATAAACTCAAACAGAAATGAATATGTCTCAGACATCTTTAATGAGATGAAAGAAACCCATCTGCCCGTTTGGTATTTTTATACAGGTTCTGTGTTTGCCAGAGAAAGACTATTGATCTGATCAAACATGAATATAAACCAGAGGAGCAGACCACATGTGCCATTTATCCCTCCATTGCA